>CM053595.1:65108849-65235314 GCA_028646575.1 Pseudocheirus occidentalis
TGTCCCAGAGCCTACACCTCATCAATACTACATCTCGGTGTATGTTTGAACAAAAGTCTAAAATTGGAAGGTACACAGGAATACGAAGCACACTTCATAGGTTTATAAGCAGATATAAATGAAAAAGAAGTCACAGTCTCTAGCCTGGAGAAGAATATACTCTCATTTGCATAACTCAAGTGTGCAACATGTGTGATTCATAATATGTGTCAGGAAAGCTTAAAATCTAAGCAGATGGCGTCCTTGTCATATGCATTCTAATATGCAATTGAGTATATTTTAAAGTCTTCTATCTTATGATTTTAAATCCCTTCATTGATAGCATAGTAATAATCAAGTTACCCACAGTACAAAATAGACAACCACTAAATGTATACTATATCTTCCATATATATAAATTAAATAAATATTCAAGTATTCTATCAATATCCTAAATATGCTGGAGAGAAGGCTAAATGTCACTGATGACCTGGATTTCTGCCCTATCTCTGCCAGCTACAGGACACTGTCATTTCTATGAGACTGACTTTAACTAAAAAGTAGGGAAAACAAAGATACTTTCTTTAAAAGGGACAGGTACTTTAAGTATTAATATTCTTATTTTACAAAAGAAAAGTTTACAAAAGGCAGTACAGTAGAATGAGTGTTGTAGCTTAGTCAGAGAACCTAAATTTAAAGTCCAGCTTTGTCACCTTTAAGACTATGAGCAAACTGAGAAATAATACATAGAGGGACGGGCGCAGGGAGCTCCTCCCTGCCCTGCTAGAAAGCTAGAGGGGTGTTGGAGGAGAGCATAAAAGGGAACAGATTATGGGAGGGGTCTTACAGTGGGATCAATGTTCTGGGCTGGGGGGTAGGGGCAAAAAGTGGAGAAAATTTGTAACTCAAAACCTTGTGGAAATGAATGATGCAACCAAGAAAATAAATTAAAATTTAAAAAAAAAAGACTATGAGCAAGTCACTTCACTTTTCTGAGTCTAAGTTTGCTCATCTGTAAAATGAAAGGGCTCTGTATGAAATGGTTGTGTAATAAACTGACTATCAAATACACCCCTGTCTCTCTTCAACTGTCCTGGTCAAAATTACTCCTGAGGTTCATTCAGTTCAAAATCTATAATCCTGTGAACAAACCCAAGAAGTAATACAAGTATTATCCCTGCTTTATAAAGTGAGACACATAGCCTCAGAGATGTTAAGTGATTTGTCCAAGGCCACAAAGCAGTTAAAGGTTTTAAGTGAGCAAAACTTGAAACTAGCTCTTTTGACTCCAAGATCAGTAATCTTTCCCACTACATCATGTTTACTTATATTACCTACTACAGAAGATAATCATAAAAATCAAATGGTATGGTTATGAACATGCTTCCTTACCTCTAAAAAGTAGCATAGCTATTAGGAGCTAGTCACTCAAATCCAGATACTCCCCTACATGTAATTCCAATCATCTGTTCTCCCTGGTATAGTCCCTATTCGGCCCCTGCAGAGCCAAAGTTCAACCTATTATGTGACTCCCTCACCCACCCCTAGATCCTTAACCCAAGTCTCAAAGCTGTCACGTGGCTAAAAAAGCAGTGTGACAATACAGTCAGAGCACCCGGGGAAAATGATATCTGATTCTCACCATCAATGTCACTTTGGTCAAGTCCCTTATACTTCCTGGGTTCCATTTTTCTCATCTGTAAAACGAAGTGGTTGGTTTACCAAGAGTTCTTAACTTTTTGTGTGTCATGCACCCTGCCTCTGGCAGTCTGATGAAGCCAGACTATGAACTCGTTCTCAGAATGTTTTTATACATGTAAAATAGTTATCTTAGTAATCCTTTACCAAGGAAACCAACTGTATTGCAATATACACAAATTTCTTCAAACAACTTCAACCATCCCAGTTTGAGAATCTGCAGACTAGATCATCTCTTAAGGGCCTTCCACTTTAAAAATCATGTGTGCCCATCAGCACAGTCCCTCCCCCCACAATTCCAACCATTTAGTCTCCAGGGGCAGTTCCTATTCACCCAACTCTAGCACAGCAAAATAAGATCATATCTCATGCTTCCTGTTCCTGTCTTAACCTCCAGTAGTGATTCCCCATATCCCAGCAAAGAAACTCACTTTCCACAAGACAACAGCCTGCCATCTCTGGGATATGTAACTCAATGAGGCAACAATACAGAGTCAGGCAAAAATGCTAATTAGAGTTCATCTGTACAGGACTGAGGTAGTGACAGTACCCCTGTACAATGCCCTGGTAAGACTACATCTGAAGTTCTGTGTTCAGTTGCATGTACCACGTTTTGAGAGGAGTACTGATAAGCTAGAGAACACGTGAAAAGGGTGGTAATGAACCGTGAATCCATGCCAATAGAGACTGAACTGCAGGAAACCGGGATGTTTAGCCTGGGAGAAAAGAACACTTGGGGAAACCACAAAAACTGTTCAAACATCTGAAAGGCTGCAAGTTTGATCCCACCGGGTAGAATTAGGTACAATCGTGGCTAAAAGCTGCTGAGGCAGATTCAGGATTCATACAAGAAAAAATTTCCCAACAATTGAAACACTCTAAATATGGAATGGGCTGCCTCCCCAGGCAGGGGCTTCTCCCTCACCAACCATCTTCAAGGTAAAGCTAGCTGACCACTTGTCAGATGTGTAATAGAGAGCATGCTTGACCAAGTATTCATTCCAATGCTGATATTTTGTGATTCTAATTCCAATCATTTGACCTACCAGAAGTATTCCGTACTATCCTACACTGCACAGCTCATCAGCACATGCTTCCTACAGCTATGCCACGGAGATTTCCTGCAGGGAAAATCCCTTCCCTGATTCCCCTCCCATCCTTCCCCACCCTCTTCCCCGCCATTTCCTCATCATTCAAAGCCGTTCTGCACCCCACTTCTACACAACCCAACTGAACACATCTCTTCCTCCCAACTATCCTTCCTTTCGAAAACGTCCCCTCCTTACACCCCTCACACGCCGCTGTACGACCCCAACTTCCGGCCAAGAGATTTTCCTCACCTTCATCCCCTCCCCATTCACGCTCCCGGCACAGATACCCCTGCGCAAGCGCACTCGCAGGGTCACGGCCCGACCCCTCCCCCACTTCCCCCTTCACAGGCTCCTCCGGCGGAGCCGCCCGGAGCCCCCACAGGCCGCGGCTCCCGCCTTCTCCGATTCCCGCTCCGCAACCCAGACACCCGCCCTCCTGAGTTTCCACCGCCCAGCCCAGGCCGCGCCCCCAACCCGCATCCCCGTCACCCACTCCTCACCGGCTTCTCGAGGCGCCGCGTCTCCTATCCCTCCGGCCCCCCAGTTCCGTCTAGGTCTTGTTCAAACCGTCCGACCCCGCCCGCGCGATGACCTTATACGCACCCCTCCTTTGCCCGACGCCGCGACGTAACGGTGCGTCACCCCGCCAGGCCGGCTTCTGGGAGGGCAAGAAGGAGGAGAGGGAGAAAAAGAACCACTAAGAGAGGCGGAGCCTCAGGGCTCTCCGAGCCGAAGCAAACGCGCAGGGGCGGGAACAAGGCTGCCATGAAGACACGTGGCCCACGGCAGCCAATGAGATGCTGACTTCGGTGCAGCCGAGGACCAACCCAGAACTCTCACCGTGGAGCGCAAGGTGTGTCTTGGACCACAGAGTCAAAGCGGCTTAAAGAACAATCACAGGCACAGCGAAGCTCAGAGCTAGAAGGGCTCCCGGATAATATCAAATTCAACGAATGAGAATAGAATAGAATAGAAATAATAGAATTAATATAACAAAATAATACAATGTTGATATGATATAGTAGTGGGGCAGCTACATGACTCACTGGATGAGTGCCGGGCCTGAAGTTGGGAAGACCTGAGTTCAGATGTAACCTCAGTCACTAGCTGTATGACTCCGGGCAAGGCACTAACCTACTTGCCTCAGTTTCCTCATCTGTAAAACCAGCAGTTTTAATACATCAGATAATCAACAAATTCTAATAATCCTGCTCCAGCTGTTTATCACATCAAATAGTAAAACAAAGGAAGCCAAGTGATCTGATTAGAAATCAATAAATCAACAAATTCTTTGGCTAGGTGGCCTAATAAAAAATAAAATAATCCCTTCCCTCAAGGAATTTACACTCTCTAGAACATCTACAAATATATACAAAATAAATACAAACTAACTTTGGAAGGGGAAGGCACTAGTGAATGAATGGGAGAATAAAGAAAGATTTCATGTATAATGGAGATTAAACTGGCCTTGTAAGAAAACTAAAATAGTATATGAGAAAGGACTAAATTCTGGGCACAAAGGACACAGCCTTCAAGGCAAGGATACAGGACACAGTGTCTTGTGTGAAGAACAGCAAGAAATCACCTAGTATAACCACATCTTTTTATACTATAGGAAAATGAGACCCAGTCCGGGGAAATTATTTGATCAAGGTCATGTGGCTAGGAATCAAAATATCAATACAGAGGGCTGAGGGCAGCGGTTTCATTCAATCCTACCACCTCCAAAACAGCACCAAGGAGGGAGATGATCACTTTTTCTTCTGGATGTTTGAGGTTGTGGCAGTCAATTAAGGTGGCTGTCAAGAATAGCTCACATATTGCTTGCCTTCCCAAGGAGAGGAGAGTTGTGGGAGGGAAAAAAGGAGGGAGAGAATTTGGAAATCAAAATTTTTTAAAATTAATGTTAAAAAATTTTACATGTAATTGGGAAACATTTATAACCTGAAATTAAGGGTTTTTAATATTTTATTTTTTCCAACTACATAAAAAACAATTTTTAACATCCTCTTTTTTTTGAGTTACAAAGTCTTTCCCTTTCCTCCCTTCTCTCCCCCTCCCTGAAACAGCAGGTAATTTGATATAGGTTATACATGTGCAGTCATGGAAAATTAATTGGGAAAAATTTAACAAAATAAATAAAAATATTTTTAAAAGGAAAAAAAGTATCTAAAGGTAGATTAGAAATGGAAGTCAACTAAAAGAGATCCTTTCTTGGTCAAAAGGCAAAGTGGCCTAAGAAAGCATGTGCATCTATGGTTTGGGAAAAGAAACTATTTGTGTGAACCATGTTTCAAAGAAAAGGAGGGAAAATGGGAAATGCAGATTTCAGTATTTATGACCACAGCATTGTCACAAGTCAAAAAGCAAGTTGCTTCCACTAAGGCAGTGGTTCTCAACCTTCCTAATGCCATGACCCTTTAATACTTGGATAAGGGTACTGTATCTGCATGTGGGCGGACCTACCTGGAGACCAATAGAGGAGCGGTGCCTCTGTTCCTAAGACCATCAGAAATACGTGTTTTCCGATGGTCTTAGGCAACCCGATCAACCCCCAAAGGGGTCATGACCCACAAGTTGAGAACCACTGCTAAGGAATGACTATCAAAACTGCTTTACAAATCCTTTCCTAGTTTGGGTACCTATTCCAAGGTTGCATTTGCTTGCAGATTGTTTGACCTCTGAACAGTAAGAAATAGATATTTTCCTCTTAGAGCAAACAAACAAATCCCCAAAAAAAGCATCTTTAAAAAGTCTCCTTTTCAAAAAAGTCTCCCAGAATGACTTATGTAACCTTCCCCTTATATGGATGGTAGAATTATGCCCAGATACAGGGTGAATTCTAACTCAGATTCTCAGATTTTCCAAGTATTTCATTTGAGCTCCAACAGAGAATCTCCCTGTAATTAAAAGCCTATTTGATAATGCTGCTTTTCCCAGACCAGTCTTGAAGGTTCCATGAAGGAATCTTTCTGAATTCGACATTAAAGGTAAAAAACAAAACAAAACAAAAAAAAAAACAAACCACTGCATTTGGAGTCATAGGACCTAGGTTCAAATCCCAGCTCTGTCAGTATGACTGTAGACATGTCACTTAAACACTTTGGGCCTCAATGTTCTCTTCTGCAAAATAGGGAACTAGTAGAATTTTAAACTATTCTCCCAGGCCCCTTCCAATATTGATTCTATGACCTTTCATTTGTTTCCCTGATTTGCTTTTAAGGGAATTTACCCATGTCCTTTGTTATAGGAGACAGATCTCTTCTGAGTTCATGTGGTAGGTAACTGCTGCCAAATTAGGGCAGAAAATATAGAGGTAAAAACCTAGGTTCACTTAAAACATAATAGGTACAGGCCTCAGAGAAAACTTGAACAATCATTACTATTCTGACAGGGCTTCTTATAGGCAAAATTACATCCAAATGAAAGAGAAAAAAATATTTTATGTATTGTAATGTTGTCCTTTCCTCTTAGGCCATGAAAGTTAAAGAAAAGGTAAAGCCATAATCCCAGTACTTCCTTCAGCATCATTAAAATTGAACAAATTCAGTGAGAGTCATAATCTCACAGATAAAAGGTATCTAGTCAAACAGACTCTATGGGTAAACTAAATCAGAGTACAGATTAAACTACATTTAGAGGGTTCACAGATAGATAGGTTAATTGAGGGAGAAGATTTATAGGTCACCAAGGAGTCAGAGACAGTTGAAAGTCTTCCTCTGGCTTAAGGAATGTTTAAGGCTTTAATTAAATTTTTACATCTCAGGGGACAGGTTTTGACCAGGTGAGATTAATATTAACCAAAAATTTGCAGAAGGGATAAAGAAAATTAAAAAATTTTAAATTCCCATTATACCTTAAAGTGCAATATAAGGGGTGGCTAGGTGGCGCAGTGAATAGAGCACCAGCCCTGGAGTCAGGAGTACCTGAGTTCAAATCCGGCCTCAGACACTTAACAGAAAAAAAACTAGCCGTGTGACCTTGGGCAAGTCACTTAACCCCAACTGCCCTCCAAAAAAAAAAAATAAAATAAAGTGCAATATAAGCCCAAGGCAGGTCCATAAATGCTGGGATCAGCAAGTACATGTTTTATTGCTTAGTTCATCTTTCCTTCATTTAATATGAAGTACCCAGACCTAGTCACTGAATGGAAATTCCATAAAACTAAGGAATAGGTCTTCTTTATTTAGTGAATGTGACACAGTGGAAAAGTGTTAGACTTGAACTCAGTGGACTTTCAGTTCAAGCCCTGATGGTGACACAAAACTAGCTAAGTGACAATGGGCAAATCACAAGATTTAGAGCTGGAAAGGCATCGTAGAAGTCATCCAGTCTAATCTCTTTCATTTTACAGATGAATAATCCGAGTGAGGCCTGGATCCGGGGGAAGTGCCTTGAGCTTAAGATCACACAAACTAAAGCAGTCAAGATTCTAAGCCAACTCTCTCCTTCCTGTTTCCAATCCCATCTCTCTTTCCATTACACCATGCTGTGCAGTTCCTTCACACTGAGAAACTTAAACATAAATGATAATAATAAAACAGAAATAATAATAGTCAGACCTGCACTACCTAAACCACAGGGTTGTTATAAGGGAAGCACACTGTAATACCTTAAAACTACTTGTATAAATGGAAACTAATGGAGTACCGTAGCAAGCACTGGCTCAAAAGCCTGAACAGAATCATCAGAAAACTAGAACCTTCCTTGTTATGGAACAGCTATTGTGGAAACGTGCTGTGCATACAACCAGTACTGGGCATGCTACCTCTACCCAAATGCCCTAAAACCGCCTTAGTCCTTTGCTTCTCAGGACAACAACTCGGCTCTGCCAAGATTGTGAAACGGCTGACCTCAAAGCCCTTTTTCCTTAGAAAGGAGAAAAAAATGGTGATTGACACAGAAGAGAGATTTCCTGAAAAGGAAATCCTTCTTCCATGGGCTCATAACTCATTGAATTCCACAGTGGAAAGAGCACTAGATTTGGAATCAGAAGATCTAGTTATAAAATTGAAGAATGAACAAATTATCACATATTAACATAACGAAATGTCACTGAGCTATAAAATGATGATTAGAAGAGATTGACAGAAATATGTGAGGATTAAAATTACCTGAAGCTGAGTGATATATACAGGACCAGGAAAAGAATGATTACATTATATACAATGATTATAATGAAAATTAAGAGGACATTAAAACAGAAGCTAAGCAATTGTAGTGATCAATCCTGTGCCTAGGAAAGAAGTGAAAGAGATACATCACACACCTTTTGTTGGTGAGGTGGGGGGGGGGAGGAGTTTGAGCATGAAATGGTGTGCATGCTTTCAGCTGTGGTCACTATGTCAGTGGGTTTTTATTTAACCATTCTTCTGCCTAACAAGAGAAGACTCACTGAGGAGGGGGGATCATAAGAGTGTGCTGGAGGGGAAATAAAAGGGGGGAGGGGAAATCCAAAAATGATCTTAATATAAAAATGAAAAGCACTAATAAAAACCTCTAAACATAAACAAATGAACAAATGAATGAATGAATAAAACTTTAAAACATTAATTAGAATTTGGATAAAGTTGCAGCTCTGCCTCTTGCTACATGTACCACTATGAATGAGTCGTTGACATTTTTTAATACTTTCTAACACTCATCTGGCAAATGGAACTGCTTTTCACCAGAGATAAGGGACAGAAAGAGCATTGGATTGGATTCTAGAAACCTGGGTTTCAGTTCATCTCTGTAATTTGCTAAATGTGTAAGTTAGTAAGTCACCTGCCTTCTCAATGTCTGTTTTCCCATTTATAAAATGCCTAGGCACATATTATACTCATCTATCTTCTACCAGTTTTCCAATTCCCAAATCAAAATAAAATCAATACTGTCAGTTACTGGAAAGGGCATAGAAATCTCCCCTGTGGCTGCATTCACAATGCCTATAACTTTCCAAAATGTGTCTCTCTGGCCCATCACTCTGCTATAAAGGTTATCTCCCCCTACTGGAATAATGGTTATTTAGGGTAGAGACTGTTTTTTGCTTTTATATTTGTATCCTTAGCACTTAGTACAGTAGTTTGCAGACAGCAAGCACTCAGTAAATGTTTTTTCAATCATTCAAATGATCAGAATGAAAATATCTCTAAACCCCTTCCACCAGCAAAATTATGTGATCCCAGAATTTTTCATTCTCATAAACTTGACAAGTTGCTTTCAGGTTTTCTGTCTTCTCCAACTTCCCTCTCTTGTGAGCTAAAAAATTACCCGAGTCAGAACTTTAAAAGTAGGGGGGGGGGTGTGGGGGGAGGGGCTTACTCCTCAAGTAATTTAACAAGGGATGAATCAATTGGCAAACATTTTTTGAGCCTTGAGCATCTACTATGTGCTCAGGCAGTGTGTTGGAATGCTGGAGATAAAAAGACAAAAAATTAAAACAACTCCTACTCTCTAAGAACTTATATTCTAACTATACATATCTTTATACAGAACATAAAACATAATCAATATTTATGTTCTTGTATTTATTGGACACGTTTAATATAAATGATTATGCACCAGTTTTTCTATTTTTTAACCAGTATACCAAATAACCTTAGGCATTCCAAAAATGTTTCCTCCAAAACCATCTCTCTTCCTTACTTCTCTCAAGGGTACCACTATTATTCCAAGTCAACAAACATCATCCTTAGTTCTTCACTTTGGTTCATCCTTCTTTTATAGATTCTCCTCAATTCTCCTGACAAATATCTCCACCATCCAGGCCATTCATACAATAACCATCTTACTAGCTTAGAACCTCAACATCTTTCATCAGGACTCTTACAAGTCTAATAGTCCACCCTGGATACAGGTTTTCCTTTCTACAATACAACCTCCACACAGCTGTCAAACTGATATTCTCAAAATATTCTTCTGTTTCAGGAGTGGAAGTTGTTGCATTTTGTCTCAGGGAAAAAATACAAGCCCCTTTGTGTAGTATTTAAAACCCAGCACAAGCTAGCTCTTAACTATCTTGCCAGGCTTATAGCACTTTCTCCCTTTCCCACAGTATAAAATCCAGCCAATTGGCCTACTCTGTATTGCCAATACATCCCATCTCCCAGCTGTTTTTGCACAAGCCAATCCCCATGTTTAGAATGCATTCCTCCACCACATCCACCTATTGGAATTTGTGGCTTCCTTCTAGGCTCAAGTGCTACTCTTGCTTACTATTCCACTTGCTAGTTCTCTTTCCATTTCAAATGTTTTGTATTAACTTTGCACATATTTCATTTCTGACTTAGTTCTAATGTGTTGTTTCTTTTTTGTTTGTTTGGGAGGGGGACAGCAGAGCAATTGGGGTTGAGCAACTTGCCCATGATCACACAGCTAGTGTTAAGTTTCTGAGGCTAAATTTGAACTCAGGTCCTCCTGACCCCAGGGCTGACTCACTGCGCCATCTAGCTGCCCCTAACATGTTGTTTCTTGATAAAATGCAAGCTCTTTGAGCATAGGGATGGTTTCATTTTCACTTATTTATTCCCAGTGCCTAACACATAGTACTTATCACATGACACTTGTTATAAAGTCTTGCTGAATGACCGTCAGAGTAAAATCATTGTCTAGGGTTTTCTAAATAAACCATCAATCATACCATCTGCAAAAAACATTAATTTTGTTTCTTTTCCCCCTATACTTATTCCTTCGATTTCTTTTTTTTTTTTTTTTGGTCTTACTGCTACTGATAGTATGGATATCCTTGCTTTGCCTCTGTTTTTATTGGAAAGGCCACTATTATGTCCCCATTACACATAATGCTGGCTCTCGGTATTGGATAGAAAAAATTTACCATATTAGAGAAGGGTCCATTTACCATTTATTTCTCTTTTAACAGTGTTGTAATTTGTAAAAAAAAAAAAAAAAAAAAAAAAAAAAGCTTTTTCAGAATCATGTGATCATGATTTTTGTTGTTATTTTTCTTATGTTCTATTATGTTTATAGTTTTACTGGTATTAAACAAACTGCATTCTTGGTAGAAATTCAACTTGTCATTATGTATGATATTTTTGATAAATTGCTATGGCCTCTTTGCTAATATTTTATTTGAAAATTCTGTTAATCTTTATTTGAGATATGGATCTCTGAGAATTTTCTTCTGTCTAGACTCACCCTGGAATTATACCCCCAAAGTTAATAAACTTTACCTAAAAAGGACATGGCATTACCACTACTAAGTCTATACTTCAAAGAGATCGAATAAAGGACACATTTGTGGTAACTATTTACAAATTGGTGGCAACTATTTTGTGGTACTAAGAACTGAAAAATAATGAAGGTGACCATCAATTGAGTAATGGCTAAAGAAACTGTGGTAAATAAATGTAAAGCAATGCTATGGTGCTATAACGAATGACAAAGGGGATAGGTTCAGAGAAACTCGTGAAGACTTGTATGAACTGATACAGAACGAAATGAGCAGTAATAGAATGGTTTATATAATAACAACAATATAAGGACAAACATTAAAAATCTTGAATTCTGGTCAATGCAGAGATCAACCTCAATTCAGGAAAACTGATGAAAACTACCTACCTTCTGACACAGCTAGTAAACTCAAGATGCACAATGAGTATACATTTTTAGTCAATGTGGGAAATTGTTTTGGTTTACTATGCATATTTGTTATAAGAGCCTTTTTCTCCTTTTAAATTGGGTTAGAGGCAGAAAATACTTAATTGAAAAATAAAACAGACTAAAAGGGCCCTCCTGTCCTCTCTCATCAAAGTCTTTCCAGTCCTTTAAGATCCAATTCACATTCCATAAAATCATAAGAGGCCTTAGAGAACATATAGTCCTATAGATGAACAGGAATAGTATCTACAATATCCCAGCAAGAGGCCATCAAATCTCTGCTAAAATAAATCTCCCACCATGGGAAACTAACTAGCTATTAAGATTTCATTACTCTTAGGGGCACCAGATTTTTCTTATCTTAGTATGTCAAATTCTACCCATGGCTACTAATTCTGCCTCCTGGGAACTAAACTAGTCAAAACACTTTGTTTTAGGACATTGTCTTAACTGAATAATGATCTTCTCTCCTCTTAACACCTTTTGCACTGTTCACATCACACATTGGGTAATTGCCCACATGTTATTTTTTGTACTATATGAGTACTGCCTCTCTATGTGAAGGCTTCCTTGAGGGCAAGGACCCTATCATTGGAATCCACTTGTGCCTTCATTTAAAATCATATCCATCATTATCTTTTTTTTGTTTTGTTTTGGGGTTTCTTTTTGCTTTTTGGAGGGGGGAAAGTAGGGTAATTGGGGTTAAGTGACTGGCCCAAGGTCACATGGCTAGTAAGTGTTAAGTGTCTGATGCTGGATTTGAACTCAGGTCCTCCTGACTCCAGGGCCAGTGCTCTATTCACCGAGCCACCTAGCTGCCCCCATCATTACCTTTCAATGACTCCATCATCTAAGGATAGAGCTATGCCTAATGGCAGATATCTGTATGTTGCAATAGAAGGGATGGGTGTTTTAGTAGTAATAATATTCAGATACAAAAGGATATGTGACCTTTGTGGTATAGTTCCAAATTGCTTTGCAGAATGGATGGACCAACTTGCAAATCCACCAACAGTGTTAACGTGCCCATTTCTGATACAGCACCCCTCCAAAACTTGTCAACTTTGTCAACATGATGGGTGGGAGGCAGAATCTCCCTGCTGCTTTAACTTAAATCTCTTAAGTTACTTGGGACTCTTTTTTTCATATAGCTGTTAGCTTGGATTTCTGCCTTTTGATTTTCAAGTGGGAAATGGCATTTTAATGACCACTTTTATCTATCTTGGAATTGGAGGATTTGTAAGCAATGCAGTGACAAACCAAGATTCCAGAGGACAAAAAAGTGCATGCTACAAGGGCCTGACAAAGATGTCATGGAAAACAAGAGGCCAAATGAAGTATACTTATTTGGACCCGATCAATTCAGGAATTTGCTTTGCTTACCAATTCTTATTAGTTTGATTTTCTCTTTGTTTCTGTTGTCCAATTAGAGGAATGGAGAGGACTAAATAAAAATTTTAAAACCTTCAACAGAGAAATATGTCCCTAAGATTTTTCCCATTTAAATGCTTCCTTCTAATTTTAGCTGGGATGATTATTTTTCATAATAAAAATTGTGTTTTACCTCCTATAAAAAAACCTTCTTAGGTCATGAACTCTTCCCCTAACTTTAAATTTTCTGGCTTTATCATACTTTAGAGATCATACGTTAGGGTTAGGCTAAGTTTAGCTAATCTATTCCATTGATCAGGTTTCTTGCCCCCCCCTTTCCTTCTTGGAAGGAAAAGACGTGGAGGTAAAATCAACAAGGATAACTTGGTAACTGAATATGTATGGTGACCCAAGAAATCAAAGAGAAATGACACATGTACAAAAATATAGCAGCTTTTCTTCAGTGATTAAGAACAAATGAGGAAAAGCTGTTATGGCATATGAACATAATGGAATAATACTGTGCTGTGAGGCATGATAAAACAGATGGCTTCAGAAAATCATGTATGAATTGACAGAGTGTGGTGAGCAAAACCAAGAACAATTTCTATAATAATAAATATGTTTGTAAAATGAAAAATAGGAAGTCTGAGGAATGCAATGACCAAGATAATTCCAGAATTTTGATTATGAAATATGCTACCCAGCCCTTGACTGATGTGCGGGGCTCAAGCCATAAAATTATATGTCTTTGGATATGAACAATGTGTGAACTTGCATTGCTGACCATGCAGAATTGCTTCGTGGGTTTGATTTTTATTTTTGCTAAATAGTGGGTAAAGGTGTGTAAGATAGGGAAAGAAAGGAAAAGTATTAATTTTTTTTAAACGGTGGCATAGATTGTCAATGCACTGAGAGATTGGGATTCCCTTTCACAGAAGCATCTAATGACACCTCCATCAAAAGAACTGGCCTAGCCTGTTAATACCAGGAGGATCCAAAGGCCCTCAAATTCCTAAATTCAAAGGGAATTGGGAAGCTCAGGTATCCTTATTTACAAAGGAGAATGGTGGGAACAGGACCATAGACCAATTAAAGGTCACCTTAGCAGAGCAGAGCAAGGTTGGTGGTTTAAAAAGTCAAAAATAAATAGTATTGCAAATAGACTGGAGTTAGCGATATATCAGAAGAATGCTAGACCAAAATGCTCAATCTAGATTCAATAATTGTCTAAATGACTTAAGTTCAGTGTCATTGAGTAAGTCACTAGGCCTTTGAATGTCAGTTTCCTATGAAAGGGAGTGAACTTTACATAACAGGGGTATTACACAGTGCTACAAGACTCAGCACTACCAAAGTATATATTGTTATAAATAGCATAAATGACTGGATTACAAAATATCTGATGGAAAAAGATGAGTTCCTCAATTAAACCTCTTGTTTTAAAGAAACTGAAACCAACAGAGCAAAGCCAGTATTCATGGGATCAGATTGCAGATGATATATCTAACATTTTATAGCTGAGGAAACTGAGGGCCAAAGTCATAGTATATGAAAAGAACTTCTGATTTCATTGCTGTAGAGAGCAACAGATAAAATTCCTCTACCAAGCCATGAACTCAAGTGTGCAGATTAATTATTTTAGACATGGTCAATATAGAATTCGCTTTACTTAACTATACGTATTTGTAAGAGGTTTTGTTTCTTTCATCAGTGGGGGGTGGGGACCAAGAAGATGAGAGGATACAAACCTGAAAATTAAATTTTTTAAAAATTGAAAAGAAAAAAATTTTAAATAAGAATTTCTCTACCAGTGTAGGTCATCATCTTCTCTGAAACTGAATATTGAGTTTGCCTATAGCAGTGTGGCTGCTTCACTTGCCTGAAATTACACATTATCAGTCAAGAACGTAGAAAAAAGACAGCAAGTCTTAGATGAAGAGCTCTCATCAAAGCATTAGCCCTCCAGTAACATAGTCAGTGATTACTAGGTATTAACAGGAAGGGGTTCCAAGAGTCATTCAAAACCCAACGGGAAGCAAAATAAAACATTCCTAGAGGCATTGTGAAAACCACGTCCCACGCATCCCTGGGGCAGACCACAAGAATTGTACCCTCTATGAGGGATATGAATTCAAGCATTAAGAATTAGACTGGGAACAATTTAGGCCAGGAACAAGGGTTTTTGACAGAATTTTTTTTAAAGGATGAAAATCTTTCCCTGTAGGCAGAGTACATCATAAATATAATACTTTTTTTCCAAAGACATTACAATGAGAATGCTAACGTTCTGAATCAAAAAAAGATGCGATTTAGTCACCAACCAATGATCTCTTCTTCATCCCTGGGTCACTAGCATACCCACTGGACCCTAGACCTCTCACCTCCAAAGTTTGTCCATGTTCCTTCTTGGGTTTTTGAGAGCGGGCTTGTTTGGTCTGTTTCATTTTATCTTGGACTTGAAAAGAGTACAGTCTCTGTTGCCTGAGTTTAATGTCTAAGGGCAGCAAACACTTCTGATGAGCCAGGTTTAACTGAGCTAAAGAGCTTATTTAGCTCATTAGAAAGGAGATACTTGCTCACTGTCTCTCTTAGCAACCTCGAGCTCTCAGAGTTTCTAACTCCTAAAGGAGTTCTGGCATTACAACACATTTTTCCACAGGCACAATCAGACTCTGGAGGATTCAGCTCTACTAGTTACCTTCGTGAGTAACTTATCTTCTCACTAGAGTTCAAAATGAGGGGGTTAAACTGATGGGATCATTAGATGCCTATTAATTCTGAAGTCTCTAAAGCAACGGTTCTCAACCTGTGGGTTATGTTCAATTTCTAACAATGAAAACACATCCTGCATATGATATAGATTCATAACAGTAGCAAAATTACAGTTATGAAGTAGCAACGAAAATAATTTTATGGTTGGGGGTCACCACAACATGAGGAACTGTATTAAAGGGTCGAAGCATTAGGAAGGTTGAGAACCACTGCTCTAAAGGCATCCCTCAGCAGATATCCCCTACATAGCACTTAAAACATGGAAGATGGTAGCTGCTGCATCCTCTTGAAGACCTTCAGTGAGGCTGTGACAGAGATCCCACACCCGTCATTTCTTTTCATAAAAGAGGCAACATTGCATGCTCCTCCATTTGCTCATCTATGATAAACATATGTGCCTGTGGTTTTTAATTGTTTGGTTCTGAGGAAGAGAGTTGAAAGACACAGAGAAACAGAAGTCAGAAGCATTTTCCCATGAAGGACAGACACCTCATGGAAATGTGTCTTGGCTTCCCAGCAGTTTAGTGCCATAATCCCTCTTTCTTTCTCATCTTATCTGACGAGCAAGTCACCCTCAAGTATCTTCCCCTTACATGACATTTAATAAAAAGAACAAAAGGAGGCCACAGAGAAATACTGATTTTTAATTCAACCATTATAATAAGGTAAACTCTAGGCATTCATCAATTTCCATTCTAAAAACTGGGAAAACTTTAAACAAGGCAGTTTTTCATGTTATTTGGCTGTTACAAAAAAAAATAATTATGAAACACAAACATAAAAAAAGATAGAAAAACTGTCAACAGTAATGTCCTTATTCTACAAAATAGCACCAGTAAAAGGCCTTAAAACCATTACAATAGCATTTCTGAAATGCTGCTTCCCCAAATGCTTCCTCCCCTTAAAAAGGTTCCTACACAGAATTAAAAGACAGGTGTCATGGCAGATAAAAATTTTCTGGAGGAAGCCTCAGGGTTATTACAGACTTTCCATCTTTTAGATGAAAAAGAAAAACAAAAAAAAATGTGCATTTGAACCCTAAACACGACCACTGTCCAGAGGAAGGTGGATACAAGACTGTGGGGTTATCATGCCATCAACCTCTGAAACTACAAACAATGCACCCAGCAGTTACTAAGCAAAGTGCCACCTGAGTAAGGAGAAGATAAGGACTTTTTCTTCCTCCCCCACATTTTGAGAGAGGGAGTTGTGAGAGCTGAAGTAACAGGGAGGTTAGCAGCCTAGAGAGCCATAACGTATACTTCAAGGCACATATTCACTTAGCTGCCTGTTCAGTCTTGGGCCTTTGACTGCAATATCCCACAGGAGACAAGGTGCCCAAAATTCTGATGAAGAATGAATGTGTCTCTTTACTATTCCATCCCCTCTGTCTTTCCCATATCCCCCCTTTTAGGGCTATCTTGCAGTAGTAGCAGGACAATAAATAATTTGGGTTTAGTTTGTGCTGATGATTTTCTTTAAATGCACTGGAAATGTATTGAAACCAGCCCTGCTGGATTCATCACTTTCCAAAATGCCTGGAGGTGTTACACAGGCATCAACTTGCACCCGAGCTTTCCAAAATCATTAGTTCTTGATTTTTATTTTTAGGGTGAGGGAATTTATTCTTTTTCTTTTTTTTATTTTAATGAAGTAGAAAATATTGGGTTAAAGGAGAACATACAAATTATTGTTACTAATGACTAGAAAAACCATCATATGCTGCTCAGTTTCTTTCAGTTACATCTGTATACAAGTCAGTCTGCCAGTAGTTTCATTCAGCTACATTTGCGTCTTTCCCACCAGGATCATATTTCACTGAACAAGGAGCAACAAACCAAAAAAATTTTTTTATGACAATCTTGACACCTGTGTTGTCCTGTTGCTTCAGAATATCACCTAACAAGGCTTGACACCTTATTCCTACAAACTTTAGCCATCATTCTGCAAAAAAACAAAACAAAACAAAAACACTAAAAATCTCTATTTCAAGTGTAGTTAAAAAAAAAAAAGAAAGAAGCACCAATCTTGCCCCTCCCAGTGGCCACAATCAAGTGGTAGGACTTGTCTGTAGGCTTTAGAGAAACGGTTTACACAGGTCTTCTGAAGGAGTGTGCCTCAAAAACAAGAGTCCCACTGAGCAAATGGGGAAAAGTCTGAGGTACATGTAATGACTGATGGTTTCGGTCTTAGTCTGACCTTATTCATCACAGCAACAAAATAGAAGAATAGCAGAGACTAGAACTAGGGAGGGGAAGTTGAGAGGGGGAGAAGAACCCAGAAGTTCTGCCAGCCCTGGTCATGGTTCTTCCCCAATATTACCCTCTTCCAATGGCCAAAATCCCCTTCCACCTGTCAGTTCCAGCCCATGTGTTATTCACAGGCAAAGTAGTCCTTCAGTGGGGCAAAAAGATGCCGGATAACAGGGACGCTCCAGGATCTGCCCAGCAACTTCTGGCGAGCACCTCGACCCATGTTTGACACGTCGGTGTAATGGACAGGAAAGCCAAAAATTCTGGGAGCAGGAACAAGGCAAAATATGGGGACGTGAGAGGCAGCAAAATTTATTCCCCCAAGGCTGGAGTCAAATTTTTTTGGGGTAAGACCATAGTTAAAGTAAAAGGAAGAGTCCTTCAATGTACATCTATACTAAAATTCCCAAAATTGAACTAGCCCCATCTTGATACAATACACAAGTTTAAAATTGCAACTGGAAGCCAACTCAATTTTACAGACAACTCAGCCTGGATCTGCACCTAACTCCCCATCACACCCCTAGCCATCATTATCCAATGCCAATAATAGCTAACAACTAGCACTGGCCCTTTTAAGTTTTGCAAAGCACTTTACAGATAATGATGATGAAAACTAACACGTATCTGACACTTAGGATATGCCAGGCCCTGTGCCGAGTGCTTGTTTATTACCTCATTTGATCCTCATAACAGCCCTAAAACAGAGATACTGTCACTATCCCCATTTTACAGATGAGGAAGCTGAGACAAACAGAGATTAAGTGACTTGTTCAGGGTCTTTCTGACTCCAGGTCCAGGGTTCTATGTACTACCTATGTCACCCCAACCACCTCGCCAGTAGCGCACAATAGCGTTCATTAAGTTATATGGCTAGGAATGCCTACGGTCAACTTGTGATTGCATCTCTTTAACAACACTAAAGATAAGAGAGTATCATATGGAGTCAGGGTATCTGGGCTCCAGTTGTGAAATGTATAATGCATGATGAAACACATCACCCACTTCCAGACAGAGAAGTAGACTCAGTACAGAAATGTTTTGCTTGACAAAACATATTTGCAATGGTTTTCATTTTTCTAGCTTTCTCAGGGGGTGGGAGGGAACAAAGAAGGTAGGAGAGAACCTGGAGATGCAAAAAAAAAAAAAATTGTAATGCTTATCACAGTGGGCAGGTCATTTACCCTTTGAAGGCATAAGCCTCCTTAACTATAAAATAATGTTGTTGGAATAAATATTTCCATAAGATCCATCACCAGATACCACCAGACGTGGGAAGGAAAGATCACCTACTACTCTAAGCCAGATCCAAGACAGGCATTATATTATCAAAAGCCTAGAGATCTGCCTGGCTTGGATGCAGTAATGTACAGTGAAAATATGCACCTTTCCTAGTACCTAACCCTATCTTCCCTCTGCGAAACACATAGTGAATGGCAATCAAGAAATCAGTAAAGATGCAAAATTGCTGGTATCTTGGAAATCTGTGTTTGGTCTCTTCCAAATGGGAAGCCAGCAAACCATTTAACACATTGATCACAACTTCCGTGAGATTAAATGGAGAATAGGGTTTAACATTACTTGATATTCTCCCTTTGTATACTCGAAGCCAAAATGAAATATTACTATACCTTGATTATTGCAACATTTCTACCCCACCCTTTAAAACTTGAGTCTACCTGCCTTGAACGAGGCCTAGCTCCTAGGAAGTATCGATCTAAATAAACACATATCCCAAAATGTACTGTAGTGATATGCATAGATGCCTTGTCCTCCCACTTAGGAAAAACTCTCTAAGACCTGAGATCCCATTATACAGCCTAAGTCAAGCATGGTCACAGAAAAAAAAATGTTGAATGAAATAGGGAGTGGGGAAATGAGAAAAGGGAAACCCAGGAACAGATAGAGAAGAAACGTGTCAAGTAGCTGAATTTTCTTACTTTTCTTAAAACCATTGTGTTAAGCAACACAATTTGTCAGTCACAAGAGAGTAGGTTAGGAAATCACCAATTCTGTCATTTCATCTGTACCTGACCCCACTCCAGCCCACCTTCTCTATTTCTCGCTGGCCCTTCCACCCCAAATCTGCTCACCTTTCTAGCTCTGTGCACCATAATATATCTTCTTTGCCATTCATGATAACAGGGAATTGCTGACTTTTCCCCTGTTTGATGGAGTTCGACTTAGTTGTTATTGTCTGTACTTTCTTTAACTGGGGAACAAAAACATCAGGTAATGAACAAAGAAGGCTATAAGGTCAGTATGTGAGTGAAAGAAGGTCTGATCCATGTGGAAGACAAAGCTTTGATTTGGAGAATGGTGAGGAGAGGGCAAAGGTATTGTCTAGACAACTCAAGGTCAGGGAGAAAAGAAGATGAAAGCCAGGCAAGTCAGTCACAAGCAATAGAACTCTAAACTGACCCAATTTACTGGAGCAGCCAACCCCCTAGGCTATGTTAAGCCATTTCCTTTATCTTCTCAGACAGAAGAGAAAGAAAAAGCCACTTAGGGTTTCTGGTCTTCAGGATGGTTCCATGTGACAATTCAAAAGCAGAAATTGTTAGTCTCCAGAAATTATTCATCTGGAAGCCACAAAAAGGGGAGATCATGTGAAATATGCCTCACAAGTCTGGCCAGACTTCTAGAGGGCATAGAAAAAACAGGGAGGGCATTGGGAAAAAAAAATAAGGACCTCACATTAAGGAGTCCAACGGATATCCCTTACTAAGGGAAAGGACCCTTACACATCAAATCCTTAGACCCTTGTGCAATGGCACACAGGTATTCAAAATGAGGAGGACATTTGTTGCAGAACAAGCTTACCTTCGCTATCCTATTGTACTCCAGGCAGTCCTGAAGCTCGAGTTTATCGGTCTTTGATGCTATCACCGGCCTGGGAACAGCCAAAACTCATTATGTTCTACAAACCGCAAATGAATCTATTCTGATTCCAACTGCCTTCTAAGCCAGTGATCCCTTTATAGACTCAAATAGTGTTAAGAGTAGCAAGCAATGAAACAAACTGATAAGGTCGCCCAAAAGCTTCATGAATAAAGCAGAGGCTCTGAACGAAGATGAGAACATACCACAAGAACTGGCATTAGTAGCAGTTTTTATAAGAGACATGTGTGGAGAAAAGGGACGAGGAGAGTTATTAGAGTCATTAGGACAGGAGAATGGACTTTGGGGGAGGGGGAAGAGTGGAGCCCCACATACGACTGATGGTCTCATTCAATCATCTGAAAGACTAACGAGAAGAGGCAAATAATGAATATTAGAGCTGTACAGATCAAGACTAGGCAGCCTCACCTTCATCTAATCTTTCACTATCACTTGTTACAGAGAGCATACTGAAATTGAGAAAAGCTCCCTGGCTACACTCTTAAGACTCTGCACTAAAAAAGAATTAAGAGGAAAAAAATGTAGTGCAGTGAAAGGAATTCAGAATAAAATAGAATAAAAAGGAATCACACTACCTAGCTCATGAAGCAAACATGGTACAGAGAAGAGAAGTAACTTTGTCCATACCACAATGCAGGAGAGAGTCCTACTGACGTGCCCAGAGAGGTAAGGAAATGTCCAGAGTTCTGAATAAAACCCAATGCCATAGGGAATAGTTTGACATAAAAGGTCAGTTTATGAGACCCTGGTTCTCACACCAAATCATGGTAAATAAACCACTCTCCTTACTCAGTTATTTCACCTAAATGCTGACAGGATAATAGAAAATATCAAACATCTATGTATGTCCAGGAAACATAGAAACCTGGTTATGTGATCCCAACCAAACTATGTTGCAATGACTAATTTCCAGAAAATTTTCAATCCTGGGTTGAGTATTATTAAGGAGTCAATCCCCAAAATTAGGCATTGTTTATATATAATAGAGTTCAATGGCCACATACTACTCGTTCAAAATTCTCATCGAAAAGATTCCTACTGGACAGCTACTACAAGCAAGATTTAATAGCAAGAAATCACAGATATAAGTCTAAGTAAGGGTATTCTATCAGTTCAGGGATTATAGCATCAGACATCTGTCAAGCTAGGCCCTTTCTCTATAAGGCTAACAAAGGAGTCTGCATCTAGTTTTCAATAGCTATATAGCTCTAAAAACAAAAATAAAGCCCACTTAACACCCTTCCCTTTTGTGGGAGCAAAGAATATAAACCTTCATACTATGAATGTCCTGCTCCAGAAACTCCCAAACAACAAAGGACCAGAAAGGGTCCTTCAACATTATCTAGTCTTCCAAATTCTCACTTCTAGAATCACATCCACATGTTGGAGTTGACTGACTATTCCTAGTGACAAGATCACCACCTCCAGAGGTTATATGATGGAGTCAAAAATCTGAATCTCTCTGCATTATACCTGCTAAGTCTAGTATACCTTTCTAGAGTTGGAAGGAATAAATCTAATATACCCCTGAAAGGGAAGCTGACTGAAGGAAGGGCTCATTTTACCTTGTGGCCTTACTTGGCACACAGTAGGAACTTGCTTTGTTGAATCTCAATAAATAATAGGCCTTCCACTAGAAATATCCAAAGATAATTGCGATAATGTTTAGCAGATGGTCATTTTGTTCTCTCCAACATGACCAATGTGATCCTCACAACTAAGATGCTTCATATTCAGCAACATTACACTGCCAAATGAACACAGTGTACTTGAAAGTCAGAGGCAGGATAGACATTATAAGCATAAGATATTATCCATATTCCATTTCAAATTATTGTGATCCTTGAGTCTCTATTCATTTATTCCACTCAGACCAAGAATTATAATGTACATATTCACTGATGGTAGTAAACAGGACAAAGTTCTGCGGAGTGCCAAGAGAGACTGACTCACTTCTGAACCTATTCATCTTGGGCCATGGTAGTCTGGGGTAAAATATACTCATCTGATAAATCAGTAAGGAATCCTCTCCCCATTTCTGCCCCCAAAAAATTTTTTTTCAAAAATGCCGGAAGGAGATTAAGACAGATTTCAATAGGTTAGGTCATATTATAAGCTCATCTTACTGGTCTGTGCATGCTACCTGCACAGAACTACACATAAAGGTAAGGAAGTCTCTCACACTTCAAAAACCTTGAAACTGTATCTCATTGATCCAAGAAGAGAACTAGTGACCTTTATAGGGGGTCAAACTCACAATCTCCTACTGGAAAAAAAAATCTTATTAGATTAATGAAAATCCTAAAGGCCCTACCTTGCCAGTTCACTGGAAGGTTTTCTGTCATGGCTTAAAGAGTCACCAAGAAGAGCTTTTCCCATGCTGCCAAATCCAGCCAGTTAAAATCACTTATAAAGTTAGGAATAGGATTCTTTTCAAAAATAAGGAAAACTAGGATGTTAGAATCAGGGTAAAATGAAGCCACCAAAAAATGTAAAACTCCCATCCGTGGAATGCCCTAAGAAGCTCTTGGTAACCTAGGCATCTCAGAAACATAATCATACAGGAAACTTTCTAATGAGAAGACTTTGTTGCATCATTAAGAGCCAACACAGTCTTATAATAAGCATGGAAATTAAATGAATAACGGATGCAAGGTGATCTGCCACCAAGAGGAAACTCTTGGTTTACTAAAGTGGGCTGAGGAATAACCACTCTTTCTACCTCTATAAAACTCAGGACCCACACAAAGGATGTGACGTGGTCTTTCCCATGTCACTCCTGCCTGACCCATGCTATTGGAGAAGTGAAACACTCTCCACGTCACCTAAAATGAGGGGTGACGGGACAGAGAGAAGCACATTTGTGTCTTAGTGTTCCTCAGAACGCTTTCCAATCAGAGGGCCCAGTAAAAAGTCCATTATCAGGGCCCTAGGGAGTAGATATACAAAACCTGAGAAGCCAGGAGGTAGTGTGTTACCTGTTCATCCCAGGCAGGTTGCCCCAATAATAGCGGGCTCGGTGTGCAGCTGAGACTTTGATGGCATCAATCATTACTGGGTTACACTGCAGATCAATGGAAATTTAAAAAAGAAAGAAAGAAAGATGCAAATATCAACATAGAACTGACATAAACTGGGCTAACTAGGGATCTGACATGGAAGGGACGACACCTAATTCAAAACATATTTGTAGGGGAAACCAAAACCCAGAGGTTAAATGGATTATCTCTAGAAAATAAAAGCCTTAGGGTTAGGTACTGAGGCCTCAGCTGCTACGTCCAGGGCCACAACTACCCTCCAACCTGGAATCGTTAATAGTGATTATTAACCATAGCACCACACAGGACAAAGGCCTGGGCAGTATTCTAAGGAGTTACAGCTTTAACTATATGGCTGGGGGAAAGAAGCCAGATTATTTTTGTCCTGCAGGGAGGGGGTGTGGTTGGAGGGATCTCAGAAAAGATCTTAAAGTAACAGCTTATTCCCCTCCTCCCACCCCACACTCCATCTGAAAAATTATGGGTGTACAGTGAGGGAAAAGACAAAGTCATTCTTAGAAGGGATTTAAGCTTATATTCTCTGAGATGAAAAGCACCTCTTTGAGGTAAGAAAGTAGATTCTAGTATTCTGGAAACAAGCTTGGTATAACTTCAGAGTAGGAGCTTAGGACACATCCAGCATCCTTTATGGGAAATAATGTACCTGTGGTACTTTAAATATGATATGCAATCCCTTGTACCATTGCCCTGACACCAGACTGAGAATGGTTCATAATCCTATCCCATGATACTTTCTCCTAAGTAATGAGATCACTCACCTCCAAAAATCTTGAGATGTCCCTCTTGTCATTGACCCTCATGGCCACAACATTCTCAAACATCCAGAAGAAAGGGCGCTCATCTCCTTCTTTGGGGCGGGTGTAATTGAGTAAATGGTAGAATTCAAAGAAGAGCCTTCCTGTACCCTCTGTTGTAGAGAGATGAGAGACAAGATATTGAAATCAGGAAAGAGTAAGTCCCTGGATGCCAATCCTTCAAACTTCAGGACCTACCATCTTTTGGTATGGTATATGGTAGACTCAATGATGTACCCTCCATTCTTAAAACCTTGTAATTGTGTATCAATGTAGCAAATTTTCCTATGTTATCTCTTTCCTTTTGCTATATAAATATTAACTGCAAATATTTTAATAGAAAACTTTAAAATTTCCAACCAGAAGGGATTGTAAAACTCCTACCTCTTTTGGTTAAGAAAAGACCCTTTGACTCCTGACTATTTCATAATTAGGGTTTATCCTACTGATCTTGTCAAAACAAATATAAATCAGATTCTGGCCAAAAAGGGAGAATAACCTTTGCCCAGGCTTGCCACTGACTAGATTTCTTCACCTACAAAATGATAAGATGAAATACATGTTTTCTTCCATTTCCAATATTATATACAGAAGTAACTAATGTCTATTCCAAGTATAAGAGGCTATATCATTCTGCAATACCTCACAGGAATTTGTTCAATTCTATATTTTTCCTTTTTGTCAGTTAGTCCAAATCTGAGAAAGAAGCATTAAAATTATTATGGTATCTGTCTTCTTGCAATGTGGTATTTTTTTTCTTTAGGAACTTAATATAGTATAATACTCGGAGCATATTTAGTTTGTGGTCCACAGGTATGGGACATTGCTTAAATTTTCATATTTTTAAAAATATATTGGTCCTTTAACTCAAGGGCCATATTTTATTTAAGGATTCCCCCCAATCAATGGGCCTCTACTTTCCAATTCTTTAATATCACAAAAGTGATACAGAGTAAATGATGTAAGCACAGCAAAAAACCAAATAAACACCATAACTACCATAAAAATCTGCACATCAATCAAAAGCAAAAATACAGAGAACATACATGGCTCCAAATAAGACAGAAGATGCATCTACCACTCCAGTTCTTTGCAGAGGTCCCTAGGTATGGTACATTGCACATATTTTCAGACTTTTTTTTGACATATTGATTAATTACATTAAGTTTTTTTCTTTAAAGATGTTCCATTCTATGGAGTGGCTCTCTGGCGAATAGGGAATACTAGGGGAAATTTTGGTGATGCAAAGAAGATCGTTTTTCTAAAAACATTCATTGTTATGTGGAAGCAATATAAAAAACAAAACAAAAAATCAACAAAAATGTATCTTTCTTTTAAAAAAAAGTTTGACCTAGGAAACATAGGTACCAGATCTGTTAAGGGCAATAAAATGTTTTTGGTTTTTGGTTTTTTTTAAAGATCCTTGGGGTGTCTAGGTGGTGCAGTGAATAGAGCACCGGCCTTGGAGTCAGTAGGACCTGAGTTCAAATCCGAACTCCGACATTTAACACAAAAGCTAGCTGTGTGACCTTGGGCAAGTCACTTAAACCCAATTGCCCTATCTTCCCCCCTCAAAAAAAAAAATCCTCACAAGATTGTCCTTTCAGTATCTTTGCCAGGATAGGTTTCAAGAGGGCAGCCTTTGTAATGAACCCCAAACCATTGGATTTTCTCCACATGAAACTTAATCCCTTGGAAAAGCTCTCAAATTCCTCAGAAAACCCAGAAATAATGGTTCTCACCATACAGGCCCTTCCTGGCAGGATTCACATTTGAAAGATCATTGCATGGACTTCCACCAATAAGCAAATCAAATGGTCCCCATTCATCAATCTGAGAAACAAACAAGTCATGTACAGCAGCTATAAGAGAATGCACTCAACAAACCGAGAAAAGGTGATA
Organism: Pseudocheirus occidentalis; assembly: GCA_028646575.1. NCBI lineage: Eukaryota > Metazoa > Chordata > Mammalia > Diprotodontia > Pseudocheiridae > Pseudocheirus > Pseudocheirus occidentalis. Next base: position 65,135,270 of record CM053595.1, read on the forward strand.
ACCATAAACTCAAAAAAGCAATAAACATACAATAAACACATTCCCTTTTAGGAAGAGACATATAATGTTCTTTCCTCTAAGATGACAAACAATACTATTGATCAACCAGTAAACATTAAGTAAACGCCTACTACATGCCAGGCACTGCGCAAAACATTGGGGCATAAGGCAGTCCCTACCCTCAAGGAGCTACAATCTAATGGGGACTGGGGGTGGGAGGGAACAACCAAATAAATATATACAAGCAAGCTATACACGATAAATTGGAAGTAATTGAAAGAGAGAAGACACTGAAATTAAGAGGGGTTAGAGAAGGTTTCCTGCAGAGGGTGGGATTTTAGTTGAGACTTAAAGGTCAGTAATCAATGAGGAGGGAAAGCATTCTAGGGATGGATGGGGGACACATCCAGAGAAAATGCCCAGCGATGAGAGGTGGAATGCCTCATTCATGAAACAACCAGGAGGCTAGTGACATTGGATCGGAGTACATTTTAGGAAATACGGTAATAAAAGACTAAATTTTAAAAAAGGTGAGGTGGGAGGGGTACTAGATTATGAAGGGTTTTGAATATGAAACAGCATTTGGTATTTGATCCTGGAAGCAATAAGAAGCCTCAAGAGTTGATTGGGGAAATTATTTTAGCAGCTGAAATGACAATGAATTGGAGTAGGGAGAGACTTAAGGCAGGCACACCCCACCAGGAGACTACCGTAGTAGTCAAGGCATAAGGTGATGAGGGTATGCACTAGGAGTGATGGCTACGTGAAGGTGGGTTTATACAAGAGACATAATATAGAAGAGGTACTATCTTCCAACTAGATTCCCATTCCACTGATGCACATAGATTTTAATTAAGAGATGCCTCTATGTATCCAAAAGTAAGCCTTTTGTTCCCCCAATCAAACTACAAAGGTGGCCTTTCTACCATCAAATAGGGTATATACATATATACCACACAGATACCAAGAAGGATGGGATACCAAAACAATATCCTTTCAGAAAGTCAAGACAGAAAACCGTAGTCAGTTTCTACATTCAAACACAGGTGGAATAAGAGTGAAATAAAAAGATCCTTCAACTAGACCTGTAGGTACTAAATTGACCTGAACCTAAGGAGGGGAAGCGGGGGAAGAGGGGAACGAGAAAAAAAACATTCACCCACCTGGCGCTTTGTGATGTTCCTGACATCATGAACATATTTGATGATCCCTCCGTGCTTGACTGTCCCAACAGCAATGGAATCTTCACAGATCTCTGAAGCAATGTACTTATCTACCTTAATACCCAATTCTTTTAGCACTAAGTAACCTGTCAAAGGCAGAGGAAAGCAATGAGGACTCACTTCCTATATTTGCTCCCCTCTAGAGACAGGAATCTATAGCTTCATATTGCCAAGATAACCAAATAGAGCTATGTGGAATAATATGATGGGAGGGTTGGCTAATTTATATACACCTAGACGTCTCATCTAGAAGCAAAGGTGACAAGGTGCTCACTTGTCCCCCTAATAAAAAATTATGAGAGAGATCCAAGAAAAGCATAAGCTCTGAATTTAAAGACTTTCACCATGAACCAAGTCACCAAATGGCAACCTGAAACATTTTTAATAAATATTAAGGAGGGTCATTAGATAATTGGTTCACATCTACAACTCAGGAAATTATCTACTACAACACAGAGGTAGTGAGATGAGTAGAAGGAACAACCCAAAACACAAAGTAAGTGAAGCTTTTGGGTACAAGAAATGTGAACTTTTTCATTCATGCTTTGGCTATGAACTAACTAAATGAGGGAGCTGGAAGGGCTTACAGATACATACATGGTCCATGCTATTTCTTTCCCAAAGAGCAGAGAAACTGTGGCTTCCCCAAGAGCACATGGTTTTTAAGTAGGAAAGCTTGAACTCTTGTCCCCTAAAGGTCAAATGTTATAATGGGCTCAGTAACCATCAACCCTCTAGTGCCGCTTCTTTTTTCATTTCTCTAGGCTGACTCTTGAAAGATAAGAGTATTTAGTCTATACCAGAGACCAGGAATGCTAAGCCTGCAGTTTGGGAGGGTCTAGCAGAACAAATGTTCCATTACCCCCATGGAGGGGGCTCTGGGAGTTCAGATCAAGGTCAAATCAAAAGTAACCTTGTTTGGTGTGGGGTTAAGGTGAAAGGGGAACAAATGGTGTGAAGGGGGTATTAAATATGCACATGCATTTCCAGTAGAATTCTTGTAATGTTCTAATTATGTAAGAGTTCTATTTCTATCACCTCTAAACTGAAAAGGCCTAGGTCGGGCTGTCATTACTTAATACCTAGAATCATGTGCCCTGCCTATTCACCAATCCCTAAGCATTCCAGCTCCTACCATGCTTTTCATGAGATGTCCTCCCTCAAGCCTGGAAAGATTCCATCTCTTGGAAGACTCAGCTTATGTACAACATTTCCCAGACTCCATTGTAATCTCATTCCCCAAAGTTTGAAGTGCTTTAAACCATAACCAAAAACTGTTTGAATCTCATATCTTTTTCATTTATTTATTAGTACAAAAAATGCCTTCAAACCAGTAAAACATAAGTAAGGATTCTTTACCTCCAACACATGAACCTCAGATACAACATACTACGTGTTTAATAATTTTTTTAATTTTTTTAAGTGTAGTTAAAATTCTTATTCTTCCTTCGAGTCTAGCTAGGTACCAACTTCTCCCATCAAACCTCCTCTAACAGGCAAGCTAAAAGAGACCTCACCTATTAAGGACTCACATAAATTCCTTGAGAATAGCAATGGCCATTTTTATTATACTTCCCTGATTTGCAGCACAAAACCATAAATAATCTCAGATAGTTCCTTGATTTTGTGGACAAAGGAAGCTTAAAAATTACACATTTTTCTCATTTCTCCCATGCCTATTAATTGTAGACTGGGATTGTGGGAAAGGACCAGAGAGGAGCCTTGCTACCACAGAAATGGAAATGGACAGGCCACTATCCTCACTGTCCTCCCAGATTCAGGAGGAAATAGGTCAGGAATATTTTTAGAAGACTCACCTGTAGCTATCCCATCAAAAAGGGACAGGACTCTGATTGGCCGTCTCCTTGATGCAGGGACTGCTGGATACAGTTTTGGAACTGCCTATCCAACATGACAATAGCAAAATAATTAAGAAACAGGTACTGAACAACCATCAGGATTTATTTTTCTGACTGAAACAAGCTACACTCTACATCACAAGATGCCAGTTTTTTTTTTAAATTATATTCTCAGTCAGATTCCTGGTCTTTTATTCAATTACTGCAACATAAGCAAAGAAACAGGCCCTCAGATAGCACTATTGATAGTTAATTGTTCAACTCAAAAGTTTTGGGTTAAGACAGTTCACCAAGAAGAAGAATAACAATTTGGGTTCCTAGCCTGCCCCTGTGCATCATAAAAAACCCTGTTGTTCATCATAAAAAACCCTGTTCACTGAGTATCATATACCCACTCTCCTAAACAAATATCTGTGAATAAATTACTATAACTGATCTATGCTATGTTTTTTTTTCCCTCTTTTCCTCAAGTGACCAGAGAATTAATGGCTAAACATTGTTGGTGGAGCTATGAATTGGTCCATTAATTTAAGGAGCTATTTATCTGGAACCATGCCCAAAAAATTCAGTCTTTTACCCTGATCCCAGAGCATTCATCACAGAACACCGCCCACTTCTGACAAAGTGATGGATCAGGGTACAAATTGAGACAGATTTTTTTAGGTGAAGGCAATGTGTAAATTTCTCTTGTTCATGCATATTTTTAGGACAGGTACTATTTTTGCCTCTTTTTGTATTCCTGGTGCTCAGCACAGTGCCTGGCGCACAGCTGGCACTAACTTGATGTTTACTGATTGATAATATTGGTCATCATTTTAGAGTATGAAATTGGGTGTGGCAGGCGAACCCAGTATATCTATCGCTTTCCAGAGTTTTTGACTTTCGCCTTTTCTCAGTCTATGGGGTGGTGCATTCTGATACAGATACTGCACAACTTGGTTTCTTGATCAGTGGGGACCATTCAATCTCCTTGCTGGTTCATGCAATAATCTTTCAAACATGAAATCTGCCAGGAAAGGCCTATATGATGAGAACCAGGCAAAGGTTTGGGATTCATCACAAAGGCTGCTTCTTAAAGCTGTTTTGGCAAAGCTATTGAGAAGGGAATCTTGTAGGGAATTTTATTTTCAGTTAATTTATTTCTTTATTGCAAGTTTTCAAAATTCACTTCCATAACTTTTAAATTTTCTTCTCCTTCTCCTTCTCCTTCCCCAAGACAGCATGCAATCAGATATAGGTTCTACATATACATTCCTATTAAACATATTTTCAAATTAGTCACGTTGTATAGAAGAATTAGAACAAATGGGAGTAACCATGAGAAAGAAAAACAGAAAAAGAAAATAGTCTGCCTCACTCTGCAGACAGACTCCTCATTTCTTTCTCTGGATGTGAATGACATTTTCCATCATGAGTCTTCTGGAATTATTTTAGATCCTCACATTGCTGAAACTGTAAATTTGACTCAGTTCTCTATATATTTTTGAAATGAGGTCTTTACATTTCTAAAACATACAGAAAATTGCATCAGCTATATAAGAATACAAGTCATTCCCCAACTGATAAATGGTCAAAGGATATGGACAGTTTTCAGAGGAAGAAATTAAGGATATCTATAAGCATATGAAAAAATACTCCAAATCACTATTGATTAAAAAAGTGTAAATCAAAACAACTCTGAGGTACCAAATCTCACTGCTCATATTGGCTAAGATGACAAAACAGGAAAATGATAAATGCAGGAGAGGATGTGGAAAAATTGGAACACTAACGCATTGTTGGTGAAGTTGTGAAATGATTCAACCATTCTGGAGAACTATGCCCAAAGGGCTATAAAAAAATGCATACCCTTTGACCCCAGCAATATCACTTCCAGGGCTATATCCCAAAGAAATCACAGAAAAAAAAAGACCTATATGTACAAAAATATTTATAGCAGCTCTATTTGTGGTGGCAAAGAATTGGAAATCAAGGCGATGCCCATCAATTGGGAAATGGCTAAACAAGTCATGGTATATGAATGTAATGGAATACTATTGTGCTATAAGAAATGAGGAGCAGATGGACTTCATAATAACTTGGAGAGACTTATATAAACTGATGCTGAGTGAGGAGAGCAGAACCAGGAGAACTGTGTACATAATTATATATGCATCGTATCTGTGATGACTAACTTTGATAGCCTGGGCTCCTCTCAGCAATACAAGGTTAGAAGACAACTACAAAAGACTCATGATGGACAGGGATATCCTTATCCAAAGAAAGAACTACAGAGTCTGCAGATTGAAGCAAACCATTTGCTCTCTCTCTGTTGTGTTTTGTTTGTTTTGTCCCTTCTTTCTCGTGGTTCAGTCTGTTGGATATAATCCTTCTTTACAACATGACTAACATTCAATGTGGAAAAAAAATAAATGAGGCCTTTATCAGAGACACTAGTTATAAAAATTCTTTTCCAGTTTTCTTCTTCCCTTCTAATCTTGGTTGCACTGGCTTTGTTTGTGCAAAAACTTTTCAATTTACTGTAATCAAAATTATCCATTTTGCATTTCATAATGTTCTCTCTCTCTCTTGTTGGTCATAAATTCCTCCATTCTCCATAAATCTGACAGATAAACTATTGCTTGCTTCCCTAATTTGTTCATAGTATCAACCTTTATATCTAAATCATGTACCTATTTGGACTTTATTTTGGTATACAGTGTCAGACAATGGTCTATGCCCAGTTTCTGCCATACTATTTTCCAGTTTTCCCCCAGTTTTATTGTGAGTTCTTATCCCAGAAGCTGGGGTCTTTGGGTTTATCAAGCAGTAGATTACTATAGTCATTGACTAAAGTGTCTCGTGTACCTAATCTATTCCACTGATCTATCCCTCTATTTCTTAGCAAATACCAAGTAGTTTTGATCATTGCTGCTTTAATTTAAGATCTGGTATGGCTAAGCTACCTTTTCTAGCATTTCTTTCCATTAATTCCTTTAATATTCCGGACTTTTTGTTCTTCTAGATGAATTTTGATATTATTTTTTCTAGCTCTATGAAAGGAATCTTTTTTGTAATTTTTTATTATTTCCCAAACTCTATCAGATAGAAATCTTTCTAGAGAGTCCTGGTTATGTCTGGAACTCTAAAAGTCTGGACTCAGAACTGGAAGTGACAGTAGATCTATGATTTTGGAGCAAGAGTGCAGTAAAAGGACATGGAGTACAATTGGCTATAGGAAGCCAGCGTCCCAGATTGTTACATGGTTTTGTCATCTTGTATAAAATAAGGTCCTTTCTCACAAGAATTCATCCTGAGGCAGATTCATTTTGTCAGAGGAATGAAGCTTCTGTCACGGTCATTTCTCTAAGATACTAAACTACTGGTATGAGACTTCCCAGTTTTTTCATGACATTAAACTTTTTTGATCAAATTTCTAACCCTGTTAGAGAAACCAGTACTATTTACTAGATGACCTTGTATAAGTCACTTAACCCCTAGGTCTCTTCTATAAGTAGAGAGGGTGTAATATCCTATGCCTTATCTTACAACAAAAAGTTTATAGGTATTCTTCTGCAAGCTACAATACACTTTATCCTTTGAAACTATGTCCCAGAAAAAAATTGTCAAGGGAATTGAGTTACATTCAGCTGAATGGATTACTTTCTCCCACACACACCCATTCTTTAAATAGCTATATGAATTCCTAGCCTTCCTTTAAAAGCTCATGAAGTTTCAGGGTCAAAGCTGGGACTTGAGAATTAAAAAACTATACCCAGCCAAATGTGCTGTGACAATTACCTTGTGTGTGTGTGTGTGTGTGTGTGTGTGTGTGTGTGTGTGAGTGAGAGAGAGAGAGAGACAGAGAGAGAGAGAGAGACAGAGAGACAGAGAGACAGACAGAGACAGAGAGACAGAGAAACAGAGAGAAACCTCATAAATGCCCTTACATATTCCTGAGCTTTGTCGTTGGTGAAAAATTCCTGGAGGCGAATGTTCCAGTCCTTTCGACGTTGTAAGACCCCATAGCACCGCTGAGGCTGGCACATGTAACAGCTCCAGGGGTCTTGTGCTTTGGCACTGGCTGATGTCCCTGCCCCAACCAGCACATCCAGGCATTCGACACAAAAACACCTGTGCCCAGGAGTGAGCGAAAAGGGTTAGCCAAAGTATTCCTACATATTACAGCTACATTGGCTCTTGAGCATCCTCAAAGCCCAGTGGACATAAGGCTGAGCCAGGTTACCATCTCTGTTTAACTACCTCCACCCTCCCTACCCCTATCCCACCCTCTCCCAGGTGTTCACCATTTTTGCCACTAGAATCACAGAACTAAACAGTTCATTGTCAGATATTAGTTAAACCAGAGACCCCTTCCATGATATCACTTCTTTATCTGTCCAAAGAGGGAAATTTTCACTTTCTCTCTAAATCCACTCTAAATTTCCACCTCAAAATCCTAAAATAGAAACCTATACAACATTTCCTTACAGACCTCCAGTGATTGGGAAGGGAAGAGTTAGGAAATCATTTTCCTTTTTACCAAATAATTAAAAAATTAGGAGTACGTATTAAAAAGCATCCTATTTAACCAATAAGTTGTGTTTTAACTAGGACTAAAAGGAAAAGCCATAAATAAATCTAGGAGAGCTGGAAGAAGAAACTTCAAGATAGATCATTTGCTCTCAAAAGTAATATCCAATGACCTCCAGTAATTTTTTAAAGGAAATTCATATTTTAACTATCAGGTAAAGACCACTGGGCTGGGTCTCAGAAGCCCCCTGGTTCAAAAGCTATTCTTTATAGCCTCTGTAACCTTAGTTCTCATCTCTCATTTGCAAAGAGGGGATTTGACTACAAGGAGCCTTCCTAGCTCTGAATATTACTACCTAAAATGAAAAAGCTCTCTGTAGATATCCTAACCTAACTATTCATAGCATGTATGAGTTGGTTAAACTTTTCTGAGAAACAATTTGGAACGAATGTGAGGGAAGTAATTCACTGTCAATATCCTCTGACCAAGACACTTATTAACTGGCTATACACTTCCAGGACTTCTCTGGCTTTCCCACCATGCTCCAGGAAAGCTGTTATTGGGAAAATCTCAACATCCTACAAGATCCCATCAGCCTTGGCATTCTTCCTCATCGCTACCTCCAGTCCCTCTAACTAAAAGGTAGAGTCATAAGCTCCAGGGAGGCAGCTCAGCTCAGAAAATCCCATTTCTTACCTGCCTGAACTACCCTAGGCATCTATGCCCCTCTTCCCCACCCCACCCCCTACTTTTCACCTTTTTGTATTGAAAACAAAGACTTTTCTATTTTCGTATTTGTATCCCCAGGTCTGAGCACAGTGCCTGGTATACAGTAGATGCTTATTAAATATTCATTGGGGCTTTGGTTGTTGCTACTAACCAGTCATGTTTGGGTTTTCTTAACAAAGACACTGGAATAATTTGCCATTTCCTTTTCCAGCTCATTTTAAAGATGAGGAAACTGAGGTAAACAGGGTTAAGTGACTTACCTAGAATCACACAGGCAAATAAGTATCTGAAGTCACATTTTAACTCAGGTCTTCCTGACTCCGGGCCTGAGCTCTATCTACTTCACCACTTAGCTGACTGTTTATCAATTGCTATTATTAAAGGCTCCAGGCACATCAAAATATTCAAATGAGCAGCAAATTGGAAACAAACTTTTGAGACATCCACATGGGAACTAGCTAAACAAATTATAGCATATTAATGTGATGGAGTACATTAATACATCAATAATGAAGAATCTAGGGGCAGCTAGGTGGCACAATGAATAAGAGCACTGGCCCTGGCTGAGTTCAAATCCAGCCTCAGACACTTACTTACTAGCCATGTGACCTTGGGCAACTCAACCCCAATTGCCCTGCCTTCCCCCCTGCAGAAAGCAAAAAAAGGGGCGGCTAGGTGGCGCAGTGAATAGAGCACTGGCCCTGGAGTCAGGAGGACCTGAGTTCAAATACGGTCTCAGACACTTAACACAAAAACTAGCTGTGTGACCTTGGGCAAGTCACTTAACCCCAACTGCCCTCCAAAAAGCAAAAAAAAAAAAAAAAAAAAAAAAAGAATGAGGAATCTAGAGAAACTTGAGAAAACTTGGCATAAACTGATTCAGTGGAGCGTGAAGAAACAAGAAAATATACAGAATGCATAATGTAAATTAATTAAATAGCAATAAAGTAGCAATTTAAAATGCTGTAATTATAATAACTAACCTTGATCTCTGCACATAAATATATCTATGATGCCACATCCCTGCTCTCAGTCCAGGAGCAAAGAGCAAACATTGTACATTTCTTATTAGAAGTTCACTTGTCATCTTGCCTTGCCAGGGTACCCTTTGAACCTCCCAAGACTTGTCCATCACCCTACCAGCATATTCCCCCTCACATGTTGTTTCATCCTTTGATGTAAGCTCTAATAGGAGGGGCTATTTTATTTTTCTGTTTGTACACCCACAGTGTTTAGCATAAAGCTTTATAAATAGTAAATGCTTAATGCTTTTCAAAATGTGTTCACTTTTGTGTCGTCTGCAAAAAAACTAAAGCAGTAGTGATTTCATCAAGAGTAATGGTATTTTCAGGTTGAAGTAATACCTCCATAGGCATCTAGTCAAACTCAAGTACATAGCAGACTGCTCTTCAGAACATAAAGGGAGAGACACAAGAAAAGGACTTACCGGCAACAGCTTGAATTGCTACATAGCAAGAGCTCCCGTCCCTCACAGCACACGGTACAGTATGATTGATATCCATCATCATCGTACATATAGAACAGCTCTAGAAATCTATCCTGGTTAAAGAAAATAAGAAGAGAGAAACATGTCTGGGAAGAATTGCCTTTAGGTTCCAGAATACCGACTCCCATTCATCTATTGAACACCTGGGATAGAGTTAAGATGCTGATCTATACCCATGGAATCCACTATTCCTTTGGGGGTGAGGGGAAGAACAGAAGCCCATGACCTTGGCCCTGTTCTATGGAATAGAGCAAATCAGGAACAAGTAACATGAGAATCTACACAGAAGGGAACAGGTGAACTATAAGAAGGGAAACCCATATGTTTTCCAAGACTTACTTTACATGTATGACAGAGGCCTCCCTCAAAGAGAGGGTGAAAGGAAAGTGGGTTTTTTCTTCCACAGGCTATGCAGTTATCTGTAACACACACAAGGAAGAGGGAGATGAAATGAAATTGAAACATCAACAGAAATGACAACCATTCTACTTGAATTGCACTCATAAACTCCCCAGTGAAAGAATTTAGATATATGGTAGCCCCAACCCACAGATTAGCAGAAACAATGCCCTGATTTGGGGGAAGGGGGAAAGAGGAGAAATTAATTCACTCAGTTTTGGAACTCATGCCCTAGATCTCAGATGTCTGGTGACAGAGTAAGGAACTCACCCAGTCTGCTCTATGCGCTGAGTCCCATACCAAGCTTCACTGTTAATCCATTTGCCATGCCACCAGCTTATCTTACTCCTTCTGCCACTTTATGTTCTGAAACGGTCTGTCGACTGACTGCTTCATGGATCTACTCCCTGTCTCTGTGATTCAACATATCCCAAACTCCATTCCCCCATCACAGTCTCTGATACCACTTCCTAATATGTAATGTCTCTCCTTATTAGAATGCTCAGGTCCTTTAGGATATGGGTTTTTACCTGTATTCATAGTGCCTGGTAAATATTCCAGGCATTGCTTATCAAAAGCAGGTGATCCACAAATGGATATTTTTAGCTCAGAACAAATATAATCTTCCAAGGAATCGTAAAAAAAAAAAATAAAAGAACTCAGACATACAAGGCAGGAATTCAGAGTCAACTCTATGAACCGATGCCAAGTGAAGGAAGCAGAGATAGGAAAACAATACAGGCAAAGACAATGTAAATGCAAATAAATGTTAGGAAATTAAATGACCAAGGGATATGGAAAGTCATCTCTCTTCCTCACATCTCTGCCCTTCAAAGGTAAATGAGGGTGGGGTGGGAAGGGGCATGGCTACAGAAGAACTGTATACAGTGTCAATGGATGAATCTGTGGGCAGAAAGGGATGCATAAAATGGAATATCTAGGTGCTGTAAAAACAGGCAACTTCAATAATTTTTTTAAAATTTATACCTATGTACATAATTCAATAAGTATGGGCGAGGGGAGTGGGAGAAGAACCAAACTAGTACTTCCAGTCACAGAATGACACTAATTATCTGGGCCTTGAGATACAATGTGGCACTCATACAAAACAAACCTCTGTGGGCAATCATGTCTTTGCTTCTAAATCCCTAGGTAGCTTTTTGCCCCCATTAACTTCCCCGATTAAATGTAAAATGACTGATTAGAAGGAAGGACAATAGTAGATTTCAAAACTGCCATCCTTCAGTATATAGATATAATTCCTTCTAATCACAACTTACAAATGGATGCTAAAAAGGTTTAGTCTTTTGAGGCTCTAAAACTTATGTCCTGAACACTAAATTAAGGTGAAGGGAAAAAACGCTAAAGATGTGGAATCAAAGACATCTTTAACAACAACCTAAAACACCTTTTGACACAGGAGGTGGCTCCCAACTGAGAATAATACTTGTATTCACTGCTTCTTTAGAAATATTCAGAGCTATACGTCTACCATGACTGCTTTTTCACTTTTAGAAATCTGGTCTGGCTAACCTATAACCTGCTAAAAGTCCTCTCTGATTCTCAAAGCCTCTTAATATTCATTTACAGAGTCAGGCACTGAAACACCAGGTACTCCATCTACTGTAAGACTCCCAACCTTTTAGATTGCCTCCCAATACCAAATCCTCAAACTTAATGTTTTTTAACTCTACAACCAGATCCTTGGACAAGGTCTAAACACTTCATACTTGGATCTAGCATCAGCAAGTCTTGGTGTAGATCTAGTCACCTGTGATTTATGATACTCCTTATGGCTAAACTCATTACCTCTCTCCCTATCCAGTTCCTCTGTTCCATCATTACTCAAACATTATCATTACTGACAATCTATTCATTCCACTAATTTCCTGGCTCACTGCTCCTGTTTTACTCAGTCAATACCTGACCAAAAAATAATGATGAGCTCATTTCTCAATAGTGGCTGGAATTTTCTTCACCTAAAACACACCTGGGGCACATACTCCTTTCTCAAGGTAGGGTAAGACCAAGCACATTATGTTTACTCCAGTCCATACTTAAACTTAAAAAATATGTTATCAAATATTTAAACTGTCTCTTAAAGCAGGGAGTCTCCAGGAAAAGCTCTGCATTATGGATCAGGGAATGAGGTCTGGATTCTAGTCCTAAATGTGGCATTGACTTTTTTTCCTATTCTTATAGACTCTTCTTTTCTGTGCCATGCTCTGTAAAATAAGGAAGTTGAACTAGATAATCTCAAATATTCCGGGTTCTAAGAGTCTGTTTTTGTCCCTTGTAGTAGCTCTAAACTTGTATTAGTCCGATGACAACCAATACCATGGCTAGTAACATTCCAGCCACCATTAGCTGGAACATAGGATTAAGACCAGAATTACAATAGAGTATGCTTATTAAGAAAATCAGGTCAGTAAAGTTAAATATCTCCCCTACAATCACTTAAGTACCCAAGCTGGAATTTGATGCTAGGTCCTCTTCATTCTTTTTTTCAGAGTCAGTACTCTTTTGGTTTGGTTTGTTTTTGAGGCAATCAGGATTAAGTGACTTACCCAGGGTCACACAGCTAGTAAGTGTATGAGGCCAGATTTGAACTCAGGTCTTCCTGGCTCCAGAGCCAATGCTCTATCTGCTGTGTCATTTTGCTGCCCCTGTTCATACTCTTTATACTGAGCCAAAATACCTCCTCCCTGTCCCCACACCTGCCTCCACCTGAATATCCAACACTACAAAACAGCAAGAGCTTATTCAGAGTAGACAGACACAACTGTCCAGACCTCAACTGACCCTATCAAACATCTTTATCAAAAAGGTAAGACCTCCCTCTCAAATAGGAGTTACCTGGCTCCTATGATTTCTTATAGCAACACCCAACAACTCACATTTCTATGGCACTGCTAAGACTTACAAAATTTTCCATCACAACCAAGCGATGGCAGAGTCATGTCAACTTTACAAGGAGCAAACTGAGGCTCAGACAGGAAGAGATTTGCTCCCCGTCCCACAGCTGAATCCCACTGCCAATCCTCCTGCTCACTCCCACCACACTATGCACAGCCTGGACGCAGAGAATGAGCCACTGTAGTTACCCACAACTTGTGCTTCAGAGAACGTAACCTCTTTGAGGGCAGAAACCTCTTAGGGTCTTTATAACCCCGGCAGCTAACACATATACCACAACACAAACTAGAAATGGAACTCTTGTCCACCTGAATGCAGAGATTCTAAGATACAATGTTTTCCAGAGCAGGCACCTCATTCAATTCTTTGCCCACCTGATACAATATATCCTGTAAGTAGTCAGGTGACATAGCTAACATTTCCTAGCTGTGCAACCCTGGGCAAATCACTTAGCTTCTGCTTGCCTCAATGTCCTCACCTACAAAATGGCAGCAACTACAGAATCTACTCCCCAGGGTTGATGCGAGAATCAGATAAGAGAATATAAAAAGCTTAGCACAGTGATCAGCACAAAATAGTAAAAAAATTTTGTTGGACACACACACGTACACACACACACACACACACACAGAATTGTGTAAGGAATCAAATCTGGACAAGGCCAAGGGGGGCAGCACTGCACGCCTATAAAAAAAAAAAACAACTTACCATCAGGGTTGCTTTTGTTATTCATGATGTCAGAAACCATTTTTTCTGGATAAACAAGAAATTTGGGTGGGGGAGGATAAGAAATGGTTTGGTTAACATCTTACAAGTTTTTGTGACACTCAACTTATGGTCCTGTTTTTGATAAGGAATTTAGTTTACATAAGAAGTAGTAGGTAGTAACAGCAATAATCAGAATAAACTCCAAAGAGCATGTTTCTGCTCTAAGGTTGCTATGCCCCCTCAGAGAAGACAGATATCCATAGAAGGAAAAAATCAAATTTGCCTCACCCCATTACCCCAAAATGAACTCAACCCAGAAGATGAATGCCAACAACAATCACCTCGGCTTTGGTCTTCCTCTACTCGCTCTTTGTTGTTATTTGGGCAGCTGGTCCTCAGGCGCTTAGGAGGAGGTACACGATCTTGGACAGTGACTTCCTCTAGAGTCCTTCTTCTCTGTTTGGGCTCTACAAAAGATTACTCATTTAACCCGGGAGCCTGAACTGGAAGCTAGACCAGATTTAATTAGTTAGTCCCCAATATTCCTAAAGACAATCATACCAGTGCTGACTCATCTTCAGGTAAGATGCAGCTTGGCATCAAAAACTTCTCTGAACCTACCTATGTGTAGAGTAAATGCTCAGGGGGAAAAAAAAACCACTGTGAAACCAAAATATGGACCATATTGACATATTTCTCTGCAAGAATGAGAGGATTATATTAATTCCTCTCTAAATCCAAAATTAAGCACCTAAATTTTCCATTGGGGGTTTTAACAAAACCATCATATTCTCCTTCAATTGTAAGGGAGACCCAAGGATTACTCCCATGAGTACTCAGGAAAGATTGGTAAATTGTGGCTACCAATACCATGTAACTTGCTGGTTGTGATAATACTATCTGCTTCCATGAGTCTTCCTAACAACCCTCTTGCCAGACTGTCTTCAGATATCCACAGTTCTTTCTTCATACCTCTTTAACATATTTTCAGGTTACTAAATGAAAAGCTTTGGGAAGAAGAAGGGAAGAAGGTTCCTCTACATTTGCTATGCATCATAGTACAGTTGGTTAAGCCAAAGAAACCTTTTCCTCAGTGTAGAAACAACTGTTCTATACACAGGAGGTGTTTATTTCATCAGTCTGATAATGGAAACCACGCAAATCCAAATGAAACACAACTCCTTGGCTTCTACTCCTCAACTCTTAAGAAACTCTATCCAGTCATTAGATCCCATTGCAAATACTAGATGTGATCATGGAGTAAGTCATATTTCCAACCTGGAATGATACGTCTATTTGATTTCTTTTTTGGTTTGAGTCCCTCTTCTCCCATTGGCTGGAAGCCTCCGTGAGCCCAATCTAACAAGGGCTTGAGTTTTTCATCCCATGAGGCACCAGGAATGGCTGGCAAAGTCTTGCCAGCCCTGCTCTTGGCCATCTGTAAGGCAAAATTTTTAAAAATTAACACCTGAGGCCAAAAAGGACGGACTCAGTCAACTACTTCAGGAACAATCATCTCAATCAATCAAAAGTGAATGCTGCTGTTAATGACTTAGCTATTCTCAGGAATACAACAATCCAAGACAATTCTGAAGAACTTATGATGAAAAATGCTATCCATCTCCAGAGAAAGAACTGATGGAATCTGAATGCAGATAAAAGCATAGTTTTTCTTTAATTTATTTTTCTTGGTGTGTGTGTTCTTTCTTTCACAACATGAATAACATGCGTATGTTTTGCATGCCTACACACGTATAACCTCTACAAAATTGATTGCCTTCTTAATGAGGGAGGGGAAAAGGAGAGGCAGAGAGGAATTTGGAGCATAAAATATTTTAATGAATATTAAAAATTGTTTTTTAACATGTAATTGATGGAAAAATAAATATTTCTTAGAAGTAAATTTGAAAAACAATCAAAAGAACAAGAATTGGTCCCAAAGAAGAAATTAAAAGATCCCAACTCCTTTTTAGAGGTGTCAGGGCTATGGATGTGGAACACTGAATATAATTTCAAACTTTTTTAATGTATTAATTTTTCTTTTTTTTCCTTAAAAAGTGTTCTTTGTTATAAAAGATGGTCCTTGGAAAGTTTATAGGTAGAGACACTTATCAAAACATAAGATATCACAAAATATTTACTAAATGACTACAGGGAAAATTTTGGATTTGGGGGAAGATCAAATGGAACTCTGACTTGAGTTCAATGAATCAATTCTAGGACAATAGGATACAACCGTAATCTCAAGACTTAAAGAGAGGTTTTATGTCCAGAGTGAGTAAAGAGAAGATCTTGATATTCCCTGACCTGGTTAGAACATTGATATATTAGAGTTATAGGTAACACATTTTATTTTTTGTTTTTATTATTTTTGGAGGGGGAAAGACAGGGCAATTGGGTTTAAGTGACTTGCCCAAGGTCACACTGCTGATAAGCGTTAAGTGTGAGGCTGAATTTGAACTCAGGTCCTCTTAACTGCAGGGTCCATTCTCTATTCACTGTGCCACCTACCTGCCCTGAGGTAACATATTTTAGATGGGGAAGTTGACAAGATGCAGAATGTACACAGGAAGACAGCTTAGACTATGTTTTAAGCGTGTATTAAAAGAACAGAGTAAATTTTATCTGAATAAGATTGGTCTCTGAATAGGGCATAGGGTGGGAAGAGGGGGTTGGAGAAGAGAGAGAGAAATAAGAGAGATGACTAATCATGATCTAAAATTTAGAAGCTTTAAACTTGCTCTACTTGGCCCCAGAACAGAATGATAAAACTTGCAGAGAAATAAATACTGGTTCAACGTAAGGGAACTCTTCCTAAAAGACATATTGCAAAGTTGAATTAAGTTCTCAGTCACCAGAAGATCTTCAAGCAGATGCTCTGTGGATCTTCCCTACACTACACTCATGCTACTTCCCACAATGGATACTGCCTTGAGAGTCACAGCACTCATTGGTATGCCTCAACTTGGAATCAAGTTCTTACCCCCACAATCTCATGTGAACACTGACTTCATTCATAGGAGCATCTTACAAGGACAGCTGCTGGCGTGGTATGTGGGGGCTGAGGGGGCTTGTTGGGCAAAAGGGAAAAGAAACATGTAAGGCTGAAGATTCCATAAGGGGGAGTGGCTGGGGAGCTTTGCCAACCAGCTGAAAAATCAGTTGGGGGAGAATGGTTAGTGACAGAAGAGAAGCCTCACACTAAATATTTTTTTTTAATCATATGCATCAGTCAGAAATGAGAAATTTGAGAATGAGTTCAAGGTCCTCCTGACCTCAGCAGAAGTTTAAAAAAAAAAAAAAGGCAGCCCTAACATCATCCTGAATAAAGTTAGATACAACAAAAGCTGACCTTTGGCAAATCACCAACTATAGTTGTTGGAAGAGGGAGGATTGAATCGCATTCCCTTTTATCTTCAGCCTTTTGTGTTCTAAGGTCCTTGAGGGTGGAAAAAGTGGCACAGTGGACTTAGAAAAAAGTAAAGATGGGTTGAGAGATCCAAGTTTATCAGCTTAAAAACATATTAGTAAATATTTTTAAGTCCCTTAATGTCAGTGACAATTAGTTTACCAGTCAATAAATGGGGATAAATAACACCAAATGCCAAGGGTTACTATAAGACAAGTTCTTTCCTAAGGCCCTTTCCATCTGTGGTCCAACATCCCTCCCAGTTCTAACATTCCATGAATGTACTCTAACAGGCAAGTAGGCAGGGGAGTGACTCCTTGAGTCCCCCTAATGCCAGAAATTAAGTTCCTCTAACAGCATTAAACAATTAGAAGCAGACAGGATTAAGGGGAGAACCTTGAGATTTCTCAGTTCTCCCTACTGAGACTCAAGTTTCTCCCTACTAAAAGTGAAAGTGGACTAAATAATCTCCCAGTTCTAAATTCCGTGATGATGACCTATAAATGTTTGATTTCTCTAAGCCAGGCCTGCACAGCCTCATGGGCTGCCCGAAATCCTTTGGCGTGTGGGCCAGGTTACATAGGCCTGCTCTAAACTAATCTTCCCTAAATATCTTTTCTGTTCTTCTTGCTCAATATCAAGGAAAACTCATTACCTTCCACTTACCCCAAAACTTTTCCAGCTGCAAACTCAATAACAATCTCTGAGGAAGTGAATTAGATTTTCCTAACAGGGTTCAACCAAATGTCTCTATGTATTCAATCATCAATGACACTCTCCCACAATTACCTCCAGGGCTTGGAATAAAGCCTTCCTGTAAGATACCAGCTTGTTAAACGTAGGTAAATTAAAGTGTTGGCTAAACAATGCAAGGCTCACCAATTTGTCTGAGGGGACCTAAAAAGAGGGAAAAAAATGTTATAGACACATGTATAGCATGCAGATTCACTCAAAACCCTGGATTTTCTCCTTAGCACACTCAAAAAAATTTGCTTCCATAAAAGAGAAGAGATCTATAGATGAGGAGATAACCTCAAGTCCTCTTCCTTCATCTCTGACTTCGAACTAAGACTTCAGGTCCTCCTGAATCTGAATCTACTTAAGAGTGAATGAAGGTTATTCACCATACACTGGGCATCACTTCCAGAAGCTCTCAAATAACTTCCACCCCTGTTCTCACCTTAAGCAGGGAGAAGGAGCCAGCAGCAGCATAAGCATGTGAGCAGAGAGGAAGAGGAGAGAATAGCATGTTAATGCCAATTCTGGATGGTTCCAGAGCCTGGAAGTTACTATCTGAAATGAGGAAATTTCAGTCACCTCCATTTGGATGATCTCAACAAGGGAATGACAGTAGGGCATATAGGAAGCTGAGTGCTCAAAGACCTGAGCCTTCTTTAACATTAGTCAAGTACCTTAATTTGGGCAATCTCCATTTCTGGAATCTCTACTTATATCTAGTTTGTTTTAAATTATTATTAAACTGTATCTTTCAGCAGGCAATACATATTTGCTTTCTATGGATCCAGGCCAGCATGGCTTATTAAAAACTTCCTTTTTAATTTATCTGAAAATATTCAATGGAAAATATTCTGGGGAAATGGACTGATCACAAGGAGGAACTAATCCTGGAGGGGACGTGGCTAGGAAAATTAAGTGACTGTTTTATTAGATAAGAGTAAAATGTCAACTTAAAACCATATTTCCAAATATTATGCCCTTTTCTTAATCCAGATTCCTTTAAATTTGAACTCAAATTGTCTTGTGCTTGAAATTTTACCAAGAGTATGAGGGAACATCTCTCTGAGCAAGTAATGCTCAGATTTAGATGTTTTTAATGTTACCTTAATACATTTATTTCTGGCAGACTGGTTTCTTTCTTCAACATATCCCTATAAAGCCATATGGCCATATGTGTATAAGTATATATTTATTTAGATTTGGAGCTAGAGGATATTTTGGCTACCTCTTTTCACATTTTTTTTTTCTTTTTCTTTTTGCTTTTTTGGAGGGCAGTTGGGGTTAAGTGACTTGCCCAAGGTCACACGGCTAGCTTTTTTTGTGTGTTAAGTGTCTGAGGCCGGATTTGAACTCAGGTACTCTTGACTCCAGGGCCAGTGCTCTACTCACTGCGCCACCTAGCCGCCCCCCCTTTTCACATTTTATGAATTAGAAATCTAGATCCCTTACCTTCTGAAATTTCTGTACCCCCATACTTCTCAAACACATATTGAAATTCAATCTTTCTCTTTAGCAAGGGAAAAATAAGCAATTGCAATCTGAATTAGGAGAAAAGTTCTAGAATCCAAACTTTGTCCCAATTCTTTGATCCAAAGCTCCCTCTGGTGGCTCATGTAACTACAACCATGACTAATTTCTATTTTATTATTGCTCCTAGAGTCTTGATTAGAAATATTTTCAGGAAATTCCTCAGAAATTTTCTTTTAGCACATAATGCTCTTAGAATGTTGATATTCTTTCTTTCTTACCAGCATCCGTCCACTTCTGACAGACCTCTGATCCAGCCCCACTGCTACTGCTGCAGCTGTCCCTGCCCCCTATGGCCTGAAGTCCAAGAGGCCATGAACCTAAGAACAAGGCCACTTATATTTGGAATTCTCACCTAGAGACCTTGCTGACGGGTGCTGAAGTACTACGACCTCCTACTATGCCACAAAAGGACTGCCCCCTGATTACCATCTCTCCATGGGAAAAGAGTAATCAAACCTACAGTATTACTGTTTCAGGAAGGGGCTTTGTTAGTTGCATACTCTATGGCTCCAATAATTATCCCTTATAATTTACCAGACCAAAAACCTATCAGGCGTCTCCCAATTAAAGTTCCTTGAGAGCAGGAACTATTTCTCTTGAACTTTTATGCCCAGCAGTTGGCATGAACAAGAAATTAGGAATTAATAAATGCTTTTGTTATTCCACCATGAGATAGGCCAAGATTTTATCCTCATGGCATCTTTAAAAATCTTATCACAATATCCTTGTTCACCCCACCATACAGGCTATTAGCTGAATACATGTATCATGTTTTTTGTTTTTGTTTTGGATTTTTTGGGAGGGGAATTGGGGTTAAGTGACTTTCCCAAAGTCACACGGCTAGTAAGTGTGTCAAGTGTCTGAAGCCAGAATTGAACACAAGTTCTCCTGACTACAGGGCCAGTGCTCTATTCACTGCGACACCTAGCCACTCCTCCACATTTTTAAAATTTTCAAAGCAATTTACATCATTTTGTTTTGGACTTTACAACCCACTGGGTTTGTTTAGTCCCTACATGAAAAAGGAGGCCTGGAGAGAAAATGGAATGACCAAAGTAACTGAACCCTCACTCCCTCACAAGGAAGTCTCTCAGGCACCAAGTCACTACACTGCCAAGATCAGGGACACATACCTCGGAGTATTTGCCATCACCAAACCACTGTACCCATCTCATGCCAGGGATGGCCTGGCGCTTAGTGTTAGATTTCCAGGAAACCACAATAGCAGGCCACCAGGAAAAGCCTTTAATCTTCCCCCAAACAAGTTCACCAATGTGAAATTCTTTTCCATCCTGAAAATCAATTACACAAAATCAGAGGGATAGCAAGACAAAGGAAATCAAAGTCAACCAGTGGCATCCATCTACTTGATTATCCCCATATCAGTTCCTCCCACTCCCACCAGCCTGCAAGATGCTCAAGGTCATCACTTCAAAGTCTTCTAGTTCACGTGACCAAAACTCTGAGTGCAGTAGAAACCAGATTAAAATTAATGGGGACAGAAGCAATGAATTACTTCTTTTAAAAATTTTAACAGCAGTGAAGATGCATACAAATTTATGATTATTTTGTTTTTATTTGATTTCATCTAATGATTATTTTGTTTTTATTTGATTTCATCTAAGTGTTGCCCAAAAACAGAACTACAAGTTCTCTTATCTATATGACAGAAAACTTTAAAATCTTTGTTTAAAAAAGTTAGAAGTTGTGTTTTTTTAGGCTGTCTTTCAGCAAAATTCAAAGTGTAAGAAATATTCATTGTAATAGAATTGTAATGGTGTCCCATGTACTTTTCTAAACAAGATAATGAAGGGTTAACTTAGAAATAATCATTTTATACATATCAGTCACTTAGTAGAATAAATATAACTGTCACAATGGTGTGCTTAGAAAAATGTTGAGCACTGAATAGAATAAATTTACATTTGATACTAAAAAAAATTAATGGGGACATTTTTAACAAAGTAAACAAAAATACGTTATAGTATATTAAATTGTGATTTTTCAGATTGAATGTGCCTCCCACAGGAATCTGTTTCCATTGGTGTTTTTGACATCCCTGCCCTGGTTTACCCTCTCATTTTTTAGAAGTTGTAAGGTTAAGAGATTTGCCTCAGCAAATCTCACACAGCATGAACTGAGTTAGGAGAAGGAGCCTGGATCTGAGATGCCTATGTTTCCATTATACCCTGTAGTTAACACTGAGCAAGAAGAGACAGCTTCTTTTCAGAAGGAGAGCAACCTAGGACTTGAAAAATGATTAGCAGACCTAGGTTTTTACGTAGCAACTCTATGGATAATCCCTCCTGAATCTGGATTTTCCTCACTGTATAGTGTCTCAAGTACTCCCTCTCACATCTGTGTCTTTTCCCGACTATCATAACAAGCCTAGAATTCATTCTCTCCTTTCTACCTCTTCCAAATCCTTAGCTTGGCTCATGATTCAGCTCAAGCAACACACCTCCTCCATGGGGCTTTCCCTGGGGTGGCTGTCTTCTTCCCAAGGTTACTTTGTAACTATTTTGTATCTATATCACATAGAACTATGTATGTGTTGCTTCCTGCATAGAAGGTCATTTCCTTGAATTCAGTACACTTTGATTTTTGTCTTCGTATTTCCAGGGGCCAAGACAGTGCCTAGCATATGGGGTGTTTAATAAATGCTTAATATTTCACTAGAGGTGTTAATAGAAGGGTTGTACTTGGTGACAGATGCTCTATTTCACCTCTAACACTATTTGACATTGAGATGGCCATGTTACAATAAGTTTCCACACCTGGTATTCCATCTGATCATGGTTCTCTGAAAGCACATTTTGGGAACCTAGAGAATGACGACGTCTTTCTCGAGCGCTACGCCTGGTGCTTGTGTTGTTCTCAAGATCATTGGTGAGATCAATGGTGAGGCTAGAAGAGTTCAGGGAAGACCGGATAACAGCAGGCAGGGCACCAGTGGATTGTCGACGCCTATTGCTCTAGAATGACATGAATTAAAACAGTAGAATGACAGGATCCAGTTTGACAAAAACATTGTCATCAAAAAGTGATCAAAGGGGACAATACTGTCAAGATCAAAGCCAGGGTGAAGATGATGAATCTAAAAACAAAGTTAAGGCAATAGAAAAAGATTCCAAAGAAGAGATTAGTTAAAATATACATAAACATAAATAAACTCAAAAGTACCAACTTACTGGTATTTGGGCCAATTGTAGTTAGAAGGATAAGGACCAAACTTGTGAACTCCTTAACAGAGGGGACTCCCATATGAGGAAACTTGTAATTCAGTCCTAACTGTAGGACTTGAAACCAAGTCTTCTCAGCTTTAAGACCACTTTTCTAAGAAATAAACCACGGGTAGAGGGGAGGAAAAGAGGTGAGGAAAAACCCTTGAATTGACTGAAGGTCAGGTGACAGGTTGAGAAAAAGAATGAAGGAAGTTGAGTGTGTGTAAAAGCCCTGACCCTTGAACAAGACCAATGAAAATTTCCTCAAGTGCACTGAGAAGAGAGAAGACTCTAGCCCCAAAGGGCAATGGACAGATGAGGGGGCACAAAATTTTTGTGGGAGGTACTCAGATAGACAAATAGATCTGGCTACTTTTCAAGGTTATTTTGTATAGTCTCAAACCTTAAAATCTTTCCAGCCTAGAACTCAGTAGCTCCACTCCTGCAGACCACCAAAGGAAACAGGATTAATTGACCACCCACAGTATTCCACCCATAAATCAGGTAAAACACATCCACTGTCAGGAAGAGATAGAAGACAGAAGAAAAATCAAAGGAAAAGGAAGAAGAGAAAGTGATCGTTCTCCAAAGGCACTAACCAGATAGGATACCCTGTAGCCCAAAAGAACCAGAAGAAGAGATACATGTGCTTGCTCATTTCTGTTGTTGAACCCACATGTCTAGCAGGAGAGTGAGAAAGGTACCACATGGCAATAGCAAGAGAAGAATCTTCAAATGGAGGAAGACAGACCCAGATCTTCCTTCCCACCCTCCAGTTTAGAAATCAAACGGAAGGGGAGAAAGGAGAGAAGCCAGGGAATTGTGCCTTTGGCAGAACCAACCCTGGTCACCGGGGTTTCTTTGAACTCAGAACTGATCTCTTCAGTTTCTTTCCTGTTGGGCTTGCTGTGCTCAGTCCGTGAGGCCAGGCGTGGGGGGGGTCTACGTCTTCCCCACTCAGTGGGACTATCTTCATTTTGGGACTGGACCTGGAACCAAGAGAGGACATGTACAGGGTCTCGGTAAAGAACCTGGCTGGACTCAGGGGAAAAAAACAGGAACAACAGAATTCTTTTATTAAATCTTTAAGCAACAGCAAGAGCCCAAGGTGCTTGGAGTCTTACCATTTTTCTTATTGGGAGATTAAGTACCACAAAGAGATGTAAGCAGATGTTCGCTAAGCAGCTTTTTGGAAAGATTCTCCTACTCTCTGACAAGCAAAACCTGTCCCTTCCACAGAATATTCCCTCTTCCCCAACAACTACCCTCCCCCACACAAAATGTTCTATTTCCCAAAAGAGGTCAAATTCCCCAATTTTAAACCACCAAGACTGACTCAATGGTTGGTTTTCAATAGATGTGATCAATGTCCAAACCAGCTAATTATCCACTTAATACCTACAGCATAAGAATTCTTTGTGGAGGGGTGGCTAGGTGGCGCAGTCAATAGAACACCGGCCTTGGAGTCAGAAGGACCCAAGTTCAAATCCAGTCTTGGACACTACCCCAAAAAAACTAGCTGTGTGACCTTGGGCAAGTCACTTAACCCCAACTGCCCTCCAAAAATAAAAAAAAAAATTAAATTAAAATAAAGAATTCTTTGTGGAGTTTGGGGGGAGTTCAACTGTGGGAGTAGTCACAGGGAAGCAGCAATAATTTTGCAAGCTGGTTGGACTCACAACCTTAGGAATACCAGCAGTCTTACAAGTCTACAAGAAGATTCAAAAAGTGAACCTTTTTCTAAAGGAAAAAAACAAAATCAAGACTTCTAAGAACCTGAGGTCATATTCAAATAAAGTCTTTTAAAAAGAATTCAGTATCATTTCATTCTGCTTTCAAATGATAGGTAAAATGAAGCTAAACTGGTTGCAATTAAAGCTAAGTACCAAATAAAACACTTGCATAGGAGCTGGTCTTGGGAATCAAGAAAACTGGGTTCATACACTGGTATCAGACTCCAAGCAAGTCCCTTGAGCAATTCTACAGACTCTCATCTATACAATGTACAGATATACATCAATGTAAATACTATTTGCACTTTCTATTTTACTCTTTTTTGTAAAAGCACTATAAGGTTGTGTTATAAAAATTTAAGGCCAAGAACTCATAGCTATTTCAAACTTGTAAATCAATTTCTGGCTTATCATTTTTCAGCTCAGATACACTGGTCTAAGTGCCCATGGGTCCTAAGGTACATGGCGTGACATGTCCACAGAAAATGTTCCAGTTATTTATTGATCAATCCAATCAACTTTTTTGTATCACACAACTCTCTTTTCAGGATCAAGGGTGACTTACGTTTGAACTTTCAGGTTGAATCTTGGTTTCTCTGTACAGTTTTGGCATCACAGGGATTTCTGCTACTTCTGAGTCATCAGTCAAGTCCTTTTACAGAGAGAAAATTTGCAAGTTTTTATTTTTTAAAGAAATGGGACCACCCTCCAAAAAAGCCCTTCTTTCCCCACTAACACTCCCAATGAAGTTTGATTTAAAGTAAAATAACATTAAGAATTAAACTAATTTTCCTTAGTAGTCTATGCCCAAATCTAGATGCTATGAGAATACACATAATCTGGACAGGGAAGTAGGCAGGAAGGTCAGCAAATCTAAGCAGACCCCAGAGTGACACTAGGAAAGATAATTCCAATGAAAATATGTTGGATTTGGAAGTCAGTAAGACCTAAGGGTCAAATGCGCACATATTAACTGTGTAATCAGAGGCAAGCTACACATCTTCTAAGTTTCAATTACCTCATCCGTAAATTAGGAATAGTAACACCTACCTTAGCACATTAATTGTGAAAAGGTTCAAATGAGAAAATACTTGTAAGTCAAGTGCTTTAAAGTCACTAAAGCACCATTTAAAAAAATGTTCATTGTTAAATTGTTAAATATAGAACACTGACTCAACCAACCATTAAGCCAATTTTTAAACAAGACTTCCATATAACAAACCTTTTTCTATGAAGGTTTAGAAGATACAGCTCCCATCCCACCAAAAATCAATGGGTATTCTAATACTCATACAATCATCCTATCCTTAGTGTCAGAGTAAAGAAGTGAATGAACCCAGGTTATTCTGCACCAGAAATCCAATGCTCTGTCTTCTCTCTTCTTCTCTAAGGGCCTCAGGGTCAGAATCATGAGAGATGGAAAGAGCTCTCATAAGCACCTCATCTGAATTATGCCTGGAACAGGAATTCTCCATCCCCTACAATATCCTTGTTAAGAGTTATCCAGGGGGGCAGCTAGGTGGCACAGTGGGGGTGGCTAGGTGGCGCAGTGAATAGAGCACCGGCCCTGGAGTCAGGAGGACCTGAGTTCAAATCCGGCCTCAGACACTTAACACAAAAAAACTAGCCGTGTGATCTTGGGCAAGTCGCTTAACCCCAACTGCCCTCCAAAAAGGAAAAAAAAAAAAAGAGTTATCCAGTCTGGGGCTACAAACCTCCAGTGATGAGAATAGAATCACTATTTTCAAAGATAGCCCATACCTGCTTAGACAGCTCTCTTAGGAAGCCTCAATCTGCCTCTCTTACTTTTGAGGTCAAACAAAAGGGCTTGTCTACTGGACAAGCCCTTTCCAACATCTAAAGGCATGATTTCCAACACCCTTACCAACCTAGACACTCCTTTAAAGGGATTAGGAATGATATAGACCACACAGGGGAAGGGACTGAAGAAAGGGTTAAATTTTGGTAATGGGGCTGGGAAGGCAATGGGGAATCCTTGGGCAAGGAGGACCTTTGCTTGAAAAACAATTCCATTGTCCTGGTTCTTGAGGGCCAGAGAATAATGATGATGCCATTCTGGAAGGATGTGAGCAAAGAGCAGAAAAGGCAGGAGGGAAGAAGAATCCCAGCCATCTCTTACAACCTTCCTGGCTCCAGGAGCATAGTTGGAAATCCAATGAATAGGGAGAGAAGCTTCACCTTGGAAGTTAAAAGCCAACAAGGTCTCCTACCTCATCATCAAGAAAGCATTTGCATACTGAACCAGCCCCTAAGTTCCTCAGGAGACAAGCAAAGAGATAATGGGGTAAAGGACTCATTAGATAGGTACCTCATCGAAGGTGATCATATGAGAGAGCTCCCTTTTTGACAGTCCCCGTCGGCTTAGCCTACGACCTGTGGAAGTAATAAGATTGTCACCTTGGCAAGGATAGTTATGGCATATCAATTTTTTGGGCAGACTCAGATTTCCCTTGTCTTTTCTCCAAAGGCCCCCATTCCACCCCTAGGCTCTGTGCCCCATAGTTATGTCTTACAATAAAAGACAAGGTCAGTGGGATTGGTTCTACCCCTCATTTCACCTCTTCTGTGGCCTCATTTGCAAAAATGGGAATAATAAAGCTGGTGGGGAGACAGATATTGGCTCTCTAAACAAATAAAAATGAACAATTAGAGCTGTCCACAATGAAATAAAAGATCCCTCCTTAAAGGGTTTGTAAGAAAGTTTTAATATGAGCATGAAGGCAGTATGGCATAAAAGAAATAACACTTGTCTTAAATATGACAAATCAAAGTCCTAATCCAAATCTGCCATTCGCTAATTCTGTATGTGTATATATGACCTCAAGAAAGCTTTTCACCTCTGTGGGTCCTCACCTGCCTCCTCTGTAATTTGTTTTGTTTTGTTTTGTTTTTTTACTAAATTAAATTTTACTTGACTATATTTAAGGGGCTTAGCTTTTGAAAGGTCCAGTCCCCTCATATTATAGATATGGAAACTTTGGCAATGGGGGGGTCAGCATAAAGGGAATTGCCCAATATCAAAGAGGCAATTAAGTTGTAGATCTGAACCCACACCCTCTGAATCCGAATGTTTTATTTTCTTCTATTAATACTTCTGCAGTCTGTTCTATTCTTCATAATACCACCTACCAAGATACGTCAATTTACAAATGAACTGAATTCCTGCACTAAAGGATTCTAAATGATGATGCTTGCCAGTCCCCAGTAAAGGACTCCAAACCCTTAGCCTAGTTCACATAAAAGATCAGGTTTCTAGGGTAGGTATACACAATGTTCTTCTCCCCCCTTCATTCCTCCCCCCTTCATTTCCCCCCCCCACACACACACACACAATGGAAACCTCAACACTAGAGACCAACTTTCTAAGATACCCTATTTTCTTTGATGCAGAGTTGAGCTTTCACAGCCCATCCTTTCTGGATGATGCCTATGAGAGGAAACAGTAGTCCAGAGGAAGTCCAAACAGAGCAGAGGAAAGATTCCTCCCTCATCCAAAATTTCTATTCACAGTCTGAGATATCACTTTTTTTTGCTGACCTATTAACATATCCTGAATTTTTCACAAACAGTGGTCAACATTTTAAAGGCCTAATAATAATATTGCCCTAATAAGCACCAGGGAATATGGCATTCTGCAAATTCCCCAGTCCTAAAGTGCCCTTGCAGGATCCTCTGTTTTATACAAATTAAACATGGCTGGCAAGCATAAGTCATCTGGAGATTCTTCACCATCAGAACCCCAGGGACACATTGAGACCATTCCCCTTTCAATTTTCTCAAATATCATGAGAACAAAAAAGAAAATTACCTTTGCTCTCCAGGCTCTCCACTGCTTCCAGGATTGGAGGAGAGAGAGTGTCATCATCGCTGCCATTGACCAAACTAAATTCTTCTTTGTTGGTTTCCTCACCATTATATCTTCGAGCTTCTCCCTTCATTGTGCCCTATAAGGAATGGCAGGGACATGGGGTGGAGAAGAGGAACACATAGTAGACAAGACTGTAAGGCTAGGATAAAAGAACTCAACACCACTCTACTCCTGAAAGCATCTGGTGGAGAGATTAGGATCATTCAAAGGTCAGAAAGGAAACCCTGCTTTCCATGCATCATTGGTACTTGATCCATAAGGTGTCTTCACTATCCAGCAGAAAGGCCCCAGACCCAGCTCTATTGAACAGTCAAATCCCTGCCACCAAGAATGCCCAGGAGACACGGAGACTATGTAGAGAAACCAGGAATCAGTGTCTTGTGGGGTTGAGAAAGAGAAAGAAAGTGGTGAGACCTGATTCTAGCAGCTAGTGCCCCTCCCTCTGTGAATATGGTCCAGGTTCTGACCTCCCTCTCTCAACCATGAGAAAGATCTAATCCTATTCCACAAATTTCCTCTCCTCCTCTAATCCCAGTCCTGACCCTAAGTTCTGTCTCCTAGAATTTAAAGTACCTAAGTCATTTTTTTCTGTTAGTTTCAAGCCCTTCCTTTCAACTTCAGGGAATTAATTTTCTTTCCTGACCCTTTGTTTCTTCTCTCCTTTCCCCCTCATTCTCCAGGTCCTCTTCTCTTCCTTTCATTTTCCAAAAGAACCACTTTTTCTCCTCTCCATGGAAGAAGTCCTGCCTTAGACAAATCTTTAAGGATCCAATTGGCTAAGATTTTTGTCTATCATTTTCCCTATCCTTCCTCACCAGTCTTCCCCAGCTGGGGCTCTAAGAATTCAAATTCCAAGAAGGAAGAGTGAGTTACCAACAGGTAAGTGGTCATGGGAAGAAGAATTTAAAGTGAGGAGAGGTAAGAAGAAGCCTTAAGACTATCAACTATTCCTTCAGTAAATCTTAAGGACTTCTACTTTCCTGTGCCCCCAAAGACCCCAAGAGAGCAGACAACTGTAGTTCCCTCTTTTCCCAGCTCAGTCATTAAAATGGGCCTTCAGCTCTAACTACTACTATAATAGCCTCTTTAATTATCTTCCAGTCTCCAGGGTACTCTTCAACAATCTTCAGTGGCTCCCAGAAGTTGAAGTGGAAAAAAACTTCTTAGGGTATTCAAGGCCCTTCCCAATCCTGTTCCTGCTGCCTGCCCATTCTTCTCTCTCTCCTGCCTTTCCTTTGCTTTGTGGTTTTTCCCCCCTTCCCCATAACTCCTATGCCTAGATGAGCTGTGGGCACAAGACCACCCACAACTATTTTTCTGTTTTTAAGTACTTTCTCTTTCTTAGGGCCACAATTCAAATACTATGCACAGTACTTCAGAAAACCTTTACAGACACTTCTCAACCCAAAGCAGAAAGTGATGGTTCCTTAAGTTAAAAAAAACAAAACTTCCTTCTTACTTTCAGAGGTGGGGGAAACACAGATAGGGCATTACTACATAGGCTGTGAGACTTTCCTTGTTACAAGAGAGGAATATACCAAGAGATTAAGGTGATAAAGCCATTTTAATGTCATCTCTCCTCAAATGTCTTTTTCTGCTCTTCTCCTTTGTGTTTCTCTAATGTTCCCTTCCACAGGTTGACTAATGTTTTCCCTTTCCCAGCAATTAGGGTATAGACGCCAGAAAAAAGGTTTTCTCTCATATCCATATTAGCAGTACAAAGACCATTACATAGGAGCTTAATGAATGCATGAATATAATAAATAGAGAGCAATTAAGAGGCAATTCTTGGACCACAACACCCTTTCCAAGAAAAGGTCAAACCCCAGAAAATCCTTTCTTCAACACCATGATGAAATCATCACCATTCTCCCTCGGCTCCTAACTTCCCTGTAATACTTCATGTTTTACCCAGAATTTTACCCAAAAGAACCCCATTGCAGACTTCAAACTTTAAAATATTCTTATCCCTATCTGAAAAAACTAAGAGTAGGTTTTGCCCAATGCCCAGATGTTCAGACCCCCCAGGACATGGTGCTCCTTCTACCTGACCTCACTGGCCACTCATTCACTGGCCACCTCTTGGCACGTTCTTTCGTACAGAAATCACTTGTTTCTTTGTTGCAGTCCAGGTTTACCTAAAGGGAAACTCTTTAATCTATCTCTGGGCTTCCACCCACAGTCCATTCCCCACCAACTTTAAAACCTCAGGAAGCTAGACTAGTAATATTCAAAGTCACAATCTCCTAACCATGCTTCAATTCAATTAGTTACTACGAGGATTCCCAATTACTTCACCTCTGTGGGCCTCAGTGTCCTCATTTGCAAAATGAGCTGGGTGGTAGGAATCCTTCCCAAGGGGCTGCTATCGCCCTCCAGAGTTAAGGGGCTGCCACAGTTCCCTGGACTTGGCCCCCAGCCACTGCTCTGACTGTGTGCTTTGGGTTGAGGGAGCTTCTGTCCACCAGTGCCACCAGTGGGCTCTCTCCTGCCTGCCTGGGGGAGTCAGCCTAAGCCAACCAACCTTATCCGCGGTCTTCTACCTCTAGCAACAAAAAGTCCAGCTTTAGTTAGGGAGTAGCCTTCTCTCCTTGCCTTAAGGGAAGAAGGTAGAAGGGATGGGGGTGGGGCGAGGGGAAAGAATCAGGTTGCATTAGTGATCAAGTTCACAAGGGGGCGCTGTGTAGCACAAGCAGTAGGAGTAGCAGAGCGCCACCAGTAGGAAATTCACAAGGTGGATGCTTCTGTTCTCTCCTCCCCAGTTCCCTTTTTGATTCCTACCTAGGATTCAAGAATACAAAGTTCGCACAGTTCTTGCTTCACATAAGTAGACCTTTCAAGTAGACCTTTACAGCAAAGAGATTTTTACATAATGCAAATTTGCCCCTATCCATACACTTCATTTAGCCTATATAACAAAGTCATACACAAATAATACTTCAGGGTTAGGGAAATAATGCACAAGTAGTATCACCTTGCTGATTCCTTTCAGTGCTCTGAGTTTTAAGTGGTGCATAAGTGCATGTTTTAATTTGCAAGTCCTAGATGCATTCCCTCCAAGCAAGTAACTATTTTTCAAAGCTTTCTGCCTTGGCATAAGTTTTTTCCTCTAAGGAGATATAGGTCCAAGCTGGCATTCTTTGATAAAATAGGTCAGTTTCAGCCATATTAAAGATCTTCTCCCACAAGTCAGGCCTTCAATCTATTATTTTTTGCAGGAACTCTGGGAACTTCTCTACTGCTTCAATATCTGCATCAGCAGTGTCTCCTGACACCTGCACGTTATGAAATCCTAAGGGATTTTGAAATTGAGCAAACCAACAGTTGCTTTGTTGTAAATACCTGTGTTCCTTCACAGCACTTTACCTTTAAATCTTCAAAGAAGCTTCAAAAGCCTTCAATTGGCAAAAAGCTTAAAGCACTATTCTTCTGACTGTTCTTCTGACTCTGGTCTTCTGTCCACATAACTAAGAGTTTCTCTACCTTTAGAATAGCACCTTTGTTTCAATAGACAAGTCAACTTCACCTAAGCACTGCCTTTGGCTTACTCGTAATCTGGGCAGCATCCTTCATTAAGTTCATGTGCTATCAATGACCATTTTTGTTCTCCTTCATATTTTCTAATTATTTTCATTTTTATTTCCAAGTTTATTGGCTTATGCTTACAAGATTGGTTCACTTTTCCCCTGAAGAGCATGTTTACTGCCAGCTATGGTGAAAATAAAAAGATCACTACTGAACACAAGGGGAGTTGCAGCATCACTTACTGTCTTGCATACACAGGGAAACTGATTTCGAGATGCTTCTCAGCTTCTCACTGCACACATAATTGTCATAATTTTCTGAGGAAATGCAACTCTTTCTATATATCTGTGTGTGTGTGTGTATATATATATATATATATAGCTATAGTCCACATAGCTGACAAGCACATTTACATAGATATTTCCACTAAGACAAATGAAACGATTCACCCCTAGATCAAGTAAAACACCTGGGTGAATTAATAAAAGTCAGCTGTCAGAGCTGACGAGGATGAAATGAGCAGAATCTGAACCTGGATCCTCACCTAAAGTCCTAAGTATTCTTTATTCCTTGTATCACCATGCTCCACTTCATTGCCCAATTGTTACACACCTAAAACACATCTGAGCCAGACTGCACCGACGGCAGGTTTACTTGTCTTTCACCACCACCACCACCACCCTACCCCAAGCCAAGCATTTGCTGAGCGATGAACTCCTCTCTGCTACCTTAGAGAGCCTCCCTCTTCCGCACATATTTATCCAAACAAGCCATTTACACAGGGAAACCCAGATGACCAAAACAGCCTCTCCAAGGTGGTCCTGAATGAACAGACTGAGAAAAGACTAGTCAGAGATGAGTAAAATTCACAGCAAGAAGGAACATCACCTTTATAGATGCAGGAAATAGAACCCTGAAGAAATATGACTTGCCTAAGGTCACCACATAAAAAACAGAGAGTGATGGAAGTAGGATTCCAACCCAGCTCCCATGCTCACCAGTGTGCCTCAGCTCCTTGGCTATTTCAGAGGTGCCTTACCTTTCTGAGCTGGAAGCAGTCACATTTATTTCATGCCAGGTTCCCTCCTGCCCGGTCCCTCTGCTATCTAACCAGCTAACCCAGCTCATCCCAAGTCCCAGGCAGCAGCAACTCCTGCTCCCGGATCCAGAGCTATGGCTTTCATTCTCAGCTTTAATTCTGTGTCCACGACAGGAAGGAAGCATGGCCACTTTGCCTTTTCCTCCTGTGAGGGGCGGGGGAGGAGAGGAGGGAGGGAAGGGAGGGAAAGAGAATAGTAGTAACTGGCCCCAGCTTAATACAGGCACTGAAGCTCCAAATCCCTCTCTATTCCCCCCAGGCAGGCCTCAGCCTCTAGCCATACACTCAGGAGGAAACAGGAGCTCTGATCTCCAACTCTGGTAATCTTTTCTAGAGCACTCGTCTTTCTTTGGGTTACATATCAGAAGACCTGATCCCTGATGTGCCTTTTAAAGGCGAATGAAATTGGGTCTCAATCAAACCACAGACATGAATAACCATCTACCACAAAGCGATCAGAATTAGAGCCTCCATTTTCTAATTCCTGACACCAGGGGCCCAGGTTATCCCAGCTCCTCCTGAAGCCTGACAATGATTAACCACCACCCTGCAATAAATAACATCTTACATTCTTCTGCAACTAACCTCAGGCCTCAAAGCTTCATCCACATTTCCTTACCCAAAAAGTCTGGCCACACAGGTAACACAGGCAAGCAGAAGTAATAGTGGAATCTGGGTCTCCTGACTCCAAAATCCATCGCTCTTTTCTTCCTACCTGCCTGCCTCTGGGCAGACACAGGATAGAGCCTGTACCACCAGCGATTTGGCCCTCAAAAGTCAGATGCCTACATGTTTCCAATAACAGAAAGGGGAAGGGAGGAGAGGTGGGGAGAAAGAACGAACATTTATTAACTGCCTACTATGTGCAAGGCAACAGCACACTAAGCACTTTTCAAATAATTCATCTGAAAGGTTAAGGGATTTCTGAAAGCCTTCCAGCAACTGGTCAAACTGCTTTAAGGACAGGGAATAAGGAGGTCGAACTGGCTAGTTGACCAAGGTTAATTTAGTTCATAAGAGGGATCTATCACCTGCCTTACTTTCCTTACAATATTCTAAAACTATAACATAAGAAACCTATGCTTTTCACAGCCCTTTTACAAAAATAAAAACAAAAATGCAAAGAAATTTACTAATTACTACATAAAACAGTAAGAGTCCTTGGTTTCCTTATCTATGAGACAGGCCTCGATTAGATCATCTCAGCAGATCAAAAAGGGGTAGAGAGACTTAGCCAAGGTCACTCAGGGGGCCAGGAGGCTTCCCAAGCCCAATTCTTCTCACCAAGCCATACTATGATGCTTTATAATTTAAGCTGAAAAATGACTTCAAGAGAGGAATCAAACCACTAACACGGGTTGGCCTTCGTAGACAACAAGCTGTCACTGTAGAAGAGAAGAATCCTGGTTCAGATACAGATTAGACCTAGATGGCCTGAGATCCCTTTCCAACCGTGAGATTCTCTTCTTCTACTGTGATCTAGAACAGTAATAAGCAGTTAGGTGGCACCTAGCTGGCCAGGCCTGGAATCAAGAAGACCTGAGTTCAAATCCCACCTCAGATACTGGCTATGTAACCTTAAAGGCACTTAACCTGCCTGCCTCAGTTTCTTCAACTGGAAAATGGGGATAATAATAGTGCCTACCTTGCAAGGTTGTTGAGGATAAAATGAGATATTTATAAAGCCCTTAGCACAGCCCCTGGCACATAGTAGACATATTAATGCTAGCTGTTATCATTATTATATATTACTATTATTATTGTTACATGTAGAGCTTATGCTTGGCAAAGGACTTTGAGTGTCTCCTCACTCTTCAGCACCTCCCAGATGATACACCAGGAATGGTAATGGAATGGTCCGGTGAAAGCCAGGACAACATTCAGTTTGAGGAGTTTGCAGGGGAGAGACAGTTAGGACAGGCCTGCACAACATATGGCCCACCAGCCCAATGGCTTTCAGGCGACCTGTGAAAAATGTGGGGTCGCCATGGCTCACTTTCTCCTTTTTTCACATGACCCATGGCCAACAACCACTGTCAGTCTGTCTCTAGTCTAACCTATCTGTGGCCCAAAGAAATTTAGCCTATTTTAATTCTGGCCCCTATCTAATGCCGAGTTGTGCAGGTCTACGTTAGAGGATAATAGGTGTGATGCATGATGTTAAGAATAAGGTAATCTCTTCAAAAGCAAATACAACAGTTCTCAAAGTCCTTGACTACCTGCCCCTCCCCCTCCCAAGTCTAACCAACTGATAACCAAAGAAATCAAGAGACAGCAGTCACCCAAGATACTTCAATGGTTAAGACCTGAGACACAGAAACTTAGATCTATTCCCATGTCTGAAATATCTCAATAGACTAGTGCTAAATCCATCCTTAACCTTCCTATGCACATGGATGAAGACCCTAGTCAACCCAACGATTATATAAATTCTAGTAAATGAATGTGATTTATAATAATTAGGCCTCAAAGTCTGAAGTAAACCTAGTGAATTACGTCCATTCAGTTCCCAAGTTTTTATAGGTGGCTCCAGTCTAAGGGCATATTTGTGGTCCTTTTTAGGACCAGTCCAAGAAAACTTCTTGAGAGTCGACTTTAGTTCATGCTGAATTTGGAGCCAGAGTAACATAGGTTCAAATGAAGACTCTAACTCCAGGCATTTAATCCTAAGTGAGTGAGTCTCAGTTTCCCATTTATAAAAATTCAAAAAAGCAACACCTTTGTGAACAAGGTTTCCTGATCACCATCAACTCAAAAGGCCCCTGAAACAGTTCAAGAACTGGCTAGGCCTTGAGATTGTTTCTCCACATTTAATATGGAAGGAATACTAATTCCATTACTTACCAAATGGACACTGAGAGAAGAGGCTTTTATTAAAGCTGGCTACGTTGCATAAGTTCCTTCAAAGGTTCCCCAAAGTTTATAGGATTAGATCTAAATTCCTTAAGCCAATATTCAAAGTTTTCCCCCTCCCCCCGAAAAAAGCAGGTTTCCAACTTGGTCTTCACACTAAACTCATCAATTCTCTTTTCAGGGAAGGTCCTGACCTGCCTTAATCCAACATACTCCTACAGCCAAATCATAAGGAATAGCTTCAGTGTCTAAGAAATGGGTGATGTTCTCTGAACCCACAGCCCTGACTCAGTCTATACCCCTCACTGAGTCCTCATCACATATGACACAGCCTTGCTTGTCCCAAACACAGCATAGCTTTAAAATTCAGGGCAGGCCAGATTGTTTAATATATAAGTATTACTTCCTGGGAGAGCTATTTAACCTCCAACACTGTTTCCTCATTTATAAAATGGGGACAAATAATCTTGTACTCAGGTTCACAAGACTGTTTTAATGATGGAATGATGAACAATAATTGTGCAGACAATTCTGGAATCCTTAAGAACTCTGATTAATGCAGCGTCCAACCGCAAATTCCAGACAACTGAAAATGAGGCATGCTTTCTACCCACCAGAGAGGTGATGCGCTCAAGCATAGAATAAGTCATATTTTTGGAAATAAACAATGTGAGAGATTTGTTTGGTTCAGCTATGCATCTATTAGAAGGGTTTGTTTTTTTCCTGTAAGAGAAGGAGTGGGGTGACATGAAGAGAGAAAATGCTTATTAATTGAAAATATAAAAAAATTAGAAATAGAGTAAGATGAAATAACATAAAGCACTCTGTAAAACTTATATAACTGACATTTAAGGGGATATGTCTTCAAATATACTGTTATTCTCCTAATTACTCCTGCTTTGACCTAACCTCTCTAAGTAATCTTGACCCTAAGTTAACTATAGACTATCCTTCATTCTTGTGATTTCTCATGTCCTCCTAATCTTCTACTCTGGGTACCTGTATCACCTGTTTTCTCAGTTCCTATGTTTTGAGCTTTCTAGGTAGCAAGTAACATGGACTATGACCACTATGTGTTATCTTTTCTCAACTGGGCCCACATGGATAAGGGACTGGATTTGTTCCACTTGGGTCCAAGGAAGACAGAATTAATGGGTAGAAGTGACAAAAAAGAAAATCTTAGGTTTACTCTAATGACAACATTCCTAATTATTAAGATTATCCAAAGTGGAAAGAATAGGCCACCTTTCTAAGTATGGGATTTTTCCTTCACTGAAAGCCCTCATTGGAACA
This sequence comes from Pseudocheirus occidentalis, assembly GCA_028646575.1. Classification (NCBI taxonomy): domain Eukaryota; kingdom Metazoa; phylum Chordata; class Mammalia; order Diprotodontia; family Pseudocheiridae; genus Pseudocheirus; species Pseudocheirus occidentalis. Next base: position 65,172,417 of record CM053595.1, read on the forward strand.
GAGGCTGGATGGATAACTAGTCTGGTCTGTTAACAAAGGTCCAATAGAGTTATTTCATAGCCTTCTACATGGCTCAAGGTCCCAACTCAGAATGGAGATTCTGTAACTCTGTGAATCTTCCAAGGTCCCAGGTGAATGTGGCCGGGAAGATTGTGGCTAGAATAGCATCCAAGTCTCCTAACCAATGATCCATAGCTCTTTCTCAACCTGCTGCCCAGAGGCAGCCCACTTTATCTCTTCAGAAGGAAGCAGCCAAGAGGAAAGGGAAAGAAAGGCTTTGTTCTTTGCTCCCAGAGCAAGAAACGTTCAGAATTCTTGCTACTGGCCCTAGGGGTTATTAAGGATGTCCTTGCTAGGAATCCAGGAGAGGGAGGGAAGTACCTACTTCTACCAAGCAGTGGTGTTTTGACTGGTAAAAGCTCTGTGTGTGTGTGTGTGTGTGTCTGTCTGTCCTCTCTCTCTCTCTCTGTCTCTCACTATAAGGTTATAGCATTTTACAGTTTCCCCAATTACAATAATCCTATCAGGTCAAGTAATAAGAGTCAATGCCTCCATTTTGCAAATGAAGAAACTTCAGGAAGTAGTAGCAAAGAACCAAAAGTATGCTGACTCTCTCTGCAGGCAAAAGGCAGCATCTTCTAGAGCCAGACTTCCAAAGAGGGTCAGAAGATGGGAATGTGAAGAATGTGAAATGGACATCTAAAAGGAACGTGTCTTATTATAGCAGGAATTGCAAAAGACACCAAGGAACATGAGCTCCAACAATATACCAACTCCTCTTGGAGTATTTAAGGTTTATATGAACTATTTTGTTCATGACCCTATGAAACACAGTACAAATATTACGTTCTTTTGAAAGGTTCAAAGAGCAAGCAGGTTCAGAGAGCTTTTTGTCCAAGGCCACAGCTAGTAAGTACAGCATCCTTTCTACTATAAAGTGCTGCCTCTAGAAGACAACATTGATAATAATTCTCATTTTCAAAGCAAATTAGCTTAAATTGACCCCTTCTCCCCATCTCCATCCCAAAAATACCAGTAAGTAGGGTAAATATTATTCAAGCCTCAGGTTAAGTAACTGACCCAGAGGACACAGTAGGGCAAACAAGAGCCAGGATGTCTTGAAGAGAAGCTCAATGCCCTTTCCCTCTATACTATGTCTACTACAACACAATACATTTGTAAATCCATTAAAGGTACACCACTCTGCATGTACTGGTTAAATGAATATATCCTGAGGTAGGGGAAAGTATGGTAACCACATGAATTCATAGTAGCCCAAACTATCACAACATATCAAGTGCACAGAACTCTATGTTGAGACCACAAAGGACCTACCCCCACCCCTATTGGCTCCTCATGACTAAGGAAATCACAAGGTCTAGAACAAGCCCACTCAGCTTACACCCATTCCCCAACAGAAACGGGGAGTTTCTCTCCTTTGGGGGGTATGGGGGAGAAAGACTTTTCTACAGAGGTGAAAACAGAATCAGAACAGTCCCTTCTTGCTTCACCTCTTAGTCAAGCGAGTTGGGCATAGGCCAGGGTAGGACACCAAACTAGCACTACAGAGGCAGGGGTGGAGATCAGTTAACAAGATCCCCATGACTAGGGTCCTATGTGCTAAGTGAGCAACCTTAAGACAGTGCAAAACGATAGTGAAACCAGACTACGTGGACCAAAGGTCACTCAGGACCTTAGAGTAGGAAGAATACTCAGAGCTAAAAGTCTTGGTCTATAAGGTCATCATCAAAAAGATCCTTAAGATTTGGACTTAGGAGATTTTGATTCTAGGCCTGGCTTTTGCTACTTACTACCCTCTTCTAGTCCAAGTTTCCTGGTTGTAGAAAGAGGATGCCTATCGAGGAACGGTGTCCAAAAGTATTAAAGTTATAGCCCTGCTGTAGCATGACCTAATGGTACTACTCTGTTCAGTTGCTGACACAGCACTTGAGGAAGGACATATATAGGACGTACAGAAAGGAGAGTGAAGAACCACGAGATTATGCCATAATTCAATCCAATGTGCCAAGGGATATAGGAGAAAGTAAATGTTTCAATGAGGACTTTCAGTGAGGGAAAAATCCTAGTACTTAGCAAAGTAAAACTATTCTTTCCATTTGGGGATAATTTGAATAATTAGGAAAATTGTCATTTAATAATTAAGAATATTGTCAGAGTAAACCTAAGATTTTCCTTTTCTAATTTCCACCCACTAGTTCTGCCTTCCCTAGGTCTAAGTGTAACAAATCCAGTCCCTAATCAGTGAGGGCACCACAGAGAAAAGATAACATATAGTAGCCATTGATTACATGTAGATCAACCCAAAGAACAGAAACCACGTCACTTCTTGGCTCAAGGGGGAAAAAATAGGAAAAATGTAAAGTATGCCAAATTTCCATAAAGTCAAATAACTTCCTTATTTAAATGGAATGGGCTGCTTTAAGAGATCTGAGCTCTCCTCTCACAGGAGAGGGGGTAATCTTCAAGGCAAACTGGATGTAACCAGATTGAGAGATGAACTTTAAGGTCCTTCAAGTTCTAAGAAGCAATTTGAAATATTAATTGAAAATTAACATAATTGAAAATATATGACAAATATTGTGACCATAAAGTGAAATGCAAATAAGTTCATAGGTGCATTAGGAAGTACATCATGTTAATTGCTTAGCAGTAGAAGTTGATTTTGGGAAAGGGAGCTAACAGGAGGGTTAGCTTTTTCAAGGAAGGCTTCTTGGCTGAGTTGAGTTTCTAGGTTTGAAAGACTGGAAAAGGCCCACATAAGCGCAGTGGGACTGTGCCGTGGCATACAGGAAAAAGCTAATGACTTCAAATAGGTCTGGTTGGAACTTCGGAATGAAAAGTACTTAAGTTCCTTGAGGGCAGCCTCCTATACATAAAATATGCATGCATCTTCTCACTGTTTGGTCTCTAACATAGCTAGAATAAATCTCTTTTCCTCATCCAGAGATAAGAAATTTAAGACCTTGAAAGAGAGAAATGAAGACTGAAATCACAGGATTTAGACCTGAGTTGCAAATCCAAATCTAGTACTATTCCCACCATAACAAATTGAGTTTTCATAGCATCATGGGCCAAGACAAGAAGACCCTTAAGAGGTAGGTGACCATGGCTGAATCATTTGGGGTTTCTGGACTTTGTAAAAGGGAATTCATGAAATCATGTATGTAAAAAAATCAACTTTTAGAAATGCAACATAAATGACCATTATTGTGACTCAAGAGAATGATGGTTTACAAGTTTTGTTCAAAAAGAACAAGATGGGTAAATAAACCCTATGCCATAGAAGTTGTCCAGGAAGAGTAACTCCTATGTAAGAATTTGCCATCCAAAAACGTGGTCAGAGATTCTACAAAACAACCAGTTCTTTCCCCAAAAGGGGGTTAATGGGCTTAACCAGACAGAAAGCATTCTTCCTACTGGATGCTCAGCCTATAGGATGATTGGGTTTGTTTTAAGACCATTTTTTTTTTATGGATATGGAAACTGAAGCCTAACTGCACAGAACTAATAATTAGATTTAGGATTTGAACACAGGGCCTATGACTACAAATTTGATGCTCTTTTCCTTGACAGCCTTAGAATTTGACAAATATTAAAATAAAAGATGCAAAAGAAAAAAAAGTCCTTAACTGGGAAAAAAAAAACACAAACGGCTCTTCCTCAAGCAGCTTCTAATAACCTCACAGATCCTGAGGGACAGCAGCAAATCTGTTCCCAGGCTAAGGAACAATGCCTGAAAAGTGGCCGGTCAATAAGATATAACACACATACACACACACACACACACACACACACTTCCCCAGAAGTGCAACAAGAGCCGCACTACAGGAGGACATGTCTGAGGAGGTTAGAAGCTACCAGAGGCTTAGACCCCGAAAATTCTAGGGAGCCATAGGAATAGCACTGCTTATGTTCTGAGAAAGGCCAAAATCCTTGTCACATTCTCCCCACATAGAATGCAGGTCTCCAACATCCTGGGGACCAATTATGGTTGTGTTTTTTAAAAGAAAGCTCTTCCCAGAACATTGTTGTGATTCTACTCAATCAGCTTTATATCAAAAAATGTCAGCTAAAAGAGAATAATTGGAGATGTTGGAAAAAAAAAAAAAACAAGCTCAAGAAAATCCAAACAACACACAATTTCTACAGCCATGGAGGATGTTTCCATCAATCTTTGTGTGGCCTAGAGCTGCCTTACCCAGAGTTAAGACCCAGAGTTAAGCTCATCTGATTACACTACTCATTAACTAACAGAGGCTGCTGCTTGGGAGCAACTCCCAAGGTTTAAAGTCATCGCAAGAAGCAAGAACAAGCAATATGGCAACCATTCTGTCCAGGGGTTCACTTGTAGTGAACTGTGTCTGCTACAAAAGGTGCCTGGCTTCCACTTCAAGCAACCACGCCTGAAGTTATCCCCAGTCTCCCAAAATCAGACCCAGGCTACTGATAAACAAACTTCTTTGGGAAGTCAAGTCATGCATCCGTAACAATTGTATTGCCATCCCTAGCACTCAGGAACTTTCCAGGTTACTCATGGCATCACCTGTGACCCGGTTCAGGAATGCATGCTGGGCCCTCTGCATGAACAGCCCAGCACTGCCCCCTTACTGCTTCTTGCTTCTGAAGTGAGCTGGGCATCAGAGCCCATCTCCCCATCCCTTCTACCCCTATCTTGTCCTCCCCTTCCTACTAGGCCCCTTAGATAGGCAGCAGTAGTTAAGTGTAGAAGTAGCTGTGTTACCTAAAGGAAGGCAAGAAAAAAACCACACTTCCCACCTCCCCCACTATCCAACTGGTCTATGTACTTTCCAACAGCCTCAATACAACTTAGTTTACTTTGTACTCAACAGAAATTAAAACTTTTTGAGCAGTCTTTTAATAAAAATAACTTTTTTTTAAAAAAAAAAAGACCACACTTGGGGTAGCTGGGTGGGTGGCACAGTGGCCCTGTAGTCAGGAGGACCTGAGTTCAAATCTGGCCTCAGACACTTAACACTTACTAGCTGTGTGACCTTGGGCAAGTCATTTAACAACCTTCATTGCCCTGCCTTCCCCCCTCCAAAAAGCAAAAGTAAGACCACACTCAAATTGATTAATTTTGCTGCTTTCACCACTGCCATCCCCCTCCAGGTCTAAAGTTAAAAGTTCCTTTGAGGTAGACTAAAAGCAGGTAACTTTTAACTCCCATCCACCCACCCCTAGCAAGGGAACCAAAACCAATCTACCTTCCAAGATACCAGTGCCTACTTGGAAAATAATAGCTCAAGCTCACAGGATTAAAAAAAGAAACCTTTATATCAAGATTTGAAGACTCAATAAAAAGACAAAAAAAGAAGTGACCTCCCTACCTCAGTTGTTTGTGAGACAAATGTTCTGTCAATCTTAAAGAACAATAAAAATAGGATTATTCATATCCTTATTAAATCACAATTCTAACTGACCTGAAAAGCAATAGAAAGGAGACAGAAGTGACCCCCAAAAGCATATTACCACAACAATCACTTGGTTAAGACAAGTAAAATAAGTCATCAGCTGGAGGAAGACTGACAACAGACCTCCACCATTCCTCCTGGGGGGCTTAAACCTCCCAGCTCCACAAGGGCCACCCTGGGGTCCTGACTGCTAAGTCACGTGGCCAGCAAACTCCTTGGCCCTACTTCCTGTTCTCCCCTCTGGATCACTAGACCTTAGCCACTTCTCATCTGTGCTTGAAGCCACAGAACAAATCATTCCCAGAGCAATGGGCATGCCAATCAAGTGACTTCACTTACCATGCTTGTGATTTCTGAGAGCAAACTATGCCTCTCAGACTACCTACCACCAATTAGAAGGAACACTCCAGGGCAAGGAGTTTATTTGCTTTTGTATTTGTATACCCAAGAGCTTAGCACTATCTCTAGAACATAGGAAGTGCCCAATGAAATCTTTTTTTCCATTCATGCCATTACTAGCTTGCATGAGCAAGGGTAAACAAGGTATTTCAGCTCTCTGCAGTAAAATGACTTAGAGCCAATGATCCCTTACAATTACAATTTTAGAGTTAAATAGGAGCTGGGGGAAAGGCCATCTTGGAATCATTTATAGGGAGAGAGAATGTATATAGTAAGACTGAGGGATAAGAATAGTAGAATGGGGGGGAAGGGGGAGGTAGTGGAGGATGGTACTAAAAAGTCTCAAGTGCATGATACTACCTCAGGGAGGATCTGCAGGACATAGTAAGTAATTAAGCAAGATGAAAAGGTAAGATTGAACAACATTCTATATTGATTTTAAGAAGCCTACATACATACACAATTAAATCGTGGAACTGAAATATCCTAAGCATTTGAAGAATTCTCACAATCATTTAAGACTAAGATTCGCCCATATTGTGTCAGAACTGAGATTAAAATCTAGGATTCCTAATCCCAAATCTAGTGAGATCTTTCCATTTTTCAATCATTAATAAGCATTTTCAGTGCCTACAATGTACATATCATATCCCCTTACTAGAAAAGAGGGAAGACAAGAAAAAAAGCAATATTTATTCAATTTTACTTCTTTTCTGCACAGAGAGAACTTGTACATATTATGACGCCTATTAGCTAGCATTTATATAGCACTTTAAGTCTTACAAATCATCCTACAAATAGTAATTTCATCCCAGGGCTTCACAATAGCCCTGGGAGGTAGGTGCTATTAACATTCACATTTTACAGATATGAATTGAAGCAGAGGTTAAATTAAATGTCCAGGGGTGCCTAAGTGGTGCAGTGAATAGAGCCCTGGAGTCAGGAGGACCTGAGTTCAAATCCAGCCTCAGATACTTAATAATATCAGCATGACCTGGGCAAGTCACTTAACCCCAATTGCCCTGCCCTCCTCCCTCAAAAAAAAAAAAAAAAGAGCAAATTAATTGTCCAGGGTCACAGTTTCTGAGCCTAGATGTAAACTCAGGTCTTCAGTTCTTCCCTCACTCCAGGTCCAGTTCTCTATTCACTGCACTGCCTAGCAACCTCCACATATTCATATATACAAAACATAAACAAAATACAAGATAATTAGGGTGGAAGGAGAGAGTAATACAAAACTGTCATTCATCTATATCCCCTAACTCAGCCATTGAGGTACCTCAGGCTATAAATTCTTGGACTAAAGGCCTCTACAACTATGTGTTGAGGTATCTCCTAATATCTTCTCAATCCAACCCTCCCCAATTTCCCTTTTGGTTAGGGCCACATCACCATCTAGGATTTCAATCTCAAAGAATCATTCATTTTCTTCATCCACATCCAATTGGTTGCCACACCTGCTATGTCATAGTCCCTCCTCTATGGACTATTATTACAACTACCTAATTGGTTCTTCCTGCTTTGGTAATCTCATCATCTCCTACTCATCTTTCATAGAACTTTCAAAATTATCTTAACACAAGACTACCCATGTCCATTTAGAACTATGCTCAAAGAACTATGAAACTATCACCATGTCATGTGATCTAGCAATATCACTACTAGGTCTGTATCCCAAAGAGACTTCTTAATCAAATATATATGCAAAAAAATATAATATATATACACACATATGTAATATATATACAAAAATATTTGTAGTTCTTTTTGTGGTGGCAGAGAACTAGAAATTGAGAGGATGCCCATCAACTGGAGAATGACTGAACAAATTGGAGTATGTGATTGTGACAGAATACTAACTAGTGTGTTGTAAGAAATTATAACCAGGATGCTTTCAGAAAAACCTGGAAAGACTTACATGAACTGATACAAAGTGAAGTGAGAACAACCAAAACACTGTGCACACTGTTGTACAATGATCAACTGTGAATGACTTGTGAACAGATAACAGTACCCCTATTTTGCCCTAATCAGTATTAACCAATTATTGATTTTAAAGGAGTGGCGATTAATAGTAATTATCAATATATTATACCTACAATCAATATATATTTAGTCATCAAATCAACCAACCAATCAATATACATTTAGTCTTAGTTAATCAATTAATATATTATGCCTATTATCAATATACATATAGTTAACCAATTAACATACTAAATTTATTGATATATATTTAATCAACTAATCAGGAATAATCAAATAGGATAGAGTCTCCCTTATAAAAAGACCCCAAACTCTTATGAAAAGCATCAAACTTTTTGTGAAAGGTCCCAACCTGTATATCACATAATCAGAAGGTGACTAAGTAAGAAGTTCATTTGCCTGATCATAGGAAGTCAACTAGGGGACTGTCACCTTTTCCCTCCAGCTAAGCAGAGGACCAAGTCCAGATGACAGAAAAAATTAAATACTAATTACATACAAAGTCCCCCATTGGGGTGGCTAGGTGGCACAGTGAATAGAGCACTGGCCCTGGAGTCAAGAGGACCTGAGTTCAAATCTGGCCTTGGATACTTGACACACTAGCCATGTGACTTTGGGCAAGTCACTTAACCCCAATTGTCCTCCAAAAAGTAAAAAAAAAAAAAAAAAGTCCCCCAGCAATTCCAATGCTCCTCCACCCTTCATTATCTCCTTCTTACCCAACATGAGGAGATGGCTCAGAGCATTTGGCCAATGAGTGACCCTGGTTGCCAGGCTGTGGCCTGTCTTCTACCAGCCCTAGATGTTTCAACAACCATTCATCAGCCTAACCCCATAAACCTGCTCCTCAGTTTTGGTAGGACCTTCAGTCTTTTGGTCAATCTGTCTGTCAACCAATGGGATTCTGTATATTGTATAGTCCCTCCTGTAAGGTCAAGAACAAGGTTTATCCACCAGTCAGACTGTATTTTTGGCTTATTCCACCTGTATTGTCCAGAGAGCAAGCACTATAAAAAATAAAGCTCTGGAGGAAGGAGGCGTCTCAGATCATGAGGAAGGTCTGAGGTCCTACTCATTAAATGGGACCAGATGCCTTTAATGGTTATTGGCCCAGAATTCTGCCTCAGTGTTTTTTCTTGCAGATTGGACTTTTTGGCCTACACTTAGCCATTCTCAGCAATACAATGATCCAAGACAATCCTGAAGGACTTATGATGAAAAATGCTATCCCACCTCCAGAAGAAGAACTGATGGAGTCTGAATGCAGATTGAAGTATACAATTTTTTTACTCTGTTTTTTCATGGGGTTTTTTTTCCACCTGCTTTCTTTCACAATATGACTAATATGGAAATATGTTTTGCATGACTGCACATATATAACCTTTATCAAATTGCTTGCCTTCTCAACAGGGGGAAGGGGGAAGGGAGTGAAGGAGCTAACTTGGAACTCAAAATTTTTTTAATATTTAAAATTGTTTTTATATATAATTTGAAAAAAATTAAATACTAAAATTAGAAAACAATTGGGGAGGAGAGGGAGACTAACCATGCCCCACACTGCTGGAAGCTCTTTGGCTGCTCCCTATTGCCTCCAGGATAAAATGGAACATTTAAAGCTCTCAAACACAGCATGACCCCAGTTTCAGGCTACCTTTCTAGACTTATTTTGAATTATTCCCCTGTATCCAATGTGCATGCATTCAGGCAAACTAATCAATCTACTGAGTGTTCTACCTTAAATTGGTGCCTTCCCAGATGCTATCTCTATTGCCCAGAATGCACTTTTTTCTTCACCTCCACCATTTCTTTTTATAGTTTAAATGACTTCAACTTTCTCTATGGTAAGATAAAAGTAAACAATGTAGACATCATAGAAGAACCTCCATACCGTTGGTAGAACTAGCAAACTGGTCCAACTATCCAAGAAAGCAATTAGGAATAATGCTAACAAAGTGTGTATATACTCTGGCTCAGAGGTCCTAATAGTAATCATCCAAGAAGGTCAGTGACTTTTTTTTTAAGACCTCATCCATATAATAGCACATTTTGTAATCCTTAAGAGCTGGAAACAAAGTAGATATTCATTAAATGGGGAAGGACAAATCAAAATGTAGTACATGGATGTAACAGAAGATTACTGTACCTTACAATACGGTTAGCTAGACGTACCTTTTTTTACCATATTAATTGCATTACCAAGTTAAAATTTAAGATTAAAAAATATTGCTGACTTGGCACAGTGAATCCAGATGCATGGGAATTTATATGAACTGGTCCAAATTAAGCAGAACTATGGTCCTATGGACAGTTTCCCACCCCCAGTCCCCTTTCTCCAGGTTTCTATTTCCTGGTTTTTAGAGACTCACTTCAAGTCACATCCAACTGCCAAACCAATTCTAGCCAGATTGGCCTCCCTCAGTTCTTCCACTTCTCTTTAGTTCCCTTCTTAGAACTATTTAGCCCCTTTGCTTACACTTCCACATACTCTCTGAATCTTACCCATCCTTGATGGCCCAGGGCCTACCTCAACTCTCAATACCACATCAAAACCTTCTGTGACCATTCCAAGCCCACAGTAAAAGATCTCTCTCCTCTAAACCTCTATAACCCTTCTACCTTGGATAAATGCTATATGACTCCTTCATCATGTCTTCTTGCTCTCTGCATACCCTCTTTAGCACTGAACAAGACCTTGTGAGAATTAAGCATACAAAATTTATAGAATTGGCAAGGCTGAATGGCCATGGGATAGAAAGTGAGTTAAGAAAGCCCCAAAACTTAACACAAATATAAAACTTATTTTTTTCCACATTTTTAAGACCTAGACAGGTGCTTAGAACAGAATGTCAGAGGGAGAAGAGATCATCTTATCTAACTTCATTTTTACAGTCATACCTAAGGAACATAGAAGGAAAAAAACTTGCCCAAAACATGAAGGCCAGAACTGGAACCTGGCCTTCTGTATGACGAAGTGCATCAAGGACTGGACTTTGAAGTCAGGAAGATGTTGGTTAGAATTCCCTTAGCCCACAGGTCACTTTAATTCACTTTTTCAGTTTTCTCAATCTGCAAAATCAGGAGTGATAGCTAGATGGCACAGTGAATAGAGCAACTGGCCTTGGAGTCAGGAGGATACGAGTTCAAATCAGACCTCAGACACTTAACACTTAGTAGGTTCATGACCTTGGGGCAAATCTGTTTTCCTCTGTTTGCCTCAGTTTCCTCATGTGCAAAATGACCTGGAGAAGGAAATGACAAAACCAATCCCATATCTCTGCCAAAAAAAGACCCAAATGGGGTCACAAAGAATCAGACATAAAAAAATACTGAACTGAATTCATCTACCACAGCTAAGTAAGCTTAAGAGCTTAAATTACCCTGCCTTCCCCCTCTCCAAAAAGAATTTTTTTTAAAATCAGGGGATTAAATTCAATGGTCTCTAAGGTCTCTCAGCTTCTCATCTAAGATATGAAAATTGGCTAGAATACCAACAAGTCCAGCATTATAAGACAGGTTATCAGAGGCACTTCTGAATGCAGGCTTTCCTCATCCACTGAGGTAAATACTTGTAAAACTTAGAATGGTACCTGGCACATAGTAGGGGCTTAATAAATGTTTGCTTCCTCCCTCACACCCATATCACTTTGCATCATGCTTTGGTTGGCTGCCTTCTCCTTCTGCCCCTGTGGTCACTTCTCCAAGTGTTCAATTTTCCCTAGAACCTTCACTTGGAGAAAGGACTCAGATCAATCATTCTTCACTTCACCATCATGCCCCAACACAGGTATCATCTTCCATCCTTCCAAGCTTCTATTTTCAACACCAGCAATCAGCACTTCACTCCATACCTACCAGAATAAGTAAGCAGCTAGGTGAGTTTGGCCTGTAGTCAGGAAAATTCATACTCATGAGTTCAAATCTGGCCTCAAACACTTACAGACTGTGTGACCCTGGGTAACTTACTTTAACCCTGTTTACCTCTGTTTCCTCACATGTAAAATGACCTAGAGAAGGAAATGACAAAACCACTCCCATATCTCTGCCAAAAAAAACCCAAATGAGGTCACAAAGAATCAGACACAAAAAAATACTGAATTCATTTACCACACCACAGCTAAGAAAGCTTAAGAGCTTAAATCCCAGATTCCAAGTCATACAGGGTCTTCCTACTATATTACCCAGCTTACTCCCTCCAGATAAAGGACGGCCCACATTTAAACCCTTCTTTAAATATTTACAAAGCCCACAATCATACCTGAACCAAAGCCTACACACACATAAAGACAGAGGGCACCATTACCCGACACACCAGCTTTCCCTTCTGCCCTTTGACCTGGGAAACTGGTTAAAACCTGCAGGTTAAACAAAAAGATGATTAAAGGTCAGTAGCCACTTGCTAATTTAGCTATTTCAAGCACGGTCACACTGATGATTTTGAGGACTTCCCTGTTCTGCAACTCAAGTTTCATCTGCAAAACTGGGATGAATAAGGATGATCTAAGGACCTTTTCCCAATTCTGATCACCTATACATATCCTCCCTCATATTTTCAGCAGCTTTCTGTATTACCCTAAGTGTTAGGATTGGGCATAGTAGACACCCCCAACTAGAAAACTCAAAGAATGCCATTGCAAGCCCCTTAGCCTGAAGAGTAAGGACAGAATAGAGCTGTTATGTTAAACACTGTTGATCTAGTGTATTTATGACACTACAGTTGAACCCCCAAAACTACTTTAACCCAATAAACAATAATTCAACCCTCCAACCAGCTACCACCATAGGGTTGATTAATTTGCAAATCAGTATCCCAACCCGGTTAAGGTTGGTTTATTAGCATAAAGTAAAGAGCCCACTCCACCCCCAACTCTAGACCTGGTGGAACTTTCCAACCAGTCTCTGCCCTCAAGGGGCTCACATTCCAATTCGGAAAACAATTTAGGAAGGGAATGTGGATAGGGAGGGGGCGGGGTTTGATATTAGAAGTCTGGGTGGGGGATGGTGAGGGAGAAAAGACAAAGATCAGGCAGTCTCTTCTAAGCTTATGGGCAGAGCACAAGTTAGGGGGCAGTGGTCGTAATACAATTATCCCTTCTAATGGGGGGGGTAATAACGCCCCCCCCAATCTGGGAAATCCTCATAAAACTTGTTGGTTCTCCCTTTGCACTAAAGAAGTTTGAATTGTTTCTTTTTCTCTTATGGAGCTTTTGCAATACCTTATTGGTTAGCCTATACCTTACAGCTTTAAAAACCTGGGGCTTGTTTCTCTTCTTGGCTGATTTATCTAGTCTGAGACATTTTTTTCCAATACTGGGCAATTTTGTCAGCATTGAATATCTGTTCTGGTTTGTGACCTTTCTCTTCGGCCATTTTCTTCAGGATTTCAAGAAACTCTCTAGTTGCCTCTTGATCCAAAGACACTGCCTCTCCTGTTACTTTCATTTCATTGGCTAAACCTTTATTAAGAAATTTTCCAAACAGCTTTTGCTGGCCTGAAAATCCATAAGAGTAGACCCTTCACCTTCATTTTCCTTTAGGAAATCATATAAGGACTTACTTAGCCTTTTCTTGTATGATGTCAGCCTCTACCTGAATACCCTTAAAAAAAAAATCCTGCTCCCAAAAAAATGCTGCACTTTCTATTCAAGAAAGATAAGGCTCTCTGGGTTTATGCAAATACTTTGCAATAGTTGGTGTAACTGTGGCAATTGTTTTGAGGATTTCCTTCTCTTTTTTCTTGATAAGCCCTATGGTCAACTCATTAAGGTCATAATGGCAGCCGACATCAACAGCTGTTTTGCCTGAATGAAGCATCTCTAACAAATTCTACTTTTTCCTTCAAGTTCATCACTTTCTTCTGTTTCTTGGGAGCACTCTCCAAACCTCTAAGAATACTACACTTGGGACCCATGTTTTTAATAGGGTTTATACAGCAGTTCTCAACCTGTGGGTTATGTTCAATTTAAATACACCCTGCATATCAGATATTTACATTAGGATTCATAACAGCAGCAAAATTACAGTAATGAAGTAGCAATGAGAATAATTGTATAGTTGGGGATCAACACATCATGAGGAACTGTATTAAAGGGTCACAGCATTAGGAAGGTTGAGAACCACTGGTTTATGAAGTTTAAATGACACAAGATACAAGTTAAGTGCAGATCATCACTCAGAGATTACCTCAATGTCCCGTGAAAGATCACTGTAAACAAGCTTGGCATCCCCAAACCAGTGCCTAGAACCAGGTGTTTTTCTACAAATTTAATTTTAAGAAAAAAATTGTGTATTCATTTGTTATTAAACAGCAAAAAAATACAAGCAATATTTTATATACAGATAAAATAGTATATATTTTATGCAATTATGAATTACTAAACTTTTTATGATATCTCTGCATAGCTAGCCTTTGCGTATCACCTGCTGGCTTTTGTGTTCCTTTCACAAATTTAATCTTTTATTTATTTTAACTTTAAAAAAGAAATTGTGTATATTTGTGGTATTAAAAGATAAAATGTTTGAGGCAGCTAGGTGGCACAGTGAATAGAGCACCACCTCTGGAATCAGGAGGACCTGAGTTCAAAATTGAATTCACTTAACACTTACTAGCTGTGTGACTTTGGACAAGTCACTTAACTCCAATTGCCTCCAAAAAAAAAAAAAGGCAGGAAAAAAGTCCTTACCCTCACAGGTTCAAAGAGGGAAGGATAAGTGGTCTGCCTGCAGAAGGGACATGGAAACACATATCAAAGATGGAGGATTCCTTTGAGTTCATGTAATACCTTAACCTGCTTTTTTAGAGAGGAAAGGGGCTCAGATAGTCAAAGAGGGAGATTTGTCCAAGGTTAAACTGACAGCATCAAAGGCAGGAAAAGAAAGCACTAATTCGGATGTTAGTAGAACTGGCTTTTAAATGGTGCAGTTAAAATAGCTCTCCATCTGGAGAGACAAAGGACCTGAATTCAAAACCAGAGTTTTCCATTTACTGCTGTGTGACCTTAGGCAAGTAAGTCCCTTTCTCTTCTCCAAACCCATTTCTTTGTAAGTCAAGGAACATTTATTAAATACCTATTATGTGCCAAGCACAGAAAAAGGAAGTTGGATTAGATGATTGCTAATGTCCCTTCCCGGGCATCCAGGTGGCAAAGTGGATATGGCGCCAGGCCTGGATCCAGGAAGACTCATCTTTCAGTAACAATGAGATCCTAGTTGGGGTTATGGAGACTCAAGATATGACCAAAATAACTGAACAAAAAAGCCCCTTCCACCCTTAGATTTATGAACAATATGTCTGCCCTAAGAGTAATTCTACCAACAGCTTTAGCATCATAAAAGGTCTGCCCCTGCCACTTGTAAGCCTAGGCCCTATTCCTACTAGGTCCAGAAGCTACCCATAGGTATTCTCTCTTCACCTGGAAAATGGTCAGGAAAATCTTGTCACTATTTACAAAATTTCTTCTCTAAGGCCTGTGATGATCTTTCCTAATAACATTACCAGGAAAAAAAAAAAAAAAAAGAAACTACTTAAACCAGTCCACATTTCTATGGTACTCTATACCACAAAACTTGAGTTAGATCTACAGTCACCTAGTACAAACTCTCCCCCATCCCCCACACTCTTTGATAAAGTGATGAAGTGGCTAAATTCTGAACTACTGCCCTATGACTTCAGAGCCAGTGTTGTTTCAACCATATTCAGCCCAAGTACATTCCTCACAAGACTTGGGGCGATGTATATGGTACAAACACTACCCCTGCCACTTTGCAGATGAGGAGACCTGAGGTTTGGAGAGGACATATCACTTTTACCAGCCCAAGTCTCTCAGCTAGTCAGGGTCAGAGTTATTCAAGTCAAGATTTGAAACCCAGGCTTCTACCTCCATTGTTTTTGAAAACACAAAGAGTTAGAGGTAGGTACTGCATTCAGAGGAACTGGATTTACACATCCTAGCTCAGTCACTGCAGTCTTAGGCTTAATCTTTCTTGATCTCAACTTCTCTACCTATAAATATAAAATTGGAGGAGGGGGCAGTTTAATTTTTAAGATGCTTTCTATCTCTAGAATCAGAACCTATGAATGCTAAAGTCCCTCACCATACAGAAGAAGAAACCAGGGCTTAATAAAAGATGGGGGTGGGTAGGGAAGTTGGGAAGCAATTCTCTTGTAAATCAAGGAAGAAAAAGTAATGTTATCTATGTTTTAATGTATTTTTATTTTGTTAAATTTTTCCCAATTACATTTGAATCTGATCCAAGTGCTGGTTAGAGTACAGGTGTGTTTGACAGCTCTGAAACATTTTTTTTTAATGGAGTGTACTAAGTATTAACCACCCCTTCCCTTAAGAGAGAAAGAGAGAGCATTCTTGAGGGCTCCATTTCTCTACTGGTAAATTCTGATGAATTTTAAGAATCTCCAAATATCATCTATTTTGGCCACACAGCAGTGCAGAAATTATATTCTCAGAGTTCCAAAAAGGTAACCACCTTCACGCCACTCCACCCAGTTCACTCACTATCTCAAGGTAGCCTATTTCATCGAGTTCTTCCCCAAAACTGAAATGTGTCTGACTCCCTGTGTAACCCCATTGTACCCCTTCCCCCTTCCCAGTTCTCTCATGTAAAACAAACTCAGAACTTAATCCTTTTTCCACATGTCAGTTATTGCAAGACAGCTTCATAGGTCTTCAAAGGCTAGGAAAAAAAGACCAACTGAAAGTTGTTTAAAAAGGTATAGTCCTGGGAAAGCCAAATGTTAAGTCATCAACAACTAAGTGTGAATTGGGGGGATGGGGGAAAAAAGGGACACAGGAGGATACAGGCCCGCCCCAAGCAGGCAGGGGACATGGTTAAAACCAAGAAAAACTTCCCGATTGGTAGCTCATGACCTCCCCAGGACCTAGAAGTGAAGAACAATACTTGACACTGGAAAGCCATCAAGTTGGTTCTTTGACCTGGCGGGCTATAAATCTTTCTGGTTCTAGATTTCTACCCAAACTGTCCTTCGCCTCCATATTCCTGCCCCAAACTGGAAAATTAAAAAGAGGGTAAGCAATCAATGGGATAAAATCAGGACCACTAAATCCACTTACTTCTCTAGGCCTTGAAAATGTACAAATCACTTTCTTACCTTGCTAAGGTAGTCTGTGGAAGGATGAGAAATCCAGTCAAACTGAATTTATAGAGGATACTGAGACGTAGAGGGTCAGTAATTTGTCTAAGGTAGCAGATTTAAAAAAATCAGTAGAGCTGACTCCACAGCTAGCCCCCATCCCCACAGTACTGTGCTCCTGTCCCCATTTTATCACTCAGAAAATTGGAGGCTCTGAATAATTATGACTTGTCAAACAAAATTGGGGTTTGAGCCTCGGTTTGTCAGTTCCATATCCATAGATGCTTTCATATGAATTGCCTATTAATGGCTATGCATACTGCCTACTTCATAGGGTTGTTTTTATGAACTTTAAATCACCATAAAAATGAGACTTAAAAATGATGAGTCTAAGGGGTGGCTAGGTGGCATAGCGAATAGAGAACTGGCCCTGGAGTCAGGAGGACCTGAGTTCAAATCCGACCTCAGACACCTAATGCTAGCCATGTGACCTTAGGCAAGCCACATTTAACCCCAATTGCGGGGCTTTCCCCCCTGCAAAACCAAACCAAAACAAAGCAAAACAAAAAAACTAAAAAAAAAAGCATTAAAAAATGAGTCTATGAGGAAAACATACATGACTACAAAAACATACACTAAAAGAACAAAATAATCAAATCTGAATAATCCAAGTTATAACGACCAAAGTTACCTAGAAAAAAAGGACATGTGAAATGATAATCCCCTTTATTTCATTTGCTATAGAACTTTTTTCCTTTATAAAGGATGATTCTTTGGAAGAAGAATGGGGCAAAGGGAAAAATATCTCAGTTTTTTAAGTCTATGGCCTCTTCCTGCTTTCAATCCAGGATCTTCTAGATAGCTTTCTGCCGCCCGCCCGCTCGAGTACTTCTCTTACCACTTTACCTCCTAGCATCAGTGACCCTGAGAGTCTCTAGGAATTACAACATTTGCAAACAATTGAGTCTGACTTAGGAGCAGCTGGAGGGCACAGTAGATAGAGCGCTGGGCCTAGAGTCAGGAAGACTCATCTTTCTGAGTTTAAATCTGGCCTCAAACACTTACTAGGTGGGTGACCCTGAGCAGGTCCCATAACCTTGTTTGCTTTCGTTTCCTTGTCTGTAAAAAGAGCTGGAAAAGGAAATAGCAAACCACTCCCGGATCATTGCCAGGAAAACCCAAAAAGGTGTCCTTTTTTTTGCCTGAAAACGACAAAACAACAATAACAAAAAGTCTGACTTCATTTTATGGGGAAGGAGACCCATAAAAAGCAAAGTGGCAAGTTCTAAGTGCAGACTCTCCATTCATTCTTTCTCCAGGAGAGTGAAAGAACTTGTGTCCTCTTCAAATACTTTATTAATAAGCATTCAAGTGCAGTGATCTGTGGGTGCCCTAGGTGTTGGAGATAAAAAGACGAAAGTGCCTAAACTTGGGGTACTATAGTGCATTCCCCATTACTAGATCTAGTGACAGTGGGAATGAATATTTGCACCTAGGAATCGGGCTCCCTGTCCAGTGCCTAGCCATTATAGATAGACAGCATTTTCTTGGTTGCTAAAGCTCACAATACAGGTTGGGGGGGGGGGGAAGGAGGGGGAGTTTTTGCCTTGGAGCTAGGCATTTCTCTCACTTCTCTGGATGGATTTCAGTTTCTTTAACTGTAAAATGGGACTAAGATCACCATCTTCCCTGCCTAGAATTCCAGGGCTGCAAGAAAATAGGTGAATGGCATTAGTGTTGTTATTCTACTCAGGCCACCTAGCAAGGAATCATTCATTGTGATTCAATGTCACAATACATCCTCCTCGAATTGTGCTTCCCTTCTCCTCTGTCCTGTTTGCCTTTCTCCCCAACTTTTTTTTTTTTAAGTTCCTTGTTAACAACTTTTTTCCTGAACTGTTCTGTTACAAGGCATGGCTCTCTGAAAGTAGAAATCAAGAAAGATTCAGTGGAAAGGAAATGTAGGCAATGTAAAAAGACATCAATAAAAATTTATTCCCAACTGCCCTCCAAAAAGAAAAAATAAATAAATAAAAAATAAAAATTTATTATTCAAAGAATGGTGCTTTTCTCAGGGAGCAGCTCTGCTTTTATTCTTCTTTCTCTAAGAAGCAGGGGTCTCCCCTTCCTTCCAAGGGAATAGAGACAGGAACCAACACTAAGAGCATTACTCAGCCGAGTCATTTCCCATGGCTACAAATTTCCTAATCTGCAAAATGGGAACAATCATATTTTTATGACTACCCACTTCTAGGACTAGGTGTGAGGAAAACTCTAGGGTCATTTGGATCCTTTTAGCCTAGCCTTTAAAATGCTATGTTCAAGTACCTTTTAGTTCCAAGTCCTAAGGCTATGATACAAAGGTGGGGGGAGGGGGGGAGGCCTGAGCCTCTCCAGGGGTCCTGGCCCTGTCATTGCAGCTACTACACCAGCTCTGGCCAGAAGCCCACAGCCCAGACCTTGGGGGAGGGGTTGAGATTAACAAAAGCCAACTCAGACAAAAATAAAGGTGAGCCTGGAGCAAAGGGAGAGGAGGTGGGATACAAAAGAATCCCAAGGTTGAGACTAGGACAGAGAAATTTTCAAACTTCAAGAGAGGACTTAGAAGAAAACGAGGTTTGGTTAGAAGCTATTCCCTGGATATTTTCTATTGTTAGAGGCAAAGGGAACATTAACTAGACCCCCTCCTGGCCTTCCCCAGCACAAGACCAGGATGCGCTAATTAGGAAAGACAGGGGTCTCAGTGGGTCATGGGGTAGAGGGCAGTCCCAGTCCCTACTCTCCACCCCCTCAATTCCCCCAGCTCTGGAAGAACTGAGTCTGCCAGATTTGATGTCCCTTCCTCTACTCTTTTTATTTCCCCCCAACCCACCACCACTTGTAGTTCTTGATTCTTTTCCCTCATCTAGCAGTAAGCTGGAACATGCCGGGTGGTGACAACTTTATGAGTCAAGATTTTTTTTTTTAATGGGTGTTCTCTCCCTCCAGGAATAATTTCCTACTCCACTTGCCTTCCAAATTAAATAGGTAACAAATCTAAAACCTGAGGAGCTAGAAGTGGAAGGAGACAGCCATCTTCTGGTCAAGTCCTTCATTTTCTAAAGAGAACTGAGACCCAGAATTTAAGTGACTGACTTGCCACGGTCACCCTAGTAAAGAGCAGAGCCAGTATTGAAACCCAGGTCCTCCGCTCAAAATGTAGTCCTTTTCACTATACAATCTACCTAACCCAAGTGACCAACTCAGGATCCCCCTCCAAACAAGCTCCTCAGTAACAGGAACCTCTCCCCCAAGGAGAGGTTCAATCTCTTAGTCATTCAACTCTAAGATAAGGTAGGATACCCATTAGTCCTCCAAATTGCCTCCATTCCCCATTCAAAATGGCACTGCTCAAACTACTTCCAGCCTCTCCTCAAAAACTTTCCCCAAGTAACAAGCACAAACAAGGAGTGATCCTGTCTTCCCCTACTGCCTAAGGGAAGCAGTGGAGTGGAAAGTGGCCCTAGTGCCAAACACCTGAGGTGGGGTCCAGAAACTCATTCCACCTCTGTTTCATTTTCTTCATCTCCAAATGGGGACAAATGATCCTGGTATTATTACCTAGCTCAAAGGACTGTGAGGAATGTATTCTACAAATTTCATAAAGTGCTATAGAAATAAGAGCTCTGACTGCCCCCCCATCATCTAAGATTTAAAATGGAGACAATACTTGTACTGCCATGCAGTTACAAGATCAGATTCATAGACAGATGTGAAAATGTCCTATAAATCCTCAAGTTCCACATAAATGATTATTTCTATTGTCAGTCCCTCCCTCCTAACCCCACATCTTTGCCTTCCTTTTCCAGTCCCAGTTTTGAGTTCTATGTGTTCTCCTACCCCAGAGCACATAGGCAGGACTACATTAAGAACCCAGGAGTATAAATGTCTTAGTTTGGGAATGCCTTTTGAGCTACAGAATTCATAAGCTGGGACTCTTGTAGGGTCTGGATGTTTAAGCCCCGGGAGCCCCACCTCCTTCCCTCCCCAACTGAGGCCCCAGGTGAGCCCAAAGAAGGGGAAGTGAAATGGTTCAGCCAATAGGGAAGACTGACACTGGAAATAGTGCTCTACTGAATCATGAATCCTGCCTGCTTCTGCCTACTATCCAAGCCCCTTCCCACAATACTCCTGGGTCACCCCTTCCCCCAAATCCCTTTCCTTTTCCTGACCTAACTCAGCCCCTACACCAAAAGGATGACTCTCTTCTCCCCTTTCAATACCCGATTGCCCCCTTTCTCTTCCAAGTTAATATGGGCCTCTTTTCCCAACACTGAAGTGTCCTCTCACCACCTCCCCCAAAGAAATAGTTTTCCCATTTCCCCTCCCCCACTCCCATTATTGGTTTGGGAATGGACGCCCCCTCTGCAACAGGTAGCCTTTGCCCCTTAGGGCAAAAGCCCTTTTTTCAAATAAGAGTTTTCATTCTGTTTGTGGCAGATAAAGCTGGAAGATATCTCCTTTTCTCCATTATCCCTTCTCTCCCTGGATGGATATGGCTCATCTTTCCCCAGGGGTTGGGAGGGGGGGCAGGGAAAGCACCCTCCTCCTTCCTATAATCCCTCAGGTTTGGTAAAGCTAACACCCCACTTTTTCCCCTTTTTCTCTTGGAGGTGGAGGTGACAAGGAAGTGGACATACACACCTCACTTTCCCCGTCTTCTTCCTCAACTCTTCTCTCACAAGGATGGATGCTTCTCCTTACCCTCTCTCACTATCATTTACTTAAGAGACCAATATCCCCCTCCTTCTACTCTCTAAGCGGAAACTCCGGCACCTCTGAGTGAGGCGGGGGTTGGGGGCGGGCGGATGTCCTTTATTTTCCTAGGGAAGGTACCCCTCACCTCCCTCCCGTCCTGAAGGGACAGTCAGACAGCCCCTCACCACTTCGGTCCCAAGGGAAAAGTTAGTCCACATGCCACCAAGCCGCCCCACCCACTCTCCCACCATGCTGGGATCCAGGGAAGTTGGGGGCGTGCTCACCTGCTCCACTGGGTAGCGTGAGAATGGGAATGTAGTGCTAGGTTCGGTGCGGTTCAGTGCTGCCCGCTGGGCCGGCTGGACTGTGGACCACTGGGTTGCGCGTGGTGTTTGCAAGATCCTCAGACTTGACTTTTCCCGGGTCTCGAATCTCAAAGCAACGACCTCGAAGCTATATTTACTTGGCAGCAGGTTAACTCTCCAGGTGCTGGAGTCCTCCCTTCCCTTCCAACAGGAGGGCTCCGGTAAAGAAGTACGGAGCACAGTGGGCGGTGCGCAGAGACCGAAGCCGCGAGCAGGGGGCAGCTGAAGTAGGTGGGGAGGGGGCGGAGTCCCCGGCCCTACCAGCCCTTCCCCGCCTAGCCCCGCCTCTAGCCGTGGGAGGGGGGGGAGCCCCAGATGCCAACCACTCAGCATCCCAAGAACTGATGGGGCGGAGGCTGGAGGGGAGGGAAAGAGGGAAATTTGAAATAGTTCATTGAAACTTTCCCCACCCCCCACCCCCAGTAAGGAAAATCCCTGCGGAAAAAATCTTCCAGTCCTGTAACAGAGAAATAAAGGACTTTCTAGAGCGTTTAGAGGTACTCTTTAAAACATTTCAGAGTTCACAATGCCTCTTTCTCCTGACTAGGAAGCCTTGTTGGCTCGACCATCCAAATCCTGGAATGGAAGCAATATGAAAGCATTAGCCTGAGGCACAGAGAGGGTAACGGGTTCCAGGAAAGTCACACTGCAGGGTAGGACAAAGAACCCCAACAAAAAAAGCTTAAATGTTCAGCTCTTTTCATTGCTACTTAGAAATTATTCCCTAACACACACACCTGGACAGATAGAAATTGTCACCACCTGGACTCTAAATGACCATCTCTTCCCCAACATCTCCCCAGAGTCTTACCAGTCAAATTCCCTTGCCTTAGGCCCTCCTGTTTATTGTCATGGATCTCAAGAGGAGGATGCCTGCACTCCCAGGTCCCAGTTAACTAGTTAACTAGTACTTGGACAAGGCAAACTTTCTGGATCTCAGTTATCAAATGGAGATTATTATTATAATTATAACACCTATGGAGGTAAATTGTCAGAGTGGAAAAGGGAACTTAAATTACCTATAAAAAAATGAGGTCCAACCCCTTTATTTTACAGCTGGAGAAGCTGAGAACTTAAAAAAGGGAAGTGGTTTGTCCATGGTCATACAGCAAGTTAGCTGCAGAACAGACAAAATCAGAACCCAGGTCCCTTTCAATAGCCCACTTTCTTACTCCCTCGTAAAGTTTTTCCTAGAATAAAATAAACATGAACTGCTTTGAAAAGCTTGATGGCAAAATATGATATTCTAAACAGGGAGTATGCTATCATTGTTCCACCTAGTACATACCTGGAAATGAGGCAGCAGGGCATAGGGCCCCTGACAGGACTCGGATTCAAAGGGTCACATGGAAGAGAAACCACACCTCAGTGGTTTCAGCCACAAAGCTCTAAGGACAAAGCACATGGGTCTAAGGGCTTAAGATGAAGCCTGGTGTTGTTGTAGAAGTCCTGGCACAGTCATCAGAAAACCTGAGTTCTAGTCCCAGCTCTCTCACTTTTTTCCCCTGTGACCTTGGATAAGCCACACTTCTGTGGGCCTTGGTTTCTTCCTCTATAGAAAGAGGACCATGGAGTATCTGGTGTCCACATGGTTCTTTCATCTCTTTATGTTTATCACATGCTAAAGGCCCAGTCTGCTGTGACCCTTCCTGTGGTCTAAGATCTCTTCCATTTCTAGAGATCCTTGCTTGTGAAGGGTCCATCAAAAAGTCCTACTTCCTAAAAGAGTAATTCTATAAATCTCCTTCAGAAAAGAGGGAGAGGGGAGCTCATGAGAAATGGCAAATGCGGATTGAAAAGTCCTTTACAAATATAATTCCCTTACCCATAGGATGCTATCGCAGATGATCAACCTTTCTTTCTCCTTCCTGGAGAAGTAAATATCTTGGTCTCCTCCCAAGAGCTGGCCCAGTGGTTAAATCTCCTCTTAAAACTCCTACCTAAAATGTGCAACTCAGTCCTCCAGCCTAAGACAATCAGTCGTGAAACAAGGATTCCCCCATTTATTAAATTGTATCACAGTCCTGGGTTACCTCAAAAAGTGAAAGAGCTAACATAAACTTGTTAAATCAGCAGTCATCACCCTCTCCTGCTCAGGCTACTAAAAGACTGTATGAGGTATGACCTGAAAGGAGGAAGAGGAAGGGGGAGAAAACCTCTTCTACCAAACTGGTCAAATTTGTTCATGATGAAACTGACTCCCAGACCTGACTTCCTACCCAGTTGCTTTCTAACAAGTCTCTTTCAGATTGAATTTTACCAAGTCATCTTTGTGGTATAGCCCACAAAGGAGGGTGGGGGTGGGTAGGATGCTGGTCCCTTGATGCAGGAAACCTGGTCTCCTAGAATCAGGCCCCTTGGAAGTCTTTGTCTCCACGGTTATGTGGTAGTAGACAAAGGTCATGTCTCAAACAGTCAGAATGGATATTAAAAGTTATCTAGTCCAACATCATTATTGTGGAAAATTGGTGGAAAAAAATGAAACAGAGAGGGGAAGTGGGTTGCCCAGGATCACAGATGCATTAAGATGAAAAACTCTACAAACTGTGAAATGGTCCAGACATTTTAGAAAGCAATTTGGAACTATGCCCAAAAAGCTATTAAACTGCATACATACCCTTTGACTTGTGATACTGCTACTGGGGCTATACCCCAAAGAGATCAAAGAAAGTGGAAAAGAACCCATGTGTACAAAAATATTTATAGCAGTTCTTTTGTGGTGGCAAAGAACTGGCAACTGAGGGGATGCCCATCAATAAGCAAATGACTGAGAAAGTTATAGTATATGAATGTGATGGAACACTACTGTGCTGAAAGAAATGGCGAAGAAGAAAGTTTCAGGAAAACCTGGGAAGATTTAGAAAAACTGATGCTTAGTGAAGAGAGTAGAATCAGGAAAACAATTTATACAATAATAGCAATAGTGTAAAGATAACCAATTTTGAAAGACTTAGTAACTGTGATCAACACAATTACCAAGAACAGTTTCAAAGGACTCCTGATGAAACATGCTCTCCACCAAACTTTCTAGACGGAGAACTAGTAGAGTGAGAGTGCAGACTGATTTTCTTCTTTTGGGGGTGAGGGAGGGGTGTGAGGGAGGAAACATTTAACAGGTGAATGTGGGAATTTGTTTTCCAACGACTATACTGTACATATGGATTTCGTTTTTCTTGCCTTCTCAATGAATGAAGGAAGGGGAGGGGGAGAGAGAGATTTTAAAACTGAAAATAATATTAATTTTAAAAATCTCAAACAAACAAAAAAAAAAGAAAAGAAAAACTATCGACGGCTAACCCTGGCTCTAGTAGTGTTGGAGGCAGGAGGGTTGCAGGATGAGGAGGATAGAGAAAAAGAGTACCCAATAAATTGCTTTGCAATAGAGATCTTCCTTGCCCCTACCAGGGGCTCAGGGATGCTGGAAGCAATTGTGACTTAATTCTTAGAAAGTCACTTTATATTCTAAAACCACCTGTTCAAAACAAAAACTAAGGTATTATTATAGTAGCTTTAGAGACCTGAATTCATTAACTTACTCCCACTTTCTTGTGAATGGAGGAATGGTGAAGTGGGGGTAAGAGAGGAGGAGAAAAAGGACATAAGGTCTGGAAAGGAAATAGGAACTAGGAGGTAGGAAAAGAGTAAGGGTAGAGATGGGGGGCGGGGTGGAGAATGAAGTCTAGTCTAGCTCATTTGGTATCCCCAGTGGCCTATTTAAATTTTATGCACAGAGAAGATGATCAGTAACTCTTTATGATACAGATGCAATAAACTTGGCTATTTTTTCAACTGGCTCCAGTTGCCAAAGGTCCAATAGATGAACTATTAATCTGTCCTCAAAAAGGCAGATCCACCAACCCTTTATCCTCTGTTCCAAATCTGCAACTACTTCCAGCAACTCAGATGACAAAAATAACTGATTTCCTTCCAAGCTTACTGAGGACTATCAGTTAGCCTTAGCTATTAGTAGCCTTGCCTCTTGCTAAGACACTCCTTTGCTCCCATAGAGACACACACTGACCTTTCCCAAACTCTAGACCCAAGCTCTATAAATCTGAAAAAAAAAAAAAAAGATGATCATGGTCCTAAGAAACAGGACACAAACTTTTAGACAGTATAGGATCTAAAAGGAAAAGTGAACCTCCAGGAGAATCAGGAAAAGAGGGATTTCTCAGTCACACTATGAAATCATTTGGAATTCATAGAGCCACAGAATGTCAGAAATAGACACTAGACAGGACTTTAGCTCATTTTATAGAGAAAGAAACTAAGACCCAGAGGGGAAGTAATTTACCCAATTAGACCTTTTCATTTATTAACATAATATACATTCTTTTCAAGACCTACATAGAATTTGGAGGGTATGTGTAGGGCATCACTATACATGTATATACTCACAAAGATGCATGCTCTCCAATTCCCCCTTAAGTGTTAAATCACAGAATTTCGTTGCTGACCTTGTCTATCTGTTTTCTCTCCACTCCCCCCTTTTCTCCCTCTTTTTCTCCATGTTCTCCCCTCCTCTCCTCTCTTCTCTTCTCCCCTCCTCTCCTCTCCTCTCTTCTCTTCTCTTCTCTTCTCTTTTCTTCTCTTCCCTTCTCTTCTCTCAGAGACTATATGAAACATTTGCTTTGCACTAAAAGTGACATAGAAAGGCTTTGCAAGCAACTAGAAGAAACAGCGGGAAAGGTAGGTCATGTTTCAGTCCTGCCTACCTTGGCAAGGCCTGCATTCACACACATACCACAATCCATCTTTCCCCATTGAGAAGGTTTTTGTTTTCCATGCAGAGAACAAAAGCTTAACAAGGAAAGAGGGTACAAAATCAATTCATAACAAGGATCCAGTCACCAAATGAGCTGAAGAATCCGGGCAAATTGGACAAGATGGGCCTAGGCCATCCCTCTTCAAAGCGGGGAGGCCAAATGACTTTTCAGCATCTGGGCTTCTGAAGAACTTTCTTGAAAAGTATCCCCAGATCTCTGGCTCGCCCCTGCCCCTGAAAGAGAAGGAGGCACATTTGGGTTAAATGAAAAAAAACCCCATCTTACTACTTTCCCAGAGGAGGAAGAAGTGTACTACTTCAGCCTGGTATAATGTGACAGTCCAACCATGACAGGTTTCCCTCTTCACAGAGAGGCAACCTGCTGTGTCTAGTGTGTGGTAGATATCAGCTAAGACAGTCAGGAACATCTTTGTTCAAACTCTACTTTACACACCAACCCTAAGCACTTCCTTTCACTTCTCAGTTTTCTCATATGTAAAACAGGTTAGCAGAATCTGAGGTTACTACCTGATAGGGTTGATGTAGGGTTCAAATGAAGTAGTATATAAAAAATGCCTTATAAACTTGAATGTGTAACATAAATATCAACTATTATCATAATCTCTCATAACTATGTAAGGCAGTAGGTAGCAGAATATATTGTTCTTCTTTTACAAACTGAGGAAATTCAGTTTCAGAGAAATAAAGTACCTTACCTATAGTCACATGGCTACTGCGGGCTGGATCTGGGCCGTCTCCTGACTTCTAAGTTTAGAGTCCTTTAGCTGAAAAAGTGGAAACAAAGCACAGGGTGAGAATTTCCCCAGAGTCAAATCCCAAATGCCTAGGAATAACATCAGAGCCATGAACCTCAAAAAATCACCGTCAGAGCTAAAAAGAAACTTAGGATCATCCTGTCTGAATTCTTTTATTCTATAGGCAAAGACTGTGACCTTGTTGAGGGTAGGTACTACCATCGCCCTTCTTGGGGGGCAGCGTAGCATGTAGAGTGTCGGGCCTAGAGTCAGCAAGGCCTGAGGTCAAACCCTGCTTGCCTCAGTTTCATCATCTCTCAGATGAGCTGAAGAAGGAAATGGCAAATCACTGCTGTGTGTGGCCCCCAAGAAAACCCCAGATGGGGCCTGAAGAGTCAAAGAGTCAGACAGGACGGAAACAGCAGTGTCTGGGTACAACGCCTGACCTGCCACGGTGCTCGCTCCACCAGGAGGTACCAGCTAAGCGTTAGTCCTTGTGCTGTCATGTCATATCATGCTGTATCATGTATCATGTCATATCACATCATATCATATCACATCATATCATAACATATCACATCATACCGTACCATATCATGTCATGTCATGTCATACCATACCATACCATATCACATTATGTCATGTCGTGTCATATCATATCATATCAAATCATACTGTATCATATTGTATCATATCGTATCATATTATATTACACACTTGTTGACTTGACAAGCTAAAGACAGAATTAAGTCTAGAAATAAGTGGCTGACCACTGAGTCAGGGTTCCTGTCTTTATACCACATGACTTCAATCTCTTCATCTGTAAATGGAGGAAGATGAATTAGATGACCTGTATGATCCTTTATGATTCTAAATCATGAACTGAGTCAGTCCTATCTTACCTGAGAATTCATCTCCTTTCCCGCCCCCACCTTTTAAGACCCACCCTCCTTTGGGGGTCGATCTCCAGGGAACGGGTGTTTGGGCCAGGCTTTCCCAGGTATGACAGAAACCCCAAAGGGGCCCTGAGGAGTTAGAGGGTCTTTTATAACAATATGCCAATACAGACATTCGTAGCAGAACCCAAGACTAAGTAGAGCCAATGCGGCTCCCTATCCCTGTCCATACCCTGCATTTCAACATCGGTCCTGATCAGAGTGGCAGAGTTGGCAGGGGAAGAAGCCCATTCTCTTCCATGCCCCCCCTCCACACCCTGGATATACAAGGGGGATTGTTGTTGTTGAATTGTGTCTGACTCTTCATGAAGCAATTTCCTTCTCCAACTCATTTTACAGATGAGGAAACTGAGGCAAACAGAGTTAAGTGATTTGCCCAGTCACATAATTATTAAGTGCCTGACATCAGATTGGAACTCAGGTTTTCCTCACTCCAGGTCTAACCTACTATCTACTGCACCACTTAATTATCCCATAAAAATGGATACCTGACCCATGCATGTTCTTCCTCTCCTCATCCAATCCCACCATTTTCTTAATGGTAAAGAGAAGAGAACTCCAGAATTTCTAGAGACCAGGGTTCAAATCTCCAACACTTACTAGCTATGTAAGACTGGATAGGTTGAGAGCCTCAGTTTCATCATCAGTAAAATGGGTATATAATAATACTTGCATTACCTGCTTCATAAGGCTATTTTGAAAAAAAGTACTGCTTTGTAAACCTTAAGACACTCTAGAAGTGAGTTGCTGTGCTCATTATAATTATTATTTATGTGTATCCATGCCAGAAACCTGAGATAGTGAGGTATGTAGAAACAGCACTGGGTCTGGAGTCAAAAGTCATTCCTGCCTTGCCCTTCTTTCTCTTAGGGCTTCAACTGCCTCCTCTGTAAAATCAAGCAGCTGGACTTGAATATCCAGCTCTAAGATCCCTTCCAGCTCCACCATTCTGTATTCTAAGGTTTCTTCCTGCTCTGAAATTCTATGTTCTAAGGTCCTTTCCTGCTCTGATTTTGTGCACTCTAAATCTATTCCAGCCAGAATATTCTTTGTTTCTACTTTATGATTTTGCTTAGGGTTAGGGCTGTCCCTACTAGTAGTTACTAGTCTGGGGGGTGGGGTGTTGGCCCTTGAGATCAGGGCCTTATCTTCCCTGGGGCAGGAATCTTTCTCCCAGGGTTTTGTAAACTCCAGGGTACTGAGGAATTGATAACTATAAGTGAAGGATTGTCAGGATCCAAATGAGAGAGGTTACTGAATCACTCTGATTTAGAACCAAGACTGAATGAGAATTGGGTGGATAAAATTCCAAAGATCCCAGACTTTCTTCCCTCCTAACAACTTATCATAGACTTCCCCAACTGGAAGAAACCTGAGATTTAAAGGCCTTTTAGAAGCCTGCAACCTTCTTGTGGCTGGATAGGAAGAAGAGTTGGAGTTTAATACCCATCCTGCTACTTGGTAGGGAGAGACCAAAGAAGCTGGGGAAGCATTGTGGTGTTCTAGAGATAGTACTAAACTCAGGAGTCAGGAAAAGGGAGACAGCTCTCTTTTATCCTTCTTTCTAACCTTAGCACTTAACCCAGTGCCTGGCACATAGCAAATATTTAAGAAATATTTATTGACTTTTCTTAGCTGAGAGGAATTATTTATTGTACTTTATTCCAATTAGTATTAATTAGTTTAGTTCGATTCCATAGGGGAAGTGATTATTAGTGATATCTATTACTATATTAGTCAGTCTAGTCAAATAATATTAGTATAGAAGGATTATATATAGAATATATATATAATTATATTTAGGAATAATTAGATAGGATAGAGTCTTTCTTATAAAGGGTCTCTAATTATAAATAACAAACTATAGGTTCACTATTCAATAACCTGTAATAAAAGTTTCAGGTTACCTAACCTTTTCCTTCCTTTGTAGGCATTCTCAGAAGAGTATTGGGACAGCCAGGGTCTGAGGCTGGATTTGAACTCAGGTTCTCCTGATTTCAGGGCCAAGTGCTCTACCCACTCCACAAAAATGCTGACTAGGGGACCTCCACCCTCTTGTGCTTAATCACCATGACCATGTCCATCAAGGGTGAGATGTCTTGATGTGATATGGAAAGTCCCCAACCTATTTTTACATATTCAGACCACTGTTTCTTGCCTAATATGAAGAGGAGCCCATTTTATGACTACTTAGTCAGAGGAGATGATACCTGCCTTGCCCATCCTGTGACCACCCATGCTAGGGCATCATCTCTGGCCCTATTGAAGGGTAAGAGCAAGGTCTATCCACCAAGGATATTCTGCATAATACTTTGCCTCTTGTGTATGTCTGGATATCAAGCCCTATAAAAGTAAAGCCCTGGAGACATGAGGTCTATTTCATTAGAGGGGGCCATGGACCCTTTAATAAAGTGCTATTAGCCCTTAGCTCTACCTCAGTTTCTTTTATTGTAGATTGGACAAGTTTGGCCCCACAATGGGCTCCCCATAGCTCAGTCACTAACTTATAGTGATAATCTTGTTCCATTCCTTTTCCTCTTTTACTCAGCCTCAGGTTCCTTTCTCTGCCAAATTATCTTCAGGTCTTTTGTAGAACTAAATTCAAGTAGAAGGAAGACTTGGGTTCAAATTCCAGCTACCACTTTCTTGTTCTATGATCTTAGGCAAGTTTCTTCCTCCTCTGTAACATGAGAGGGTAAAATTAGATGTTCCCCAAGGTCTCTCCTAGCTCTAAATTCTATGATCCTATAAAGGATGGTTGAAGGCACTTAAATTTCACCAAATAAAAGAGCCCAAAGCTCATTTCTAGGTGTTGAAATTCCCCTGTATATACACACCCTTTTGTTTGGGGGCAAAACAAATAACTCCAGATTCCCCCCCACACACACCAATGCAAATTTGGATTACATGGAGATCACTAGAGAGACTAGGAGGCAGCAGACCTGTGGTTAGACTGTCTTGAGGAATTTCCATTTAATCTGCAGTTACTTGGGTCACCTGACTGGCGTGTCACAGGCAGGAGCCCACGCCCGTGATGGAAACCAGAATGTATCCATAGTATCCACAGAGCTCTCTATAGAACCAGCACTTAGGGAAGGAACTTTATACCAGAGGTGGGGAACCTGCAACCTCAAGGCCACATGTAGCTTTCTAGGTCCTCAATGTGGCCCTTTGATTGGATCCAAACTTCACAGAATAAATTCCCTTAATAAAATGATTGTTCTGTAAAACTTGCACTCAGTCAAAGGCTGCACCCAAGGACCTAGAAGGCCACGTGAGACCTGGAGGCTGCAGGTTCCCCACTCCTTCCCTATACTGTACTTCACTTCAAATATGTCCCTAAAGTGCTTTCCTTTCCAGCTGATGGAACAATAATTACTCAGCTCAACACTCTCTAAGTGTGCACTTGGTACTGGGGATTATATAGACATTAAACAAGCATTCATCAAGTGTCAGGCCCTGCCTAAATACTAGAGACTGGAAAGAAGAAAACAAAACAGGCCCTGCATGTGTGTGAGGTGGGGGAGGATGGGGAGGAGAGATACAATATATACACAATTCAATCAACCATTTGGTAAGCTCCTACTGTGTGTCAGCTGAGTACTAAGAATACCAAGTGACCTTGGAGGGGAATGAATGATCAGCTGGGAGTTGGGGGAAAGGGAAAGGAGAAGACCAGAAAAAGCTTCGTGAAAATAAGTCAATACAAAGTGTGAGCGGGTATACACACATCTCTGTCTCTCTGTCTCTCTCTTTCTCTCTCTCTCTCTCTCTCTCTCTCTCTCTCTCTCTCTCTCTCTCTCTCTCTTTCTCTCTCTCTCTCTTTCTCTCCTTCCCTCTCCCTCCTTTCTCTCTTTCTCTCTTCCTCTCTTTCTTTTTCTCTCTCTCCTCCTCTCCTTCTCTCTACTTCCTTCTCTGTCTCTATCTCTTTCACACACACACACACACACACACACACACACACACACACACACACATACATACAGTCACATTAACAGGCAGAAAGCACCAGCAACATATAGAATAGGCTCCTTGACTTCCGAGAGCTTACTCAAGAAGTCTAGCTTGAGAGGCAACCTATTAGATTAAGTTTGGAGTCAAAAGACCTGGGGTTGTATCCCAAGTCTACCACTTACTAACTATATGGTGTTGAATAAGCAATTTCACATTTCTGAGCTTTAGTTTCCTAAAAGCTAAAAAAAAAAAAAAGGAGGGGGTTGCCTAAATTTTCTGGAAGATACCTTCCTTCTCTGATATTTTATGTTCTGTGATCTGCTAATTGGGGTAAAAGGCAAGGATAAACACACAGGAAATAATTAGAGAATAATATGTCAGTATATAATTATGAAACCACTTAATAATATAAAGCAAAACATAATTATGAAGCATTAAATTATGTGGTACAAGCTGAGATATAGGATTTTAGGCAAGGGACATCACTGAAGGCTGGAGTACTCAAAGGGAGATAGACTTGAGATAGCCTCTAAATCTTTTAAATTTACAGTAAAAAGAGCAAAGAGATTCTTTCAGAAATTCCTAGACCTGGAGTCAGAAGACCCGAGTTCAAATTCTGGCTCTGCCACTCACTAACTGACCTTCAGCAAGTAATTTTCCTTCTCTGAGGCTCCATCTGCCCACCTAGAAAAGAGGACTGAACTTACAGTTTAAGAAGTAGTGAAGGGTCTTGAGTAGAAAAAGTTTACGAAGCCCTGCTCCAGGGAAATTTAAGCTTAATAATGCATAGCATTCTCTCTCCCTTTTTCACTTGTAGAAAAAAAAGTTAAAAGATGAGGCTGACGTTTTGAAATTAACGGATCTTTTAAAAAAATATATTTTTACTGATGTCTTTAGTTTTTGCATTGCCTAAAATTCTTCCTGCATCTTTCTCCCCCTCTGAGTGAGCCACCCTTTATAATGGAGAAATTTTTTAAAAAGAAAAGAAGGGGGAAAAAAGAAAAAATTCAGCAAAACTGATCAACACATATAAAGAATCTGACATATGCAATGTTCCACACCGACAAAACCACCCTACCTCTGCAAAGGAATGGGGAGAGGTACCTTCTCACATCTTTTCTTTGGGGTCAAGTTTATTTTGGTAGTTCTGCAACATTCAATCTTGAGTCTTTTGTGGAGATTGTTCTTTCTATTTACTTTGTTGTAATCAGATAGATAAATAGCCTTTCATCAGTTCATGTCCATTTTTTTGTTCATCTGTGTTTGTCATGTTATTCATTTCTTACAGCACCACAGGAAAATTCCATTACATTCATGAACCACAATTTGTTTGACCGTTACCCAGTTAAAGAGTATCTACTTTTTTTTCCCAGTTCCTTAGTACAAAAAAAAAAAGGCACTGCTATAAATATTTTGGTATATGTAAACTTTCTTTTTTGCCAATGACATCCTTGAGATTATAATGCCTTGCAGTGAAATCTCTCCTGTCAAAGGACATAGATATTTTAGCCACTTTATTTACAGATGTCCAAATTGTTTTCTAGAATGACTATACTAATTTACAATTCCACCAGCAATGTATTAGTGTGCCTAGCTTTACACAGTCCCTCCAATATTGACCATTACCATCTTTTAGCATCTTTGCCAATTTACTGGGTATAAGGTAAAACCGAAGGGCTATTTTGATTTGCATTTCTCATGTTATTCATGATTTGGAAATGTCTTTCATACAGGAGGCTAGGACTTTTAATTTAGATAGTTTTGGTCATTGCTAAGGGATCATTCCTGAGACATTTTTTTGTTATAAGTTCTACAATAACGACAGCACCCAAACTCCCAACCCCCACCCCAAGTTGGAAGAGACCTTAGAGATTATTTAATAAGACCTCCCTCTTTTTTATTTTTCAGAGGAATAAGAGGAGTTTTTTACTTAATGCCCATTCAGTTCAAATTAATCTTGGCTCTGAGCTTGCTGTATAACTAACTCTCACCAGCTCATCTCAACTTTCAAGGCCTCAGTTGAAATAAGGGGATTGGGCTAGATGGCCTCTAAAATCCTTCCCAGTTCCAGCTCTAAGATACTATAAATGAAGGTAGAGGTGAGATCTACAAGTTCCAGATATGACAAACTCCCTCGGGACAGTTAACCTAAATGATTTGTAGACTTAGGACCTAGAAAAAGTAGCATGAAATGTTCCCTCAAATCCACTTTTGTCATGATGTTTTTAAAAATTGCAATAAATAATTAGGAGAAATTTAATTTAGCTGAACTAGAGAGGCAACTAGTTACTTCAGTGGCTTTCAGATGCCCTGAATCTGGTAACTTCTTGTTTTTATTCATACTAATTAGGTGCTAAATCCAGTTGCTAATTTTTGCACCCACTAAATTTTGGTCCCCTGGGGAAAATTTTCAATTACCAAAAACCCT
This sequence comes from Pseudocheirus occidentalis, assembly GCA_028646575.1. Classification (NCBI taxonomy): domain Eukaryota; kingdom Metazoa; phylum Chordata; class Mammalia; order Diprotodontia; family Pseudocheiridae; genus Pseudocheirus; species Pseudocheirus occidentalis. The sequence continues at coordinate 65,207,321 of CM053595.1, forward strand.
AGTTCCTCTTCTAAAAAGTAAAAAGAGTATTGGATTGGATATGGGAAATCTGCATTTGAATACTGGATCTGCAACCTACCACTTGAATTCCTGGGCACATCATTTTCCCTTCTCTGTGCCTTCATCCTCTCTTATTAAATGAAGAGGTTATGCTAGTTCTTCCATTCTGTGTTCTCCATTATAAGACTATTCTCATTTAGCTCTTGCTTTCTAAGAATGGTGATCTAAGAATTCTCCCAATTTGGATATTTTATGCTCTAAATCTCCCTCTAGCTCTGACATACTCATCTATCTTGCCTAGATTTGTAGTTCTATTTCTCTATCTACAGCAAATTTCCTACTTTTTATAGTGGAATGGACCTCTTGGGCAGACTGTTGAATGAAACCTAAGATCCCTTTCTGAGAACAATGTTTTTAAATGCATAAAATAAAATGCATTAAAATTTTTTTAATTCAATTATACTGAAATAAGTTTTATACACACACACACACACACACACACACACACACACACACATACGTATATACATTTAAAGTTCAAGGAACCCAGATTAAGAAACCCTGATTCAGAGGTGAGATCAGGAAAAAGAGAGGATATTAGTCAATGAAAGCATAGAAGAAAGAATTCCTACAAATCAATATGGATGAGATAAACTAGGAAATCTCCCTTTCTAGTAGTAAACCAACCTACCTAGAGATTTGAGAGATAGGTTGCAGATGGGATTAAAATGTCTTCCAGATAGAGTCTAGAACCAGTCATTTGCATTTAAAGTAATCAGTGAATATAATCTGAAATTTTCTAATTAGAAAATCTATTTGAAGTGAAGGGGGGAAACTTGGCAGAAGTTTAAAAAAAAAAGACTTCTTAGGAGGAAGGATTTGTTAGTATACCTCTTATACTATTTAACATGAGTCCAACCTATTTCACAATATCTAATCTGCTAGGCAGGTATGATGACTGACTATGAAGTGTTGTGATTCCATTTTTAACTAATGGATCAGAATTTACCCATCCAAATGATTGTAGTTCTCTTCAGAGCTTTCCTGTTGGGGGTGGGAATGTGACAATATAATCTGTTACAATTAGGCTACCACTTCACCTAACAAATTTAGACTCTTAAATGTGAAATATGGAATGTTAGAGTCAGGAAAAATCTTAGGACATGGGATTTCAGATCTTGGATAGACCTTTTAGAACATAGGACATTAGAAATGGAAGATACTCTAGAACAAATATCAGAACACCACATTTCAAGCAGGAGATGAAAAATTCAGGAAAGGGTCAAGTTGGGTAGCAAAGGGAAACAAATTTATTCTGTGAGACCTAGTGAAGGAACTGGAAATATTTAGTCTGGAGAAAAGAAAACAAGATTTTAGTTAACTCAAGTTAACTATCTTCAAGTATTTGAAGGGCTACCTGTGAAATATGAATTAGACTTTTCCTGATTGACCCTAAAGGGCAAACTAGGAGCTGTGGGTAGAAGTTATAAAAAGGCAGGTTTAGGCCTGATATAACTAGAAACTTCTGTGTAATTTAAGGACTATAAAAGTAGAATGGCCTATAGTTGGGAGGCACTGGGTGTTTTTGTCATTTAGATCTTCCTGTATAGGATGGATAGCTGCTTGTTGGGCAAATTTTAGAGGGGATTCTTTTTTTTCATAAATTTTTTTCCAATTACATGTAAAAACAATTTCAAACATTTACTTTTTTTTAAATTTTGAGTTCCAATTTTTTTTCTTTCCCTCCCTTCCCTTCTACTTCCTAAAATGGTAAGTAATTTGATTTAGGTTATATATGTATAATCATGTAAAACATATTTTCATATGACTCATTTTATGAAAGAAGAAACAGACCAAAAGGAAAACACGTGCACACACAGAAACAAAGTGAAAATAGTATGCTTAGATCTACATTCAGACTCCACCAGTGCTTTCTCTGGATGTAGATAGCATTTTTCATTAGAGGAGATTCTTTATCAAGTGTAGCTAGGACTAACTGGCCTCTAAGACTCCTTCCAATTCTGAGATCCTGTGATTTGGAATTGGAAGGGATCTTAGAACAATAGAACATTATCTCTAGAAGGAACCATGATTAGGCACTTTAGAATGTTACAGATGAATGTTAAGGCTAGAGTGGAATCAGAGAACATAGGAATCAAGGCTAAAAAGGATTCTATAGCAAAGTGTCAAAACTGGAAAGGAGATGATTGCTTAAAGTACAGAGGAAGATATTTTGAGCATAACATTAAGAGCCTGCAGAGTATTCTTTTCAATGGCAGTCATTAAGGGAGGCAGATCCAGCTCCATTGAAGATTGATTTGATTTTTGACAATGGCTAAAACCCTCCAACACATGCACTTGATCATTTGTTCTGGTTTGGGGCTAATTTTAAAGTTTTGTGATCAAATGATTTATTATAAACTGAATGTTAAACAGCAATATACTTAACTGAGCTTGCTTGATAACAATTTTCATTTAAATCAATTCCTTTGAATATGTGAAATATTATCACGTTTCAGGTATATATAGCTTTTCATCAGTCCATCAATTTTCAGGTATTATAACTCTTCTTGTCTTCCTCAGTGTTCTTTGTCCAATCAGCCTCGATAACTTTTCCTCTACTTGGTCTTGTTGCTGTGTCCTCTCTTATGTTCGTTCTGCTCTCTCTATTTTGCATTATTTCATAAAGTTCCTTTCAGATTTCTTTAGTCTCACATTTATCGGTCTTAATTGCATTGCAATATTCTATTAGGTTAATGTGCCACACTTAATTTTTCTCCATTCTTGGACATCTGTTTGCATCTAATTTTGTTTTCAGTTACAATTAATGCTGCCTTGCAAATCTTTGAACGGATAACTCTTTTTGTTGTTGTTTAGGATATATTTCAAACAGTGGGATTATTTTGTCAAATGGTATGATTATATTTGCAACTGACTGAATAGTGTCAGACAGCTCTCCAAAAAGATTCTACAAGTTTGCAAAGATTACAGGATTCTCTAGAACTCCATCAGCATTCAATTTTCTTGTTTTGGGTTCTTTTTGTTTCTTTTGACAATTTTTTTTTTAATAATTTTACAATTTACCATGTCAAAGCATTTTTGCAAAATTGTCTTATTTGTTCCTCATTATATGCCTGTGAAAACAGTATAAGCCTCTATAAATACATGAAAAAAACTTGGCCTTAGTCATATGACCTGCCTAAAGTCACAGAGCTGTTCCTTTTGACTCCAAGTACAAGGCTATTTCTGCTTTACCAAGTGGTTTCTTCTCTTTCACATTGCACTCCTTTAAAATTAATTCAACAAATATTTCTTAAAATATCTACTCTGTGCAAATAATTAGGTCAAGTATTAAGGGATGTGATAAGTAAAATCCTGACCCTGCCCTCCAAGTGTTTACAATCCAGATGGGATATTTAATCATTATAATAGTTTTGGCTCACATTCACTTAGAATAGAACTTCAAGGTTTTATAACTGGTTTTTCAAAAGTTCTCTCATTTGTTATTCACTGTAGGCTTCTAATGTAGTACAGATATTATTCCATTTTTCCAATGAGGAAGTTGGGACTTAGAAACAGGAAGTGACTATCCAAGTAACACAGGTAGTAAATTTTAGAACAGAGAGATTCACAGTATCACAGACACAAAATTAGAAGGGACTTCAGAAGTCATTTATTCCTCTACCACCACTCCCGCCTCATTATACAGAGGAGGAAATGAAGGCCCAGAGAAATTGTTTAAAATCACAGAGCTTGGAAGTTGCAGAGTCAGGATTTAAACACAGATCCTCTAACTCCAAATCCAACACTTTTAACCATTGTACCACCAGCCCTGACTCTAAATCTTAAAAATACAAGATTCTTTTCACTATCCCACAGATCCTTTACACATATACAATTAACTATAACACAGAATACACATAGGACAGGTGGAATCCTCCTTGTATGCATAGTTTTTTAGTGATATGATATTTGCAAACAGAATGAATGAATGAACGATCCAAATTGTGAGCCACTTTGGGTATAGATAGTACAGGCAAATTGCTTCCAGAAAGTTTGTACCAAATTGCATGGCCACCAGCAATGTAGGACAGGTCTTGTTTGGGGTAATTTCAAAATCTGTTGATCATATCAACAGAAGCAGGATGTGGGTAAACCCAGGCTGAAGACTAGGCTTTTCAAACATCCATCAATTTGCATTACAGACATTATAATTATTCATTTTTCTACCTATTCAATTTATAATCACCTTAATGAGGGAAAAGGGGACCATGTGCATCTGAAAGGATTCAGTTAAGCAGATATTCAAGGTAGTGGAACAGGAGGCCAGAATTTGAAAGAAACGGCCTCATGCCTCAAATCAAGGAGGGCATCCCTCCAGCCAAGAACATTTACAGTTTGGGAACTTAAGACCCCCCATTTCCCCCCCACTTTTTTTTTTGCACTCATTCTTTTGTGAATAGCTTAAGGGTATCCTGATCTTCAAGAACACCTATTTAGTCATAGAAACAATTTGAAACTTGGAAAATACAAAAACAATAAAAGTTGGCATTTTATAGTCCTTAATGGTCAAGAAAGATTTGTTAGGATTATCAATTTTAAAATGAACAGACCTTGTTTTGGTCTTTCTTTGTATCCTCAGAACTTAGCCCACTGTCTGGCACACAGTAATGCTTGTTGACATTTCTTAAAGCCCTCACTTTACATAAAAGGAAATCGAGGCCCAGAGAGAAGGGACTTGCCTAATGTCATATAAGTAATAAGCGACAGGGCCAGGGTTTGAATTCTGTTACTCTGTGACTCTAAATTTATTTCACCACATGAATGTTGGCTCCCTTAGAACAAGGATTATTTTTTTTTGTCTTTAGACCCAAACTAGTACTGAGTCTGATATACAAAAGTCTGATATACAATGTTTACTGATTGATAGGCCCCAGAGTTGGACTTTAAAGGAAGAGATTTCCCTTCAAGGCTTAGCTCAAGCACTACCTCCAACTTTATAAAGCCTTTTCTCCTCCTATGCCTTAGTACTCCTGGCAATTCCTTTGTGTTTGCCTTGTACTTTGTATTAATTTATCTGTATACACTTGCATCCTTCTAGTGGACTATAAGTTCGTTGAGAGAAGGTACCATTTATTTTTTATCTTTGGGTCCCCACAGCCTGGAAGATAAGGGCTTAAACAATACTTACCAAATTGAACAGACGGAGATTTAGTTTATATGGAGAGGGGAGAAGACATAAGGAGAACTGGGACCAGCCCTGTTTGATAGAACTTTGGCCTTGTGAAGGAGAGCGTTACAAGACAAGGCTACCCAGTTAGCTTGGAGACAGAGTGAATGTCAGAGTCTTGAGATTATGCTTTATTAAATGCAGTGAGTAGAAAGCCACCAGAAATTTTTGAGTAGAAGAGTGACGCTGCTATAATCATAGTAATCATAGCCTTGGGTTAGGAAGATAATCACAGGCAGCATTGTAATACAGGCAATGTAGGCACTAATCACCTCCATCTGACAGATGAGAAAAGTGAAGAAGCTCAGAGAGGTGAAATGATTCCTCCATAGTTATGCAGCTAATCAATGGAGCTGAAACATAAATCTGTCTTTGAATTCCAGCCCAATGCTCTTAAAAAATTTTTTTTATTTAAACTTTTTTTTTTTACTGATACCTTTTGTTTTCTTTACACCAGTTGCTTCCCATACATACTCTGCCCCACTATAGGACCTTCACTTGTAACAAAGAAAAATAGCTATGGAAAACTAGCACGTAGAACTGTGCATGCCACCTTCTGCCTCCGTATTCTGCCCCCTAACTGCCTAGGTAAGTGTTTCAGGGAGTCAGCTCCATTCCTTTTAAGTTCTTTTTCATAGATTCCTGACTTGGAGGAAGTACGAGATAAAAGATAGATTGCTAGACTGGGAGTTATGAAGATCCAGATTCAAATCCTGCTCCAAGCCATGATGCAGGGTGAGTCACTTAACCTCTCTGGGCATCCTAGGATCATAGAGTGAGAGGTTATCTATTCCAAATCTGTCATTTTACAAATAAGACACTGAGGCCCCAAAAGAGAAAGTTTCCTGGCTTCCTCAATGATCTTTCCATCTTCTGATTTCTGAGTCCTCGTACCAATCTATGTATTTAATCCCAGTTTCTGCAGAAAGTCTTTCTAGGCTCCCCCACTCACCTGCTCCACCCTAAGTCTCCTCCCTCTGAAGTTACCTTTCATTTTTCATACACTGTACCTATTTAGCATACACATAAGTATTTGCATATTGTCTCCACCATTAGGGTACATGTTCCTCCAAAGCAGGGAAGATGTATTTGTCTTTCTTTGTGTGCTGTCTACGGGATCTGTGTCAGCTGCTGTGCTATGAGCTAAGAATACAAATCCAAGGACACAGAATGGTCACTAGTAAGTGCTCAATACAGGCAGCAAGGTGGACAGAGTGCCAGCCTTGGAGTCATAAAACACATCTTCAGTTCAAATCTGGCCTCAAACACTTAGTAGCTGTGTGACCCTGGGGAAGTCACTTAAGTCTGTTTGCCTCAGTTTCCTCATCTATAAAATGAACTAGAGAAGGAGATGGCAGTTTTCTACAACATCTCTGCCAAGAAACTGCCAAATAGGGTCACAAAGAGTCAGACATCACTGAAAGGACTCAACAGCAACAACAGCAAGTGTTCTATAAATGCTTGTTAGCTGACTGCCTGAGGTCAGACAGATATTAAGTAGCAAAGGAAGGATTCAAACCCAGGTCCTCCACCTCCTCTGATTCTCAAGCTCTTTCTACTTCACCACATTGCCTCCGCTGCTTCAGTTTCCTTATTTATCAAATGAAGTTAATATTATGTTAAATTTTCTTAATATGAACATAGTCTTATCTATCTTTTTCTTACTTCTCCTATATCTACTTTGAGGTAATATTTATAAAAGATTTATAAAGGTTTAGCACAATGCCTGGCACTTGGTAGGCATTTAATAAATGCTTGTTACTTCGTTTTGTCTTCACAATAAACTCCAATCCCTTTGTCCCTCAATTTTACCCCACTCTATCACACCTCATGTCCATACTATCCTCTAGCCTCCTGCTTAGACAGCCTTAGAGATCTCTTATCATAGGCTCATAGAATCACGCACTTGAAATCACCTAGTTCATCTTGAAGCATTAATCTCTTCTCCAGTTTCTTCCCAGTTCTACCTCTTGAAGACCTCTAGAGACAGGGAACTCAAGACCTCCAGAGGAAACTCTTTTTCTCTTTGGGGCAGCACCAATTACTGAGATTTTTTCACATATGGGGTTGAAATCTGTGTTAATTAGCTAACATTATCTTAGCCACTGCCCAGTGTAGAAATATTGAAGTCCTAGAAATGATCAACTTTTAACTTATAATCTAAAGGTAAAAAACTTGTCTTCTTTTATCAGTGGCAACTATTATTATTTCATTCAAGGTTTTTATCAACTGATATCAATAGAGAATGAGAAATTACAGAACATCAGAGTCAGAAGGATTTTAGATAATAGTAGCTAGCTCATTTAAGGTTTGCAAAGATATTTACCTTTGCTACCTCATTTGAGCTTCACAACAACCTTGGGAAGTTGGTGTTATTATTATCCCCATTTTACAGATGAGGAAACTAAGGCAAACAGAAGTTAAGTGACTTGCCCTGGGTCATACAGCCAGTAAGTGTCTGAGCCAGGATTTGAATTCAAGCCTTCCTAAGACCCTCCAATCCACTCTTCCTTTCTTTTTATACATGTAGAAAACTGAGGCTTACAGAAGGGAAATGATTTGCCCAGTGTCATAGATTTATGACAAAATTCTTCTTGGCTTTGCAGTTTTCTACTTTACCCCCATTCTAACCTTTTAATTCAGTAAAAATGTATAAAGCATTCGTGATGAGGGGAATGGAAGACTAGGGAAAAGAATGCAAGAAGGAAGTTCTGAGTATGCTGCTTATAGTTGTGTGACCTTGGGGAAGTCATTTACCTTTTCATATTTGAAAGGGGGAATAATAATACCACTATTACCTATCTCACCCTTGTACAACCACAAGGGAGAAAAGCGCTTTGTTACCTATCAAGTCCCACAGGCAAATGATCTATTCCTCTTACTCAGCATCAAGCTAGAAGACTGGGAAGAAATTACAGTCTTTTGGGGGAGGCATGAATAATGATAAAAAATCTCCATTTGTGTGTACTCAGTCACACTTCACCAAGTACAAAGCCCTGCTTTCACATTCATTCTATCACTTCACAAAAGCCCGGTAAGGGAGACCGGATGGGAATTATTAGCCCCATTTGACATCTGAGGAAACTGAGGGCCAGAGAAGGGAAGTGACTTCCTCAAAGTGGTGCCAATAAGACTCACATCAATACAATGATCCAAGACAATGGCAAAGGCCTAATGGTGAAAACTGCTATGTACCTCTAAAGAGAGAACTGATGACCCGAGTGGAGACTGAAGCACACTTTTTTCACTTTCTTTTTCTCCTTTGTTTTCCTTTCAACCTGGCCAATATGGAAATATGTTTTACATGACTTCACTTTAATAATTGATACTATGTTGCTTGCCTTCTCAAATGGAGGAGGGGCTCAAAGGGGTAAGAGAATGTGGAATTGAAACTGCAAAAAAAAAAAGATGTTAAAAATAAAGTATAATTTTTTTTAAAAGGCAATGTAGATAAGCAGTTTATTGACGTTCATATTCAGTCTTCTTTCTTCTAAACCTTCCTTCCTCTATCAAACAACTAGATAGAAATGGAAGAAATAAAAGGATTAAATGCATAAATTGGTATGAGGATTCAGAAATCAGAAGAGGGAAAAGATCATGGAGGATTAGAAGGGTCTGAAAAAATCTTTTCAAGAAAGGGCAGAATCTAAAGTGGGCATTGAAGGACTGGTAGTATTAGGATTTGGTGAATGAATAAAAAAATAGTACAAATTACATACCTGCAACAGTTTCTTTTAATCTTTCTCTAGGAAATGAATCATAACTTATTTCCTTGAGTCATCCTTAGTCATAACCTGTGGCAAAATTGTCGTTTTCTTCTTGATAGAGATAGAATGACAAATTATATTATACAATTTGTAATTTATCTGAAACTCTGTTTTCTTGTCTAACAATTAATTAATAAATATTTATTAAGTACCTATTTACACCAGGCACATTGCTGAGAATTGGGGACACAAATGCAAAAATGAAACAACCCTTCCTGTTAAAAGAAATACAATCTATTTACATTCTATAAAATGAAGGCATTGGGCCATGCAATTATTAATGACTCTTCAAGTTCTGATATTCTGTGTTCTAAGGTCCCTCTAAGAGTTGACATTCTATGTTTCAATGTGCTATATTCTAACATTTTGTTAATGCTCCCAGGTCTGATGTTCTCTGTTCTAAGGTTCTTTCTCTCACACCTTTATTATATTATTCTCAGTAGTCAGGCAATAAGCATTTATTAAACATCTACTAGGTACCAGATACTGGGGAAAATGTTAAAGAAACAAAACAAAACAAAAAAGAAATAGTCCCTTCCCTGGACAAGCTCACTGTCTAGTGAGGAGACTACATGAAAACAAATATATACTGGATAAATGGGAAATAATCAATAGAGGAAACAGACCAGAATGAAGGAGAATCAAGAAAGGCATCTCTTAGAAGATGGGATTTTATTTAGGTGGAGCTTGAAGGAAGCCTGAGAAGTTAGGAAGCAGAGATGAGGAGGGAGTAGTGTTCCTGGTCTACCTAGAAAAATACAAAACCTAAACAAAAACAAACCAGTTTCCCATGTTCCCACAAGACTCAGTATAACTCCTGGGAAGAACAAAACTAGATTTCCAGGGAGAAAAATTCTCTGTTTTATGTGATCCAGAAAATGATGTTGGCCTGTTATAGTTCTTATCACCTAAAGAGTTTATCATAGAAATTCAAGAGTAATTAAGGCCCTTGAGGTAAGTAATTAGTGTACAAGGATCATGTGACCCCATCCCTAGTTCCCCACTGTGAAGTAGAAGCCAGTAGTGTCTGCTAGGCTGTGATACTTTGGGAATTTGGATACTCCAATGGATCCGGGGTGTTTATAATGTTCAAAGATGCAAATCACAACATATCCATGCCTTCATCCAATATGACTCTGGTAGACATTCTCTTGAAAATCCTCCAAAAAGGGTTTACTCAACATGCTAAGGGAATAAAGTTCAAGAGTGTGACAAGAAGAAAACATTAATTTCTATTAAATCACTGGGTGGAAAAAGCCTGAAATACATAATTAGGATATGTTTCTCTGAAAATCTTTAGAATTGGCTTTGGCATAGTCTTATAAAGGGGAAAGGAAATGGATAAGGTTATTTTGCTATCTTCCCCCAACAACCTGCTGATTCATATCTTGTACTTTTGATCCAAATGGAAGAGAGAGTCCCTACTAGATGGTGAGGTCTTCTAGACTTTCTTATTTGGGATTGTGTTAACTGCATCACAAACTCTGAACAACTACAGACCTTCTGAATGAGGTGGAGAATCTTTTGAGGAGTGTCAAATCAAGGTGAAGTCAACAAGCATTTATTAAGCACCTACTTGGCACCTGTGCTGGCACTGTGCTAGGGGAATACAAAGAAAGGCAAAAGACAGATCCTATTCTCCTGTAGTTCACGATGCAATGGGGGAGACTACTTGTGAATGTACAAACAAGCTATATACAGGATAAGGGATAGATAATCAACAGAGGGAGGCCACTAGAATTGAGAGGTGAGGGAAGGCTTCTTTTAGAAAGTGGGACTTTAGCTGAGACTTGAAGGAAATCAGGAAAGCCAGAAGGCAGAGATGAAGAAGGAGAGCACTCTGGCACGGGGAACTTGTGTGCTTTGTGTAGTGAAAATGTACAAAGTAGGGATATGGAGGGTCTTGTAGGAAGAACATCAAGGAAGTCAGTGTCATTGGATTGTTGGGTCTGTGGAGGACAGTAAAATACAAGAAGACTGGAAAGGAAGGAAGGGACTTTGAAAACTAAACAGGAATTTAAATTTTATTTTGGAAGTAATGGAGAAGCACTGGAGTTTGTTGAATAGAGACATAACATGGTCAGACCTGTGCTTTTATCAATTTGACAGAGCATAGAATAGACTGGATTTGGGGGTAGGCGGGGAAAGAGACTTGAGAGGCAGGGAGACCAACTAAAAAGCTATTGCAAGAGTTCATGCCTGGCCTACATGGGACAAAACAAAGACAATAATAACTGGGGCAGGAGCTATGAATTAGCCTAACACTTCTAGATATCAATTTGGAATTATATGAGAAAGGTGACTGAACTGTCCATGTTCTTTGACTCAGAGATTCACTCTGAGAAGTCAAAGACAAAAACAAAAGCCTAATATGTAGAAAAAATATTCATAGTGGTTCTCTTTGTGATAAGAAAGAGCTGGAAGGGGTGGCTATATGGTGCAGGCAGTGAATAGAGTACCAGCCCTGGAGTCAGGAGGACCTGAGTTCAAATCCAGTCTCAGACACTTGACACATTTACTAGCCGTGTGACATTGGACAAGTCACTTAACCCCAATTGCCCTGCACTCTCTCCTCCAAAAAAAAAAAAAGAGCTGAAAACAAAGTGAGTGCATATCATTTGGGGAATAGTTGAAAAAGCTATGCTAAATGTATGTAAGGAAATGTTATTGTGAAATAAGAAATGACCAATATGAGGAATTCAGGGAAACAGCAAGATTTTCATGAACTGATGCTCAGTGAAATAAGCAAATCAAAAGGATGATACACTTAATGACTATGGCAGGATAAATAAAATCACTAAGTCAAGTATAACTCTGTGGAGGTGGGCCTGGGTAACTAGGAGGATGTGGTGCAATCAGCAATAATAGAAAAATTAATGAGAAACCAGTAAAGGTCCAAGAGAACAGGTAATGAAGTGTGTCTCCCTCCTAATGGCACACAGATGAGGGACTCCTAGGCAGTCAGATGGTCAATAACATTTATTTATTAAGTGCCTACAATATGCCAGGTACTGGAAGGGAAAGGAAAGATAATAGGTACTTATATAGCACCTACTATGTGCTAGACATTGAGGTAGGTTCTGGGGACACAAAGAAAAGCAAAAGATAGTTCCTGGCTCCAGGAAACTCACAGTCTAAGTGGGGAGACCATATGGAAACAACCATGTATGAACAAGCTATGTGGAGAGAGACAGAGAGAGACAGAGAAAGACAGAAACAGAGAGAGAGTTGTTATTGCTCAGTCATTTCAGTTGTGTCTGACTCTTTGTGACCCCTTTGGGGTTTTCTTGGCAAAGATACTAGAGTAGTTAGCCATTTCCTTCTTCAGCTCATTTTATAGATGAGGAAGTAAGGTAGATAGGGTTAAATGACTCGCTTAGGGTCATACAGCTAAGTAAGTCTCTGAGGCTGGATTTGAACTCAGGTCACTCTGACTCCAGGCCCAGGATTCTATTGTGCTACCCAGTTTACACACACACACACACACACACACACACACACACACACACACACACATACACACACATCTATCTATATAGGTATATATATAGATATTGATATCTTTGAATGGAAATTATATAGAACAAGAAGCTAGACTCAGACTTGAATAGGAAGAAGAAAGTGGGCTACATTTTATTTGGGAAATCACTCAATACTTCAGTATCTTCAAACTTTTCCCTGAAAGAGAAGCCAATCTTTTAAACACCAATATTCTCCTAGTGGTGTTATATGGATATGAATCATAACATACCACAACTTCCAAGAACTCAGAATTGTGGTTATACAAAAAGCAATACAGTGGACTTCAACAGACTCCAGCACATTTTTATCTGCTATGTAAGAACAATGTCACCAAAGAAATATACTTGCCCAAGAAAAGAAGAAAAGGGAGTGGACCAGATATGCAGTAAAGGTGTGATCTAGCATGTGGACAGCCTATGTAATATGAAGAGACCTTAAGTAAAGTCCCTAGTGTATTGAGTGGACCCAATGGATGATTTGAAAAGGCATATAAGCAAGAGTACTAGCATGAAATGGGCAGATAGAGTGCCAGGTCTGGAGTCAGGAAGATGCATCTTCCTGAGTTCAGATCTGGCCTCAGATACTTAATGGATGTATGAGCTTGGGCAAATCACTTAAACCTGTTTGCCTCAGTTTCCTCATCTGTCAAGTGAGTTGGAGAAGGAAATGGCAAATTTCTGGGGACACAAGAGAAAGACAAAAGATAGTTCCTGGCCCAAGGAAACTCACAGTCTAATTGGGAAGACCATATGGAAACAGTACTTCAGTGTCTTTGTGACCCCAGATGGAGTCACAGAGAGTTAGACATGAATAAAAAGAGCTTAAAAAGAGGTTAGAGTACCCATATTGATAAGATCATAGGTCCATTGAACATGTCATCTTTCTCTACCAGATTGATAAAAATGACAAATAAGGAAAATCATAATTATGGGAGAGACTGTGTTGTAAGCTAGGCATGTTAATGTACTTTTTGTGGAGCTATGAACTGGTCTGACTCTTCTGGAGAGTTATTTGGAACAATGCCCCAAGAGTCACTGAACTGTGACTTCAATCTAGCAATACTACTACTGGGCATGTACCACAGAGAGATCAAAGACAGAGAGAAAGTAGGAAACTTAGGGAAAAAATTATAACAGGTGGTTGAAAGCTGAATACAAAGTAGGTACCCATCAACTGAAAAAGGGCTGAATAAATATGGCATAATTGACATAATAGAATGCTATAGTACTATAAGAAATGGCCAAGGGCATAGATTGGGTCAAACCTGGGAACACTTTCATGAACTAATTGTAGATACCAGGGAGGGGGTTGTGTCGGAAAAGAAAGGGGGACATACATGAGAGATGTTTCAAAGATAGAAGCAACAGGGCTTAGCAACCGATTGGATATGTGGAGTGTGTGAATGAGGAGATGAAGACAATAGCTAGAAACCTGGAAGAATGGTAGTACCTTTAACAGTAATAAGGAAGTTTACAAGAGAGGGAGTTTGAAAGAGTTTGGTGGGGGAAATAATGAGTTCTGTTTTGGATCTATTGAGTTTGAAATGTCTATGGAGCATCTAGTTCAGGGGTGGGGAATTTGGGACCTCAAGGCCACATGTGGCTTTCTAGGTCCTCAAGTGCAGCCCTTTGACTGACTCCAAACTTCACAGAACAAATATTTTTAACAAAAGGATTTGTTCTGTAAAACTTGGACTTGGTCAAAGGACTGCACTTGAGGACGTAGGACCTTGAGAACAGGAATTTCTTATTGCCTTTCTTTGTATTCCCAATACTTAGCTCAGTGCCTGGCATACAGCAAATTCTTTTTTTTTTTTTTTGCATTTTTGGAGGGCAGTTGGGGTTGACTTGCCCAAGGTCACACGGCTAGTTTTTGTGTTAAGTGTCTGAGGTCGGATTTGAACTCAGGTTCTCCTGACTCCAGGGCCGGTGCTCTATTCACTGCACCACCTAGCCACCCCCATACAGCAAATTCTTAATAGATGATTATTAACTGACTGATTTGAGATTGGAGGTCTTGAGAGAGGCTAGGGCTGGACAAATAGATCTGAGAATCATCTTTATGGAGATGATAATTGAATCCACAAGAGCAGATTAGATTATGAAGTAAGATAGTATAGAAAGAAAAGACGGAAAAGTCAAAGGACAGATCTTTAGGGGAGACCAATAATTTGTGAGTATGACCTGAATCGGATGAAGATTCAGCAAAGGAGACGTAGAAGTGATAGCCAGACAAGTAGAAGGAAAATCAGGAAAGAACAATGTCACAAAAAACTAGAGAGAAGAGATTATCCAGAGGAAAGGGTAATGGACAGGTTAAATAGATATCAGGAAGGGTGAAGACCAAGAAAAGATCATTAGATTTGGCAATTAAAAGATTGTGGGGAAATATGTTTTATATAACTGCACTTGTATAACCTATATCAAACTGCTTGCCTTCTCAATGAGGGAAAAGGAGAGGTAGGGAGGAGAAGAATTCATAACTCAAAATTTGAAAAAAAAAGTTAAAATTTGTTTAATGTAATTAGTGAAAAAAGAAATACTAAATTAAAAAAAAAAGATCATGGGTAATTTTTGAGAGAACATTCTCAGTTGAGTAAAGTAGAAAGCCAAACTATAAAGGATTTAGAAGAGAGTGAGAGAAGAAGAATTGCTTTCTCTAGGTTAGCCAGGAGAAAGAGATCTGGAACAATAGGTAGTGGGGACTGTCAGATCAATTGAGAGTTGGTTCTTTGGGGTTTTTTTGTTTGTTTGATTTTTGTTTTAAAGATGGGGGGAGATGTGAATGTAGGCCACAGGGAAGCAACCAAAAACCACAGAAAGATTAAATATTAAAGATATGGGGATGATGCAGGGGGAATTCTGCTGGACAAGATAGGATGGAATGGGACCACCCGTACATGTAGAAAGGTGAGTTAGCTTTGACAAAGAGAAGGGTTACTTTCTCATGGGAAACAGGGATAGAGGAGAATCTGAGCCATATGAGGTAAAGAGAAGAGGAAGCTCTTGTTACAATGTGTGTATTCCACAAATACCTGTAGGTTGTTTGATTGATTGAGGTCACACTTAGTCAAGGAATTTTAGTTATTTAGTATTCACTTTGTGGTTATGGTAGGTCTTATTTAGGATACTTTGTTACAAAATCCTAGACAGTCAAAGCACCAAGTTCAACCCCCTCATGGAGACCCAGACAGGGAATTTGACTTAGAAGATAATAAGAGAATCATTAAGACCTGGGTTCAAGTCCCATCTCCTACATAATGGTTCTATGACCCTAGTTAAGTTACTTAATTTCTCAGTGCCCCCAACAACTATCTTTTAAGTCTATAAGTAGCAGTCTATATATGAAATAGATATTGGGACAGAAATTTTCCTCAGGAAGAGTTCCTTATACCAATGAGGCCAGAAATCCAGCTTTTTTAAAAAAAAAGGTATTTTAAAAAAAGTTATCTATAAGTGTAAGTATTGTCTCTCTCAGATAGACCGTAAGCTCCTTTAGGGCAGAGACTATTCTATTTTTGTCTTTTCATAGTGGCACAAGGCAGTTTCTTAATAAAAACTTAGGGGTTAAAACAAAATAAAAGCTTATGGATTGATATTGACAAGTGAATAGATGATTTTGAGTTAGTCACTCCATCTTTCTGGATCTGTTTTCTCCTCTGTAAAATTAAGGGGTTGAATTATTATTATTATTATTATTTTGCTTTTTGGAGTGCAATTGGGGTTAAGTGACTTGCCCAAGGTCACAGGGCTACTTTTTGTGTTAAGTGTCTGGGGCTGGATTTGAACTCAGGTCCTCCTGACTCCAGGGCCGGTGCTCTACTCACTGTGCCACCTAGCTGCCCCAGGGGTTGAATTCTTAAGGGACCAAATTCCTAACGGACCTTCTAACTCTAATAATAGCTAGCAGAGATTTTCAAATATTATTTCCTTTAATCCTCACCTCAGCCCTGTGAACTATATGCTGTTATTATCTTGACTTTACAGAGGAGGAAACTGAGGTTTCCATATTATTCTCCTTTATGAACATTATGTTCTTGCCAAATCAAACTACCAAACAAGACATTCCATCTGCTCCCTCCATGCTTTCACACAAGGTCTTCTATCTCCCATGACTGAAACATCTCTCCCACTTAAAAAAACTCATCTTCCTTGAAGTTTTCACTGTTCTCTGTCTCAAGATGTGCTCCCTTTCTCCTTAAATGAAATGGGCATCCTAGAGCTTTTCTGTTCCAGTGATGTGATCCTTTGTTCTGACCTAGATGATACCACTCTGTTAAGGAATATATGATCCTGGGAAGGGAAGGTCCCAGAGACTATTTGTGGGCTTGGTACAAGTCCTCTGCAGGTCCCAGAGCAGCCCTTTGGTATTCTCTCCCACACTTTTAAGGCTAACCCCAAGAGTGTAAATGAGGTGCAAGAACTATTTATGAATCATCAGTCACCATCAATGATGCCAGCAAGGAGTGTAGCTATGGCTCCTGGTTTGGCCCAGGAATTCCTTGTTGCTCCCCCATTTCCCCATTTCCTTTTTTTTTTGTCTGTAGGGGGGGAAGGCAGGTCAATTGGGGTTAAGTGACTTACCCAAGATCACATGGCTAGTAGGTGTTAAGTGTCTGAGGCCAAATTTGAACTCAGGTCTTCCTGACTCCAGGGCTGGTGCTCTATTCACTGCACCACCTAGCTGCCCCTGCTCCCCCATTTCTTCTGCCTGGTACTTTCCTTGGGGCCTAATGAATCCTCACTGGCAGCACAAGCTTCCCTTCAGGGAACTGAGTCCATATATATATGGACTCAGTTCATATATTTGTTTGTTTGTATATTGTTTCCTCTCCATTAAAGTGTAACCTCTTTGAGGGCAGGGACTGTCTTACTTCCTTTTGTATCAACAGCACCTAGCACAGGGCCTGGTACATAGTAGGGATTTAATAAATGTTTATTGATTATTATGCAATGTACATGTGAATACATATGTGTACATGTATGTATATAAAGGTATATATGTGTGTGTATATATATGTGTGTGTGCCTCAAGCATATGAAATAGTTCTGAAAGATGTCAAAATGACCACAAATACCCAAGACAAGGATGCTTGTCACTCAGATCCTTCCCGTCCAGGAATTTCTCAGCTTGGCCCTTTTTATCTAGTACCAATTCTTCCACATATGGTTGACTAGAGCAGTGGTGTCAAACAAATAGAAACTAGACCCCTAAAGATACATAAGGATCCATGTTGGCACATATTGACTTAGAAAATTTCACATTAACATTATCTATATCTAATTATGCATTTATTTATTTTGTTAAATGTTTCCCAATTACATTTTAATCTGATTCTGGCTATGTTCTGTAGTGCCCCCTGGCCTTCTGTCTGACAATTTCACCCTAGAGGAGCAGTTCAGTTATACAGGCCCAGGTACAAAGAGTCATCAATGAACCATTATCATCATTGTCAATATATCAAGAGGACATCATCAATGGGGAATCAGGATCTAGGAAAATTCTTTTTTTCTTAAATTTTTAATCGAATTTTATTTCAGTTCCAAATTCTCTGCCTCCCCCACCCAATAAGAAGGCAAGAATTACAATATCTGTTATACATATGAAGTCATGAAAAGCATATTTCCAGATTAGTCATGTTTTGAAACCAAAAGAGAGAGAGAGAGAGAGAGACGGAGAGACAGAGAGAGAAACACGCTTTAAATTGCACCCAGAGTTCTTTAGTTCTCTATTTGTAGGTGGATAGTTGTTTTATCATGAATCCTTTGAAGTTGTGATAGATCATTGTATTGATCAGTCACTAAATCTTTCACATGTTGTGATTATGTACACTGCGATCGTGGTTTTGCTCACTTTACTTTGTAGTTCATGTAAGTCTTCCCAGGTTTTTCTGAAACCATGCCTTTTATCATTTCTTTCCTTTTTTGGAGGCAATCAGGTTAAATGACTTGCCCAGCGTCAGACTGCTAGTAAGTGTCTGATGCCAGATTTGAACTTAGGTCCTCCTGACTCCAGGGCACACGCTCTATCCACTCTGCCACCTAGTTGCCCCTCCCTTCATCATTTCTTGCAGCACAATAGTATCATAATCATATACTACAATATGTTCAACCATTCCACAGATGACGGGCATCCCCTCAGTTTCCAATTCTTTGTGATCACAAGAAAAGGTGATATAAGTATTTTTGTACATATGGATCTTTTTCCTTTTTCTTTGATCTCTTTGGTGTATAGAACTAGTAGCGGTATTGCTAGGTCAAAGGGTATGTACAGTTTTATAGCTTTTGGGGCATAGTTCCAAATTGCTTTCCAAACTGGTTGGACTAGTTCACAGTTCTAACAACAGTGCATTTGGTGTACCTATTTTTCCACACCCCCTCTAGCATCTGTAAATTTCTTTTTTTTTTTTGTCATCTTAGTCTGATGGGTATAAGGCAGTACCTCAGATATCTTTGATCTGCCTCTCTCTATTCAATAGCGATTTAGAGTTTTTTCATATGATTATTGACAGCTTTGATTTCTTCCTCTGAAAACAGCTTGTTTATATACCTCGGCCATTCATCAATTAAGGAATGACTCAGCCTCACAAATTTGGCTCAGTTCCCTATATATTTGAGAAACATGACCTTTATCAGAGAAACTTGCTGCAAAACTTTCCCCCAGTTTCCTGCTTTTCTTTTCATTTTAGCTGCATTGTTTTTGTTTGTGCAATTTTTTTTTAATTTTATGTTACCAAATTATTGATTTTACCTCCTGTGAACCTTTATTTTTATGAATTCTTTCCCTATCCATAAATCTTACAAGTAATTTCTTTCAGGAGTTTTTAACATTTGTGTGTGTGTGTGTGTGTGTGTGTGTGTGTTTGTAAATGGGTTTTTTTGGCAGTCTGATAAAGCCTATGTACTCTTTCTCAAAACAATGTTTTTAAATGCATAAAATAAGTAAGACTGCAATGGAAACCAATTATATTGAAAAACAATTGTCAGAATATTTATTTTAAAAGTTGAAGGAGGGACATTCAAGTGGCACAGTGGATAGAGCACTGGCCCCAGAGACAGGAGGGCCTCAGTTCACATCTGGCCTCAGACACTTACTAGCTGTGTGACCCTGGGCATGCCACTTAACCCCAATTGCCTCAAAAAAAAAATGTTGAAGGATCTTAGGTTAAGAACTCCTAAAGTCTAGTACAATTCTTGATCAAATGGAATAACACATTTACTACATTTTGTACACCCTATAGCAGGGGTGGGGAACCTGTGGTCTAGAGGCCACATGTGGCCCTCTAGTTTGGATTCAAAGGGCCTCACTTGAAGACCTAGTAGCCTAGAAGCCACAGGTTCCCCACCCCTGCCCTAGAGCTATATACATGCTACTTGTAATTATTATTACTACTACTAAATACAGGTAGTATCTCCTTTTGGATACAAATTCTTTCCCTCTCTTCCAAGTACTGTGCTTGTATATACAGGTACTTAATATATACTAATTAAATTGAAATGGAAAATAGTTAATTATTCTGGAAATAACGTTAGCAGCTCCCATTCCTTCTATATACAGACAACTTTCCTCACAACAACCCTGTGAGGAAGATAGTACAAGAATTATGCCCATTTTCCAGACAAAGAAACTGAGAAGTTTAAAGAAGGGAAGTCCAGGGTCCATGCTCCCATAGCTAAACCAAGAATGGAAAGGCCCATCTCATTTTGGGGGCTTATGGTGAATCGGAAAGCACACTGGATTTTTTGTGCGGATACATGAGTTCAGTACCCAGGAATCCACACAAATATCTGACTTTAGGAGTAATTTCCTTTTTAAAAGCCTTACTTTTCTTATCGTAAAACAGGGGTGATAATTTATTGCATTTACATAAAGACTAGTGGGAAGAAAGCAAGGAATAATTAGAACACATGCTATCATTACTTCCAGAAAATCGGGAAAGCAGGGATGGGGAAGCCAGGCCTTAATTTCCCTCTAGGTTATATCCTTGACTTCTTTGGACTTTTATACTATCCCTTCCTTGTCTACGCTCCTGGTCTTCCCCATCTAAATTGCTAGACTGTAAGCTCCTTGAGGCCAGGGACCGTCTTTATACTGGTATTCCTATTCCCGGTGTCAGGCACAAAGAACGAACTTAATAATAAATATGTTGACTGGGCTGGACTTCTCACCGTTTCGGCTGTGGTTTGCTTCCCTGCTACCCTGCACTAGCTCCAAGTTCGGGTAAATACAGGGCGTGTAATGCATGCCAATGGCTGGGAACCACCGAGAGAAGGCAACGCTCGTGCACAGCTGGGGCAGGGCCGGGTGAAGTGGCGCATGCGTCCAGGCACTAGGTTGCTAGGTTCCTCCAGCTGATCAAGGGAGGGGCGCGGGTCACGCACGGTTGTGCGCGCGCAACTATCGGCGGCGGCGGCGGCGGCGGCGGCGAAACCGAGGCTGGAGGTGGCGGCAGCGGTCGGGGCGAGGCTGCATCTACCTAGGGCAGGCACGCGTGCGTGCGTGTAGCCATGGGGCGCTTTCACTTCACGCGGGACCCGGTCCCCGAGACCGTAGGGAGCGATATGCTGCACTTGAACCAGCTCAGCGCGGAGGTGCGCGCGGCGCGGTCTGGGGGTGGGGGAGGGGCAGGGGCGCCCCCTGGGAGTTCTGGGGGGCGGGGCCCTGCCCGGCTCTGGGTGCACGCTTCCTTTTTCTGCGTGCATGTATTGGTTTTGCAAAGAACCCCGAGTCGGACTTCCGAGGCCCGGGGGTTCCTATGCACACATCACTGTGTGACCTTAGGCAAGTCGCTTGCCCCCTCTGGGTCTTGGGGACCTTATTTGTAAAATGAGATGGGGTGAACTAGCGTCTTTCCATCCTCTAATCTTTGATCCTGTGAACCCCAGTAAAACCCGTAGAACCAAAGCCAAAGAGATTTTAGGGGTAGGGGGGAGTGAGGAGAAGAGGATCAGGCTAAGGGGTGGTCTCCATGCTGATGCGGTGGGGCATTAGGGTGACGGCAGAGACAGGGAGGTACAGCCAGAGGTTAGGGGCCGGGTGCTCTACAGCAGTTGTGAAGGGAGGGCCTCTGGGAGTGAACCCCATCTAGGCCAAGGCGGACTGGGTAAGTCCAGGGTGTGTTCTCTGCCTCCACCTTTCCGAATTCAGCTTCGGAGTAAAGAAAGTCATCTAAAAAGATGGGTTTGTTTGACTTAAGGTAATGTTTCTTATAGGAAGCCAGGTGGCAGCAGTGGAGAGTGTTGGATTCGAGACTGGCAGAGCTGAATTCAAACTCAGACGCTTACTAGCTAGCTGGGTGAACCTGAGCAAGTTACTTAAGCATTGCCTGCCTCAGTTTCTTCATATGTAAAATGGGGATGATACTTGCCCACAGGCTGTTGTGATGATAAAATGTGATAATATTTTAAAGCGTTTTGCAAATCTTGTGTCCTCGACCCCTTTGGCAATCTGAAACCTATGGACCTCTTCTCAAAAGAGTGTTTTTAAATATATATAAAATACATAGACTTACAAAGGAAACCAATTATATTACAATACAGTAATCAAGAGAATTTGGAACTTGAAACTTAAAAAAATCAATGTTAAAAATTAATTTTAAAAAATAACGATTTTCAAAGGTTTAAGGAAAAAGAAGATTGCAGACAGCAAGAACCCCCCAATTTAGAGGATCTCTAAAACCCTAGCATCCCTTGAAATTCCAGGATTCTAACTTGTTTTGTGAGCTTCAAGTTCTAGGTCAGGGGAAATCTGCCTTCAAATTCCCATTCCCTGTTCTAGTTTTGTTGCCACAGTCAAGTCATTTAAGTTATCTGAACCTCAGTTTTCTTCTCTGTAACATGGATGTAATAGTACTTTTAGTTATATACTTAAGGGTTTTTTGTATCAAATGAACTATCAGTTATTATTATTACTGCATAACTTCTTTAGCTCTTTGCACATAATGGGGTATGAAATAAAAGTTATATTGTAATCTGTGAGCAAATACTTCACTATTCTCTTAGTGGTATGTTGTGCTTCCCAGTTGTCTGATACAGCCTTTCTATAAAAATTAAGACAATATTAACATAATGAAAACAAGGTAAATTCTGTGTAAACTACAAAATACAGCCAAGCACTAAATGTGAGAATAAACTGTATTTCTTGCTGAAAATCAAAACTAACACTCTTTTTAAAATGAACACTTTGATACCTTTTTTTAGCATTCATTTTTAATATACTATCATCCTAGCTCACACAGTGAATCTTCCCTTGTAACAAAAACAGTTAAACAAAACCTACTTATACACTGACCACATCAAATGGTATATGCAAGCATTATTCAATCCCCAAGCATTTAATAAGGGCCTACTATATGCCAGGCATTGCTACATGTTAGGTATACAAATACAAAAACAGAGTCTTTGCCCTCAAAGAACTTATATTCTTAGGGAAATATAACCTGCTCACAAACAAGTAAATATAAGATATATACAAAATAATTTTTTATTAGGGAGGGAACTAATTTTGGGAATTAGAAAAGGTCCTTGAGGAGTTGGGACTTGAGCTGAGCTTCTGTACTCATAGCACAACCCCTCTCCCCTTTCCTCTCCTAGGAAAGAGAATAAGATGCAATTCCTTATTTCCTCTGGGACTAAGATTAGTTATTACATTTATAGCACATTTGAGTTTGGTATATATTATTTTCATTTACATTACTGTAGTCAGTGCTTTCCTGCTTCTGTGTCCAGTCATACGAGTCTTACTATGTTTCACTAATTTTTTTGTTGTTCCCTACAGAGTAGTAAGAGTTGATTTGCCATAGTTTGTCCAGCATTTCTATATATCCATCACTAGTCTCTCTCCTGAGTTCTTGTGCAAAAATGCTTACTGCCTATTGGACATTTTGATCTACATGTCCCATTGGCATCTCAAATGCAACATGTCTAAAACAACTCATAATATTTACTTGTATAATTACATTTTTTTCCCCAATCTACAAGTACTTATTTTCTCCTTCCCACCTGCTCCCCAACTGAGGAAAAAAGAACAACAAAACCTACATACAAATATGAGAGGCCAAGCAAAACAGATTTCTGTATTGGTTGTACTCTGAAATCCTGCATTTTGAGTCTCATCTCCCTTATAGGAAACTTATAATAATTTCTTCCAAACACAGCCCACTTCCAGATTTCTGTTTCTCTTGAATGTACTATTATCCTTCTAGTCATCTAGGTTTATAATCTTAGAACATTTTCTACTCTTTGCTGTCTTTCATTCCACATATCCAGTTGATCAACATGTCTTGACAAGACTGTCTTCAAATTTCTCATCTGCTCTTTTTTTCTGTTTACATCCTCAAACTCCCATCGCCTCTTGCCAGTGCTATTGTAGTAGTCAAATTACTCTCCTTGCCTTAAGTCTGTCTCTTTTCCAGTTTACCCTCTACCAACCCACCAAAGCTATTTTTCGGAAAGAGCAGGTATGTGATCCTGTTACTTTCCTAGTCAAAGCTTGTAGCTCTTTGATACCTGTAGGATCAGATACAAACTCTTTGTCATTTAAAGTTCTTCATCACCTTGTTAGAAAGTTTTTCTAGCCTTAAATGCATTATTTCCCCAGCACACTTTAGGATTCGACCAAACTGGCTGCTTTCTTATTCCTGATACATCTCCCATCTTTGTGATTTTGCACTGATTTCCTCAAATTTCCTTCAAAGTTTAGTTCAGATGCTGCATTCTACATGAGGTCTTTCCTAACATCCCTTCCCACCAGTACCTTATAGAAGGCAATATGTGTGTATGTATAAATTGCTCTCTGTCTACTTGTTTATGTATACTTCTTTCTTGATGGACTGACTATAAGCTCCTTGAGGGCAGACTTTTTCACTTTTTTGTGTGTCCCCACTCCCTCCTACTATACTTAGCATATAGTATGTACTTAATAAATGCTTATTGACGGATTGATGGGCATCTTTTCAACAACCACAGTCATGGTATGAATATTTGGCACAAAAAATAAAAATAGACCTTTTCTGTCTTTGACCCCCTTGGGATATATGCCTAGTAGTGGATCTTTGGGTCAAAGGTGTGAATAGTTTAATGACTCTTCTCCCATAAATCCAAATTGTTTTGCAGAGTGGTTGGACCAGTTCACATGTCCACAAACCTTAATTCCTTTTTTAAAGTAATCTTTTCCCCCAGTTACATGTAAAGACAATTAACACTTTGTTTAAAAATTTTTTTTGAGTTCCAGTTTTTCTCTCTTTCTCCGTTCCCTCCCCCCTCCCTGAGACAGTAAGCAGTTTAATTTAAAACCTTAATTCTTAATGTAGAAAGTTTCCCTGGTTTTGCTGAACTGGGGTTGGCTATGGAGTTGGGTTTATTTGGGGTCTGGAAGCCTAGCCCTGAGGGAGCAAATCCATTTAGGCTGTAAATTAATGAGATGTTTAGTCTTTCTACAAATATTTATTGAGTACTTAACCTGTGATGGCTCTGTATTTACCCGTTAAAGGAGATGAATATGGAGAAGGTTGCCCCTACCCACGTGGAGTTTGCAGTCTATTAGGGAGATAATACAAATGATAATTGCCTTCTTAGCTTAATATATTATTATATTTGAGTCTCTCCGACACCCACTGAGATAAATAAAGCAAGTGTTTACAAACCTCTTTTTACAGGTGTGAGTACTGAGGTGTGTGTCGCCCTGCTAGCAATCAAGCAATAAACATTTATTTTAGGTGCTATTATGTACCTTTGCCTTGCTGGAGTTACTGAAAGAAAAAGAAAAGCAAAAAACAGTTCCTGCCCTCAAGGAGCTTACATTCTAATGACTGAAGGATAGGAAGGAAGGAAGAACAAACGTTTATTGAGTTCTTACTAAATTCAAAGCGCTACATTTAGCTCCAGGAAAACCGAAAAGGTCTTTGCTCTTGTGGTTCAACCTCATATTCAAATGTATGACATAACTCCAATTCAGGAAGGTTTTAGCCTCAGGTCAGTGGCAACGGTCCCTTGGTCCCCAGGCTGCTGAAGCCAAGCAGGTGGCAATACATTTTCTTTGGTGTAATTTAACTTTTTTTTAAAAAAAATTCTGAATAAATATTAAATTTTCTTACATAGAGCAGAACATAAGAGAATTCTTTATGAAATAATAAATCTTAATTTTATATTGATAGTTTTAAAAAAGTATAGAATAAATTGTGCAGTTACTTTCAAAACTGCCCAGTGTGGCTGTGTTTCTTTCTGAGCTTCCACTTATTCTCTTTGCATTTTAAAAAATGCTGCAATAGCCCCCTTTTTTTATTTGATATTACAGTTGCTAACTACTGTCTCCTTTCCTACCCCAAAACTCCCCTTTCCATTAACAGAGAAACTAAGGGAGGGAAAAACCTTTGTAACAAAAAGTCCAGCAAACCAAACCCTTTCTGTAGCCTTATCCAGAAAAGTTTTGTCTTTTTCTGCACCCCCTGCCCATCATCTCTTTGGCAGGAGGTGAGGTCTTAAATCTTTCAAGTTTGTTTTTCTTTAGTGTTGTTGTCCTTGTATAAATTGTTCTCTTTACTTTGCATCAGTTCATAATATCCTGGATTCTCTGAAATTCTCTTGTTATTTCTCATATCCCATTATGTTCTTATACCACAATTTGAATCATTCTCCAGTTGCTAAGAAGCCATCTAAGATAATCTCTGAAATTCTTGTTCTTCTCTGTCGCCTTCGATGTCTTTTCTGATGGTGCACTATTTTGTGGTGCCAAGGACTTTGGTGGGATTTTTTTCCCCTTGGCCTAGCTCTGGCTGCTACAGGTAGTTGCTAGGTTGCATATCCTGAAGGTTTGCTCCCCAGGATGAGAGCAGGATTGGGGGTGGGGTAACAGGGGCTAGGCTGGCTTCAGAAAGGTCTTGGAATGTGGTGTTTGAGCTGAGTCTAAAAGAAAGCCCATGAGTCTCCAGAATTCAAATCCTTCTCAGTTTCAATAAAGGTTGTATATGTTGGGTTCATTGTGAGGGAAACAAACTAAGGGATGGGGCAGCATGATCAAACCTTCAGATACTGTACCTTCATTTGGAAAAGGTTCTGATTCTCCTTTGGAGGAGAGAGCTAGAACCTACCCTTTATACCCTGGCTGCTTCCCAGCTCCTCCTTTTCCCCTATTTTACACTTTTCTATTCTTATACTTTATTCCCCTCTGCATTCCCTTTGTCCCATTTACTGTGCTTTCCTTGCTGTTCCTGGAACAGAATACTCCATCTCCCATCTTTGATCATTTTCACTCACTGACCCCCATGCCTGGAACACTTTCCCTTGTCTTCTCTGCCCCCTAACTACTTTGTCTGGTCTCAGTAAAAAGTTTCACTTTTTAAAAGTTTCTACAAGAAGCCTTTTCCAGTCCTTAATCTTAGTGTCTTCCCTCTGAGACTACCCTGGTTTATCCTGTATCTATAATCCTGTATTTGTCTTGTTTCTATAGAGTTGTTTACCTGTTATCTTACTTCCTTGGAAGCAAGGACTGTTTTTTGCCTTTATATCCCCAGAGTTTAGCACAGTGCCTGGCATATAGTAGGCCCTTAATACATGCCAGTTGACATCCTGCCTGACCTGTGAGGTGCATGTTTGCTAAGATAATTTCAGTTCAACATGAGGAAATCTTACTAAGAGCTGTCCAAAAATTATTAAAGTTGACAATCACCAAAAGTCTTCAAGCAAAGGTCACTTGGTCATCCTGTGCTTAGGCTTGGAGAGGACCCCAAGAGTCTTCTAGCTTTGAAATTCTCTTATCCATTTAATAGTCATATATTAAGGGTCTGTTCTGTTAACTGTGTTGTGGGCTAAAGGAAGTCCAGGGTCTGTGCCTAGGGAGCTTGCAATCTAATAATGGGAAATCATGAATGCTTCACATTCATTTGCCATCTTATTTAATCCTCACACTCTTATGAGGTAATGATTACAAATAGTATTAGCCCTATTTTGTAGCTGAAGAAATTGAGACTCAGAGATGTTTCTGTGGCTTGCCAATCAGTGGGCACACAGCTCATTCCAGGAGGTATTCAAACCTGGGTCTCTGCTGACAGTCTCATGCACATGGATGGAGAAGCACTAGGAAATCAATTGAAGAAGATTGCTTTCAGCTGGGCTGGATCAAAGGGAAATATAGATTTACAGCTGGAAGGAAGGCTAGAGACTTTAAGGACTAAGATGGTTTCTGAAATTATGTCTTTAAATCTGTGATCCCATAATCCTAGTGGATTGGTTGCCCCAAGATTTGAACTTTGATCTTCTCATTTGATTTAAATCCAGCACTCTTTGCAGTCCTCTGTGCTGGAAGGTACTAGGAAGCCTTCTTGAAGGAGGTGACATTGCAGCTGGGCCTTTCAGTAGAACAATAGTTGCCCTGGTACAGCAGCCTGTAGCAGAATGGAGATTGAATCTTCATCTCAGATCACAGCTTTATGTAGCAGCAACTGCTGTCTCAATACTTCCTGGTGCTGATGAGTTATTTT
>CM053595.1:65235814-65333239 GCA_028646575.1 Pseudocheirus occidentalis
GATTCTTTCCATTTCTCCTTTGTCACCCACCCCCACTGGAAAGTCAGGTAATTCAATACAGGCCATACATGTGTAGTTACACAGAACATCTCTACAATGAACATATTGTGTAACACTGACTATATTTCTCTTCTTCCTATCTCATGCTGCCCCCCCCACCTTATTCTATTCTCTACTTTGTCCCTGTCTGTTTACTGAAGTGTGTGCTTCTAACATCCCTCTCCCCCATCCTGCCCTCCCCTCCAAACTCCCCACTCTCATCCCCATCCCTCCTACTTTCCTTTTAAGGCAAGATACCCACTTTAGAGTGTATGTCAATCCCTCCCTAAGCCAAATTCAATGAGAATAAGGTTGACCCATTCCCTACCCAAGGGCAATGGTGGAAAGATTTCTCTTCTTCCTTCTTCCTCACCCTTTCTTTGGACATGGCACTTTATAGTAGAGCTAGTTGCCCAGTAGATAAAACTGCAGTCAGCAAAGAGCATGTCCAGGGAGTCAAAAAGAGAGTCATTAGAAGCAGCTCTGAGGAGTGTGGTGCCGGTAACTGAGAAGAGAGCCTGCTCTAGCTTCAGGAGAGTCTGGTAGTCAGGAGTGGGGCTGTGGAGAGGAATAGGCCTGGTGCACCCAGCTGAGCGACTTGTCCAGCAGAGAGCCTGTACCGAGAGGGGAGCAGTGGGAAGACATACAGCAGAGAAAAAGGGGGGGCACAAATAAAATACAGAAGACTTGGCAGCTGATCAGATGTGAAATATAAGGAGTGATTAGGTATTAAAGGTAATAACTTCAGGATGTAGTGCTTGGTTGACTAATAGGAATGTGATGCTGTTAAGACAAATATGAAAATCAAGATGAGGAGGAGCAGAGTTTGGGGGAAAAATAGTAACTTCAATTTTATACGTGTTGAGTGAGAAGTAGGAGGAGAATATCAAAGTGTAGGTCTCCAGCAGGCAGTTGGAAATTTGAGTGTGGTGCTTATGGCTAGGGCTAGAGATGGAGATATAAAATTCATCTTCAAGGAGTAGGTAGGTGGTGCAATGGATAGAGCACTGACCCTGGAGTCATGAGGATGTAGGTTCAAATGTGTCCTCGGACATTTAATAACTATGTGACCCTGAACAACTCACTTAACCCCTATTACCTCCAAAAAACCCAAACAAACAAAAAAAGAAATTCATCTTTGTAAGGGTAATTGTTGAAGCCATAAGGAGTGGATGAGGTCACCAACAAAGAAAAAAAATAGAAGAAAAAAATGGAGTGAAGACAGAATTTTCATTTGGGGAGGGAGAGGATGAGTAGGCCGTAGGAGCAGTTATATATAAGAAGAAATCTTGGGGAGAATCTGTTGTCACAGAATCCAGGAGAGGAGAAAAAGTATCCCAAAAGGGAGTGAGGGGCCAGTAGTGTCAGATGCTGCTAAAGACTCAAAGAAGATGAGGTTTGAAAAGAGGCCATTAGCTCTGGTGATATAGTGTTGGCTAATTTGGAGAGAATAATTTTTGACCTGGGGTTCAAAGCAGTGAGTAAGGAGGAGAAAACTGGGACAGTAGCCTGAGGTGCATACCAAGGTCAAGTGAAGGGTTTCTAACATAGAGGACACCTGAACCTATTGTAATAAGTAAAGTAGGCAGGAAAAATCCCTAATTGGTCTCTCACCACCAGTTTTTCCTTTTCTAATCCTTCTTATATACAGATGCCTCATTAATTGTCCTAAAACATTGCTTTTGTCATGTTACTCCCCTACTTAGGAACTTTTCAGTGACTTCCTTTTGTCTTAAAGGAGCATTTCTCAAACCCTTTGAACTCAGGACCCCTTTACACTCTTAAAAACTACCCCCCAAGAGCTTTTATTTATGTGGGTTATAGAAATTAATATTTACTTCATTAGAAACTAAAATGTCTTAGTATTATTATGAAAGTATTTTTGAGCTCACTGACCCTCTGAAAGGGTCTGGTTGACTCCCAAGGATCCTGGATCACACTTGGAGAACTATCGCCCTACAGGATCAAACTTCTTTCTTTCCTCCCTAGGCTTTTGTGATGTTCTTTTTTCTCCTAGTTCTCCCATCACTTGTCTGGCCATTCCTTCTCAGTCTCCTTTGCCTCTTCATTTCCCACTCTCTTAGTGTGAGTGTCTTGCATTGCTTTTTCCACAGTTGTCTTCCTTCTCTAGACTCCCTGGTTGACCTCATTCAGTTTCATTTATTTAGTCATCACTTACCTCTTATGCACATGACTCCTAGAGTTACACTCCTGATTTTAATGTTTCCTTCTGACTTCTGGATTTAAAGCACCAGCATAAGTCCAGATAGATGTACCTCAAACTTAACATGTCTAAAATAGAAGTGATTACTTTTCTCTCCAAACTCCTTTCCCCCCTTGAAATTTCTCTCTTTCTTTTGAAGACAAAACCATCCTTCTAGGGACATAGCTTCATGATCTCAGAGACATTTTTTGACCCTTTTTTCCTCTCTCCTTCACCGCCTGGCATCTAATCAGTTTCCAAGTCCTGTAGATTTTAACTCTATAACTTATAACACATCTCACATTTGTCTCTTCTATCCTCATGAAGACACCATGAGAGTTCAGACCCTTCCCACCTCTTGCCTGGACTACTGTAATAGCCCATACTTTTTTTTTTTTTGCTGTCCCACAGAAGAAGACGTGGCTTATTGTTTTTGTTTTTTATTTTATGTTTTATCTTTTCTTTCCAGCTAGATAAAGTTCCACACCTCATCTCATACTTCTTTATATCCTTAACACTTAACCCATAGTCCCATAGAAAGAGCACCAGCTGGGTAACATTGGGTAAGTCACTTACGCATTCTGTTCCTGTATTAAATAGGGATGAGTTATATTTGTACCACTGGAAACCTTTTATCGCTATTATTGACCATACAGTAAGGGTTTGATAAAGATCCTTAGAGCTGAGACTGCGGTTGTAGAGATCTCTACTGCTGCAGGAAGCTTTAGGGAATAAGATCACTTAGCAGAGTTATTAGTAGCTACTATGTACTAGGTATTATGTGGGGTGAGGTATTCAAAGACAAAAAAATGTAAAAAAGGGTTTACATTCTACTCGAGAGATAAACATTGAATCAGCTACTTTTCAAAAGCAGTTCTTTCTAAAACTACCTTTACAACATAGATTCAGAATTTACACACCTTTTTGTTTTCAAGGCAAAGTCTTAGCCAAGCGTGTAAAGAGGGCCAGGCACATTCAGTCATCTTTTGTTTTACTTCAACCATCAGTAAAATATAGGTGCCCAGGCTGTGTCTGGCACAGTCCTAGGAGCTGAGAAGCAAAGACAAAAATAGAAGGGTGCACCTGACCTCAAGGGGCTTATGCTGGCCTGGGGATAGGGTTGATGGGGGGAAACAACATGTACAAAGACAAGTAAATGCAAAATAAATATAAAGGGTCTTCTGGTTCAGCTGGGGGAATTAGCGAAGGTCTTGCAAAGAAAGTGGCCCTGCAGCTGAACCTAGAAGGGAAACTTAAGTAAGAGAGACTTAAGTAAATACTAAACTGTGTGGTATCACGACATGATCTTTTTAGTACATGTTTATTGAATTCTTGAAACTGAGTCTTCTTTCTCCCCTTTCTCTCCTCTGGAGTTTTTTCACAATAACCTCACATTGACTTTGACATCCTTCATCCCTTGTTACACTAAACAGGATTATGTAGATTGAAGGCCTGAGGAACAATATTTGCTAACTTTCCAACAAATTTTAACAAAAACAAAATCATTGCCCTTTTCTTCACTTCCCTCTGGACCCTCATACTGGTACCAGGGGCTCTAACCAAAATTGCCCTGTCTTTGAAAAATAGGAGCTTTTTAGTAATGGCTTATCTTAGCAATCTCTTTTGTTAACTCATCTCCCACAGACTAATGATACTGGTGGTACAATACTACTGACCCTGAATCACAAATATGGTCATTGAAGCTCCAGCAGGTTACTTAGGCCCAAGACCATACAGCAAGTTAGCGTCAGAGCTGGAACTCACCCTAGACCGTTGTTCTGTAGCATCCTGCAAAACTGGCTAAGACGGAAGGAAGCAAGCACATATTCATCCTCTTCTGTGTGCCAGGCCCTGTTCTGAGCACTTTACAAATACTGTCTTCTTTGATCCCCACGATCACCCTGGGAAGGGTGCTGTTATTATCCCCATTTTATGATTGAGGGAGAAAGAATTGTTGAATGACTTGCCCAGGGTCACGTAGCTAATATCTGAGGCTTGACTTGAAATCAGGTCTTCCTGACTCTAGGCCTAGCACTCTATCTACTGTACCATCTAACTGGCTCTAAGTTCTAGAACTGGCTGTGTTTAGGAGAATAAACATTTTAATTCTCCCTCCCTGGGTGTAGGAGCTTAAGATAATACTTCAAAACTGGAAGGAACCTTAAGAATTCTGTTCTCATTTTACAAATAAGTAAACTGAGGCTCACATTCTCTTCTCCGTTTTAGTCGAGTCAGCCACCTATTGCTGTGTGTGTTGTGCTAGGCTTAATATCTCCTTGAGTGCCCCTGATTTGAGAAAAGATCCAGACATTAAATTTTCTGCACTCATTGACTTAGTAGAGAGTAAAAGTACCAAAGACTAGCTTGATCCTTAAATTTTTTCACAATGACTTAGTCTAGGGACCTTTCTTCTCTAATTATAATAAACAAACTCCTGAGAAATAACCTTTCCTATTGTTCCTGACAAAAACAAAAACAACCCAAAGCTCAAATGAGAAAGTGTTGGTCCCAAATTCTGTGACCATCTAGCTCAGACTTGCTCATGACTCCCCTTCCCATGCCCTGGTCCAGCACCAGTCCTTTCTTGCCTGGGCCCTTCTCAAACAAAGGTCTGCCCTGTGCTGTCCCATCAGGGAGGGGGCCTGAGAGATACTCTGGATCCTTAAGATTTAGCTCCAATTCAGATGAGGTTTTAAAGTTTTAAACCCTGACAGCCTTCCTTCTCTTAAAGAGTTTTCCCTCCAACTTCCATTTTAATCTCATGTACTTACTTACTGTAATCTGGTTTGTATTCTGTGAGGTAGGGTGGCTTAGTGGGTAGAGAGGAAACTAGGAAGATTTATGGTTAAGGTTCTGCTTCAGACACATTGTTGCTTTGTGACCCTGGGCAAGTCACTACCTTCTCAGTGCTCAAGACAGCTCTCTGAGTTCCAGATCAGGAACCGACCTACATTGGTAGAAAGTATTTCCAAACCTGGGAGCCCATTTTGCCAACGAAATGCCATGTTTAGTCTTTGTACTTATTTGGAGGTGTACATGGCTTAACCCCCTACTAGACTGTTAGCTCCACGAGGGCAGGGATTTTCTTTGTATATTGTTTAGAGTGTGAATTTTTTTTTGCTTTTTTTGGGGGGGAGGAGGGCAGTTGGGGTTAAGTGACTTGCCCAAAGTCACACAGCTAGTAAGTGTATCAAGTATCTGAGGTCGGATTTGAACTCAGGAACTCCGTACTCCAGGGCTGATGCTCTATTCACTGCGCCACCTAGCCGCCCCTAGAGTATGAACTTCTTGAGAGCCAAGACAGTGTTATTTTTCTCCTTGTTATCTCAAGAGTTTACTTAACATGATGCTTCTCACATAGTACTTTATAAGTTCTGTTTAATAAACCACTGCGAAGGCAAATTTCAGGAGTTAGTTACTTTTTTTTGTCATTAATCTTTTATTTATTTATTTTTAATTTTCAGTATTCATTTCCACAAGATTTTGAGTTACAAATTTTCGCCCATCTTTCCCCTACCCCCCACCCCAAGATAGAAAGCATACTGAATACTCCTTCTCCCAATCTGTTCTCTCTTATATCCTCTCCCATTCCCCTCTCTTACTTTCTAGTAGGGCAAGATGGATTTCTATACCCCAGTGCCTGTATATCTTATTTCCCAGTTGAATGTAAAAAACAAATTTTTTTTTATCATTTGTTTTTAAAACTTTGGTCTCCGGATTCTTTCCTTTCTTCCCTCTTCATCCACCCCCACTGGGAAGACAAGCAGTTTAGTATAGGTTGTTCATGTGTAGTTATGCAAAGTGTTTCCATAGTAGTTATAGTGTGAATGACTGTATTTCCCTCCATCCTATCCTGCTCCCCACTTACTCTGTTTTCTACTTTGACCCTGTCCCTTTTCAAAAGTATTTGCTTCTAACTGCCCTCCCCCCAGTCTACCCTCCTTTCTGTCATTCCCCCTCTCTTATCCCCTTCTTCCCTACTTTCCTGTAGGGTAAGAAACCCAATTGAGTGTGTATGTTATTCCTTCCTTAAGCCAAATTCAATGAGAGTAAGGTTGACCCATTCCATTTCACCTTCCTGCTCTTCCCTTCCATTGTAACAGTTTTCTCTTGCCTCTTTTATTTAAGATAATTTACCCTATTCTGTCTCTCCCTTTCTCCTCCCATTATATTCCTCTCTTGCCTCTTATTTTATATTTTAGATATCATCCTTTCCTATTCAACTGATCCTGTGCCCTCTGGCTATGTGTACATGCACATACATATACACACTCTCATATGTATTTGTACACACACACCCTCCTATACATACATATATGTGTGTATACATATATGTGCACATACATACATACATACAGATATGTATTCCCTTCAGCTATCCTCATACTGAGAAAAGTCTCATGAGTTACAGTGATCCTTTTTCCACGTAGGAATGTAAATAGTTCAGCTTTAATAAGTTCCTTACGATTTCTTTTTCCTGTTTACCTTCTCATGCTTTTCTTGCTTCATGTAGCTAAAAGTCAAATTTTCTGTTCAGCTCTGGTTTTTCCATCAAGAATACTTAAATGTTCTCTGTTTCATTGAATGACCATATTTTCCCCTGAAACATAATACTCAGTTTTTCTGGGTAGTTGATTCTTGGTTTTAGTCCTAGCTCCTTTGACCTCTAGAATATTATATTCCAAGCCCTTTGATCCCTTAATGTAGAAGCTGCTAGATCTTGTGTTATCCTGATTGTTTTTCCACAATACTCAAATTGATTCTTCTTGACAGCTTGTAATATTTTCTCCTTGACCTGGAACTCTGGAATTTGGCTGTAATATTCCTAGGAGTTTTCAGGAAAATTTCAGGAGTTAGGAAAGATTCTTTGGGTCCTCCTGAGTAGCCCCGCTGGATCCAGTGTCTTAGAGTTTAGATGGGACTGTGGGCTGACTCTTTTGAGCCTGCCCAGGCTGCCCAAACACACATAGTGCTTCCTGGCATTTCCTGATATTTCGCCTTTCTTCACTTTAGACTTCCTTGTCCTGTCAGATATCTGAGATGAAAGATTTCCTTTCTTTGTTTAAATGGTTTCTTTTCAGGTGTTTGTGGCCATAGACGTGTCTGAATGTTGGAGGAGGAGGCAGTTTGGGGCCCATAAGAGCTTATATCTCATGTTCTTTAAGCCTCTTCGTGAGGTTTGGGAAGAAACCAGTGGTAAAACCACCAGGCATTTATTTGTGACTTTCACCTGTAGAATTTTGGTTGAAAAGTTGGTCTCCAAAGCATAGAGAAGGTACACACATTTATAAACACTTTGTTCCCCAAAACCACTTCAGAGACTTGAGGCCTCTCCTCCTGACTTCAGAACAAAGCCTGACAACTCAGCAGGGGCTAGTCCCCAGGGCTTCAGGGGCTTGACTTAGCAGGGCCTTGTGGGAAGGAACTTTAGAATTTAAGCTGCTGTTAGCCAGAGGGTTGTGACAGCTTAGCCACGAGTCTAATTCCTGTAGGATCCAGCTGATATCTTTAAACAAGGAGAATCTACAAAGAAAGGGGTGATATTTCTTACATGTTGATTAGGAGATCAGTATAATCTATAAAACTTTAAGTCTTGTAAAATCTCCTTTCTTACTTTCCCCTGTAAACCACTTTGCTTTGAATTTTATTAGATGTGATTTCTCTCCTCCCACTCCTACCCTTTTTTTCTACCTATTCATAACGGGCATCCTTCAAGGACCCAGCTAGATTCCTACCTCTTCTAGGAAGTTTTCCCTGATTACCCATGCTAGTCCTTTCTCTTACTCCCTTTACACTTCAGAATCCCTTATCCAGCCCTCTCATTTAGCAGAGGAGGAAGCTGATGTCCAGGGAAAAGAAATGACTTGCCAAGCCAGAACTAGAATTTTGACTCACACAGGTTCTGTTCTCTGCATAAAGTCAGTCCCCAGACCAGGCCATTGTGTTCATCCCCACGTTGCTTGCAGTAGAAGCCTCTTGAGGGCACAGCGTAGGACTGTGTATGTCACTTGACCTTTCCATCTGTCCCAGGGCTTTCATGCAGTGGGCTCAGAATTCATCATTAGCCCTGGATTCTAATTCAAGACTTGTTACTTTGTTCATTTGGGCAAGTTACTTCCTTTCTCTGAGCCTTAGTTTCCTTCTCTGTAAAATAAAGACCAAATGATCTTTTATATCCCTTCAATTGCTAAGTTCTGGGACCTTCAGATTTTGTGTCCTCTAGAACCTAGCACAGTGTGTTGTACATTGCTTAATATATATCTGTTCAGTCAGATTGCCTTGTTAATTCTTGCCTGTTTCCTTTCTCTATTTTAGATTTTAAACCCTATATAGGTATAAATCTTTTATTTCTTTGGTCTCCCTTGCACAGCCCAGGACGCTCTTTAAACCTGCAAAGGCTGACTGCTCTCAGGTTTAAAACGAGTTTGTCTTTCCACTTCCTAGGTGCCTTGAAGAAGAATATGACTGCTGAGCAGGTCAGAGCAGATTTCATTACTCTGGGTAGGCCCTTTATTTGCCTCTGCTAAATATTAGGTGATTGGTGCCTTTTATTATGCTAATCCTCATTCTTTTTTCCCTCAGGACTCAGTGAAGAGAAAGCCACTTATTTTTCTGAGAAGGTATCTCCATTCCTTTTAATCAGGATTAATTAAGATTTCTTGTTTTATTTCCAATACTCCAGTGCATCTGTGATCTCATTCATGTGGGTATTCATGTTTTACTTCATAAAAGGAAAAATACTGATTTGTAGAAAACAGTCAACCACAGATAACTTCTGTTGGCTTAATTGTTTTCATTGAATAGCATAGGGTCGTAGAAAAGAGAACTGGGGAAACACTGCCTGGCAGGGTGCAGGAGTTAAGAAGGCTTAGGTTCAAGCCTCATGTCTGATAAAAAGACTGCCTGTGTGATCCCTGGCCAGTCATTTTGTCTCTCACCTAGCCCTAAATCCCTAAGACTATGTTGTGGGGAAGGTGCTTGTACTCTCCACTTTGGTAGATAGATAGAGTTTCCTTATTGGGCATTGCCTATACCTCAGAAAAGAAAAGGAAAAAAGTACAGGGCTTAAAGTCAGGGGACCCATTTTGAGGCCCAGATTCTGACCTTTGGATATATTAAAAGGGAGTTAATAATACTTGCACTACTCAGTTTGATTGTTGTCCAAAAAGAGCTTTGTAGTGCTATATTGCTGTGAGCTTTTATTATCACCATATAAATGGGGTGATGTTTTTAAGTGCATGGTTTTCCCCACCTTCGGCTGGATTTAAATATTTCAAAATTAAGAAATGATATTTCACTATTTTTATACCAACCACCATTGCTATTTTGGAAAGAAAGAAGATATTTAAATTCCTCCCTCTTCCTTGTCCTCTTTCTGGATAGGGGCATGTAGGCCTTCTTATGTCTACAGCTTAGGACTGGATCTCTTATTGGGGGAAGTAGGGGGTTGGGAAGTAAGGGAAATGGTAGAAAGAAGGATATTTTTTCTCTTCATGTGATTTTTAAATTTATTTTTATTCTGGCAGTGGAAACAGAAATCTCCCACACTTGCAAGATGGGCAATAGGACAGACATTGATGATCAACCAGCTTATAGATATGGAATGGAAGTTTGGAGGTAACTAGTTTGAACCAGATTTAAAATTAATGGGGGGGGATTAGGGGAGGCATGTGGATAAATTCTTTTGGAAGAAAGGGAACTTCAAATGGGGAAGATGTTGTCTTCTCATAGAAAGGTGTTTGTGTTAATTCAGTGGGGACCCTGCTGCCTGAGTAATGAAATGATGCCTAACTCTAGCTTCTAGGTGCTGCTAATCTGGTTTTCTAGCTAGGAAAGCTTCTAATTTTGCTGTTTCCACTTGGCCCTGATGATCGATCTGTTGGATGGTCTCTAGAATCTGGATCTTTCAGGTAGCTCTTGGGCCAGTGACTTGTTTACTGCCTTTCCTGTGGAAAACCAGTGTGGCATAATTACATAAGGCATCCTCAAAGACAATGGGAAAGTCCCTCCACCTCCCCAAGTCTTTTCTTTATCTGAAAAATGGAATAATAACACATAGAAGAGCGCTGGACTCCTAAAACTGCTGTCCAAAAACTGCCCAGTAAGATGTGTGTGTGTTCAGGACTGTCTCTCTATACATCTCATCCTCTTGATTTTCCCTTCTGTGTCACAGTGACATCAGGGAGCAGCGAACTGCAGAAAGTGGGAAGTATATTTTTACAAGTAAGTCTTCCCTCTCCACCCCCTTAGCCCCTCTTCCCCCCAAGAAAAGCTTTTGTAAATATACATGCTTTTGTCATTTAATCTTTTAGAATAAAGGTAATTAGGATCAAATCTACACTGTTGTTTCCTGAGAACACTCATAGAAACAAATACAGGGAGTCCTCAAAGTCTCAAAGCTTAGCGAATTTAAGCTTCAACAGCTTAAAACTGCACCAGTACTTATGAGACTCCCCATAGATCCCTGACATGTTATTAGAATAAAGAGCTTCATCACAAGTTCCTTGACAACCCCTTGTTGAGTGGTGTTGTAGTGAGGATTCAGGCTTTGGTGCTAGGTTGGGTTGGACAAGATAACCTTTGAGCTTTCTTTCAGCTCTTCAACTCTGGGATTCTTTGGGGATTTGGGGGGAAGGGTGACCATAATTCATGTTATCAGTTTAATGGAACCCAGTTATTCTATGCAAAATGTTTGATTATCAGATAACTGGGATACATTTAGGAAACTTAGGTTTGGGAGGAGAATCAGACTGCTAACTAGGACCTACGAAATTAAAAGCTGACAGCTTTGGATTTTGTTTCTTTTTCTCTGTCAGTTGAAGTTGGTGGTTAAAAAAGGAAGCCAGACTGAAAATGTGTATATAGGTGAGTCCTACCTCCCTTTTCCTGGGCAAGGCTATAACAGAGCAGAAGCATTTCTCCTCTGTGACTTGGACCCATATTTAGCTTTTCTTCATTTGTGGAGCTCTTGTAAGCTTTTGTCATTTAATCCTTTAGATTTAGAATAAAGGTAATTAGGATCAAATCTGCACTGTAAGAG
Organism: Pseudocheirus occidentalis; assembly: GCA_028646575.1. Lineage (NCBI taxonomy): Eukaryota > Metazoa > Chordata > Mammalia > Diprotodontia > Pseudocheiridae > Pseudocheirus > Pseudocheirus occidentalis. Next base: position 65,247,097 of record CM053595.1, read on the forward strand.
GGCTAGGGTAAAGAGGAGTGGCAGTCAGGGGGTCTGGATTCAAGGACTGGTGCCATCACCAGTGAACTTTGACAAGCTGTTTCCCTATTCAGAGTCTTAGTTTTCCCTTCTATGAAATAATATAATAAGCTAGGGTGGCACAGTGAACAGAGCGCCAGCCCTGGAGTCAGGGGCACCTGAGTTCAAATCCAGCCTCAGACACTTCAGCTTACTAGCCATGAGACCTTGGGCAAGTCACTTAACCCCAATTGGGGCCTTTCCACTTCCAAAAAGCAGGGGGAAAAAAAGGGATCTTTATGTTTACATGAAAATTTCCATTTATATTAATATTGATAGTAATATGGCTGGCACTTATTATGTGCCAGGCACTATGCTGAGTACTTTACCACCACTATGCAAGGTAGGAGCTCTTATAAGAGAAATGAAGCTGAGCAAGATTAAGCGATTTACATAGACAGTGAAGTGTCTGAGGGAGAATTTGAATTGTGGTTTTCATGATACCCAGTTTAGTGTTGTATCTGCTATGCCCACCTAGGGACCTTCCAAATGGAATCGAAAATGTGGTAGGGAGGTTTGTAAGAGAAAATCAGCAACTCTGGATAGCCTGCAGTGGGCTAGATTTTCAGAAAGAAGAGATAGAAATTGGGGTTTCGGATTCTTCAAAATTTAATTCTATCCCATAAACACTGATTGAAACTGCTCTCTGCTAAACATGTAAAAGGCTATAAGGATGAACAATGCATGACTCGGCCTTCAAGAAGCTTATAGTTAGGGGAAATAAAGCATGTCCATGAATCCATTGGCCAGCAGGCATTTATAAGTGCCTGCTCAGTATCCAGCTCTGAAAATGAGAAGGCAAAATGAGGGCCCTGCTCAAGAAGCTTACGCTGTAACTGAATATGATCTTTGTAGAAGAAACTATATGTTATTTTTTGTTCACTTCAGTATTTGTAGACCCAGCAGAAAGGAAGGGTTTTTTTTTTTGTTTGGTTGGTTTTTTTTGGAGTGGGAAGGCAAGGCAATTGGGATTTTGTGCCTTGCCCAAGGTCACACAGCTAGTAAGTGTGTCTAGTGTGTCTGAGGCTGGATTTGAGCTCGGGTCCTCCTGATCTCAGGACCAATGCTCTATTCATTTCACCACCTAGCAGGTCCCGAAGAAAAGGTTTTTAAAAACAAAACAAAACAACTTTGTGAAAAGTAACCCTTTCAGCAATCTATAAAAATTGGAAACACTTACCTGACACTGAGTTTTCTCTTCCTAGAGTTAACCCTGCCTCAGTTCTATAACTTCCTGAGTGAGATGGAACGTGTCCGAGCCAGCATGGAGTGTTTCTGCTGAAGGTGAAGGAGGAAGGTTCAGAGGGATAACTTGGTTATCCTTACGGCCTGCTCTGTAACAGCTCCAGGACTGGGGTGTCGCCAAAAAGGGTCACAGTTCTGTACTGGGGAACCCAATGCAATTATCACATAAACACATGATTCATGAAATACCACTCATCACACAGGCCATGTCTCAAATATTTAAACCATTGAGAATGGGAGAAATCAAGCTAGTTTGTGATACTCCTCCTTTCCTGCCTCCAGAACTCCCATTTTCTCAAACTTCCAAGACCAGCAGTCTAACTGTAGAACAGAGTTCACCTGAAATTAGGTAGGGGAGGACCTCACTGTCAGCATCCTGAAAGCCAGAATCTGAAACAAAAAAAAATATGCATTTACCATGTATAGTGAGGATTCTCTCATATGAGATTCTATCTTAATGATATCTCCATATGTAAACTCAAGAGCTCCTCTTTCAAAGACTTCTGTTCTTTGGAGGCCTTGCCTCAGTCTCTCTTTCTGCATCAGCTCTGTGAAGATTGACATCTTCTCAGCCTCCTTAAGAGTCTTTTTCCCTGGCTGAATAGCCACTGAACAGAGTTTCTGCCTTATCCAAGAGTCAAATAAAGGGTTTGAAGAAGAGGCCTTGATCCTCTTGTCCATGTACCCTGGGTTTGTGATGGTTTGGGAGACAGATGATCAGAGTTTGGACTGGGCCTGAACAGAGAGTCTGGGTGAGGCAGAGGGAAGTTGCTGCACTGAGGACAGTCTAGGAATAGGAGTGCCTTCAGGTTAAAGCCTTAAGGAAAAGAGGACCATCGATGTGGATCCTTTTTCAAGGCCTTGGAGGCCATCTGGTCTAACATCCTCTTTTCATAGATGAGGAACCTGAGGTCCAGAGAGGAATATGGCTTGTCCACCTCACACAAGTGGCAGAGCTGGGATTTAAATTTAGGTCCTGCCACTCCAAATCCAGCGTTTTGTGCCACTGTACCATGTTGCCTCGTCCACAAGAAGTTGTGTATGCTTTGCTGCTGACATGAGGCTTTAGTTTCCAGCCTTGTATATCACTTTTCACAAATTGCTGATTAGAACATTAAGAAATTGACCTTGGACTTCGTTGTGTCCAGGTAAGGCAGGGTGGGGTTAGAAATAATTGCATCCATTGGTTCTTAACCTGGGAATTCATGAACTTAAAAAAAAATTATTTTATAACTATTGCACTATACTTGATTTCCTTTGGAATCTGTGTATTTTGTATTATACATTTTAAAACAAACTGAGAAGGGGTCCATGACTCAAAAAGTTTTGAGGATCCCTGATCTAATCTGACTCACAGTGGCTTAGACAATCCTCTTTTTCCGTTCTTTGTTTTATAAGGAAATGCGCTTGTTGGTTGATGTTTGTCAAATTCATATTGTTGTTTTTTTTTTTCAAAGAAATCGTTTAATCCAACCACCATCTCCCATTTTACAGATAAGGAAACAGATCCAGGGAGGAAATTGCCTTATGAAAGGATACACAGTGAATTAGGGGCTAACCCGGACCTAGGTCTTCCAGTATCGCTCATTTTTCTTTTTGTTCACCCTGACTGGGCTGCCCAGAGTTATTGCTTATGTTGCTTATTTCTAGTGGTCTCACTAGTGGTCTCACCCCGCCTGTTGAGAGCCAAGGTCTAGCCAGGGATTGCATTTTTCATTTCTGGAGGTTTTAGTGTATCTACTGTTGGATAAACAAAGACTTAAAGAGGCTTATGGACTAAGGCTGCTTCCACATCAAAGGCCTATTACAGACCAGCCTAGGGATGAGTTAAGTGTGGATGAATCAGAAGCACATGAATTCAACTTTCAAGTAAATACATGTGGGCTTCAAGAAGAAGAAAGAACATACTCAGCCAAAGGCATTGTAGGTTTCCCTTGATTCTACAGTTTGCTAGCATTGAGTTACTCAGATATTTCAGGTTAGTGTTACAGTTTTCCCTCTGTCATTCAACTAACTCCAACTCCCTGTGGTGTTTGTGTTTAAGTATGTGTTTTCCTGAGTTTCCAAGTGGTCACATTTTTTTTTTTGCTTTGTTCTGAATTTTCAGGGACAAAACTAAATGTGGTAATAAGTGCTTTCATTTCCTTTCTTGGCCTCATTTTCCCCACCTGTAAAATGGAGTTGGGTTAGACAAATCCTTCCAGCTCCAAAATTCTTGGTTTTCAGGCCTCTCTCAGCTCAAATGATTTTTTTTAAGCCCCTTCCAGTTCAAGTTCTTTTTAAGGCCTTCTTCCAGTACTGAGATTCTGTGTTTTAAGGCCCCTTCCAGCTCTGACATTTCACTTTCTGTGACCTCTTCCAACTCTATTTTCTGAAATCTCCCTGAGTTTTGACAGTTTATTTTCTAAGATCTCTTCCAATTTTAACATTTTATGTTTTAAGATTCTCTAGCTATGTCTTAGGCGTTAAGGTCTCTTCCAGGCTGATAGTCTCTGTTCTGAAGTTCCTTTCAGCTCTGGCATTCTTGGATTCTATAAGTAGGTAAGCATTTGTGTAATATGTCTCTTGGTTCCACTCTGCTCTATACCTGTCTCTAGTTCAATTGCCACCTCATGCCTGGATTAGTATAGTAATTTCTTAACTGGTCATCTGTCTTCAGTAACCTACACTCCCTCCCAATACATTTTCCTTATGACCACCATATTAATCTTCCATGAACAATGCTTTAAGCATACTTCCCTGTTCCACTCTTCAGAGACTCCCCATTTCTCTCAACATCTGCTCTTCTCCTTTGTGATCCCTTGAGTCCAAAAGGCGAATGCAAATTGATCTAGTTGTTCCGTGTTCCTCTGTCAGAAATGCACCCCTCCACCCCACTGCTTTGCTTTATTCAAAGTTGCTCAAAGTGAGATATTGCTCATATCTCACCACAGGAAGATCTCTATGCTTTGAGCTCTCATTGTGCTTAACTACCTAACCCACTGGCAGTAATAGACTATCTTGGGCTGTTACTTGTGTGTGTTAATTTATTTTGTCTTTGCAACTAGAGAGTAGATGACTGTCTGGTAGGTAAGAATGAGAACATCTGCTTTTTTATATCCCCAGCCCCTAGTAGAATTTTCTCTTTGCATGGAAGGTGTCTCATACCTCTCTGTTGAAGATAGGGGATTCTGTTCTGAGAACTTTACCCCAAAGTCTCCCTTTCCACAAAGTATAAATCCAGTTAGGTTTTGGTCAGCTATTTGTCTACAAAATAAAAATTTATGACTCAGAGCCATATTTTATGTTTTGAGCTTCTTCAGAGTCCCTAGAATGGAAGGGAGCATGAAGTAGACCCTCAACTAAAGTTTGTTGGTTGACTGATTAATGAGAATTGTATCTCAGAGGATGCTTAAAACCATTCTTTTTAATGAATCATTTAACCTCTGTGGACCTCAGTTTTCTCATTTGTTAATTAAGATGGTTGGCTTGGTTGCTTGAGTTCACTATAAGTCAATGCTTCTATAATTTTTTTTATCAACTAAATAAAGTCCAGACTTGAACCTGCTATTCAAGGGCCTCCAACATCTGGCCCCATAGTACCTATCCAAACTCATTTCTCCCAGAGGTAAGCACGATCCCAACCAGCAGGGTTGTCTACTAGTAACAGGTCATGCTTCTATAGCAGTCTTTTGAGAGAGGGAGTATGTGCATTCCTGTTTCTATTTTAGGGAGTTCATTTATGCCTTCTTCAATTTTTTAAGATAGGGTTATTTAAGTATTCTATTTCCTCTTCTGTTAATCCAGGCAATTTATAGTTTTGTAAGTATTCATCCATTTCACTTAGATTTTTAGATTTATTGGCATATAGTTGGGCAAAAAAGCTCCTAATAATTGCTTTAATTTCCTCTTCAATAGTGGTGATTCACCCTTTTCATTTTTTATACTGGTAATTTTGTTTTCTTATTTTTTTTAAATCAAATTAACCAGCGGTTTATTTTTTTTTTATTTCCCCCCCATAAAACCAGCTCCTAGTTTTATTTATTAGTTCAATGGTTTTCTTACTTTCAGTTTTATCATCTCTCCTTTGATTTTCAAATTTCTAATTTGGAGTTTAGTTGTAGATTTTTAATTTGTTCTTTTAATTTGTTGCATGCTCAATTCATTGATCTGTTCTTTCTCTATTTTATTGATGTAAGTGTTTAGAGATATAAATTTCCCACTAAGTTCTGCTTTGGCTGCATCTCATAAATTTCCTATTCCCATTTAACAGAAGAGAAAATACTTCGTAGAGGCAAAGTGACTCATCTACTGCCACACCAACCAAGTCATGGAATCATGAAGTGAGAATAGGAAGGGGCTTAGAGGCCATAGAGTCCAACCCTTTTGTTTTACTGGTGAGGAAGCTGTGGCACAGAGTAAGCACAATGTAGAATTTGAGCTGGTCTTCCTGATTCCAAGCCCAGCACTTTGCCTTGCTACCAGCTTCCAGCTGAAGTGCTGAAACCAGCTCGTAAACCAGGACTAAGCCTTGCTGTCTTGGCCCTCCTTTAGTGCCTTTGTCCGCAGACACCACCTGCTCATTCACACCCTGGTGAGCATGGATTCCTTACTGACACCGTGCCTGTCTCCAGAGGACCAGCTTTCTGGTCATTGCTATTCTCCTTTTTCTGAGCTCCCACAGTGCTTTCATTAGCACTCCATTTTCCTGATTTAGCTCTGGTCATCTTAACTTGCTCTTGCTAGAGCTACAAAAGGTGGTTCTTAAACTCCTCTGTGGGTGGAGGGCACTTGACAGAGTCTGGAGAAATCCCATGTACCCAGTCCTTGGGGGCTTTCAAACCTAGGCTGGACATGCTTCCTGTTGAGGGATGTGGTTGATTAGATTCCGTACTTTAGTTAGAGGGTGAATCCAGGGATCTAAGGACCTTTTCAGCACTTCAGTACTTATTCTGTGATTCTGAAGCAAAGGGAGAAGTGACAACTACCCTGGGTCACACCAGCAGTGCAAGGCTGAGATTGTGATTTGGTCCTCCTTTATACTCACAGAGCTCACACTTAGGTGAGGTAATAAGACCCACCTGTGCACAAAGATGCCTTATGTTTTTTGGTCAGTATGGGCTCCCCAGGGGCCCCGTGCTGAGGGTGGCAGAGCTCCCTTCTGCCCGGCCTGTTCAGGGAATGAATGAATGAATGCTTCTTGGAGGAGCTCAAATTAAAGCTAGGCCTTGATGGAGGAGCAAACCTTCAGCAGGTGGAGACTTTAGGGTAGGCGCAGACCAGAAGACACGCAGATGTATTTAGGGGAAATGGAATAGGTTAGTCATGATTCAGAAAAGCTGTCTGAGATATGCCAAGTTCACAGAAGGTCTAATGGTCCCTGTGTGAAGCTAAATTAGAGCAAAGCCTTTGCATTCATTCAGCATCCAGCAAGCATATTTTTTTTTTCCAGTAAGCATTTGTACTTGCTATGTAGGGGCAGTATGTAGTAGTGGTTAGACACCTCTCCCCAGAGATGGGGTGAGCTAAGTTCAAGTTTTTCCCCCCCTCCCTTATACTGGCTATGGGACCAAGAACAAATCATATGACTTAACTTCTTAGTGCTCTAAGAGAGTCAAAGATATGACCAGTTACTCCTGTTGCATTGGGAAATACTTAAGTAAAAAATACAATAAAACATAGATACATTTTAAAACTAAGTCAGTAAGCATCCTGCAAGAAATATGTATGGAGTAGTGGCCCTAAGTTTTAATTTGAGTTAGACACTTTTGGTCTAAGCAACTCTCTTAAAACCATGTTGCAGAGAAAGTGTGGTCCTGTGCAGCTTTCTCATGTGGGAGTGCCATATACCAAGGCAGTCACAGGTACAGTTTGTGGACCCAGGTTCAGGCCTCCTTGTCTGAAAAAAGGTCAGAGTGATTGGTGAATCCATAGGTATAACTATATAGTACCAAAGACACTGCACTCATCATACTGTGCAGTTCTTATCTTTCTCTCCTAATATATTCATAGGTGTGTGGGATTATCTGATGTAGTCAGAGGTGCGTGGGATTTCCATACCCTAGATTGGAACAGTTGTAAAATGCATTTAAATAGCTTGTTTACTCTCCTGTATAAAAGAATGTGCCTACCCTCACCTCAACCACTGTTCAGGGCTGATCTTTAATTCTGCCTGGCAGAATTGGCCAGCTCCTGAATGAACCTGTGTAACAAAGGCATGCCAGGAGCAGGAAGAGCCAGGGAGTATGAGAGGCTACCTTCACAGACACACCTCTGTATCTCCTCTACATCCTTTGTTTTGATATTGGCAAATTATTACTAGGTAAATTCTTAAGTTTGAGTTTGAATTACTTTCTAAATCTCAAAATCAAGCTTGATTTTGATTTCTGGATTCAGGAGAGGTAAGCCACCACCTGGTCCCCTGACTCTAGATTCAGCCTTCTCTCTCAGAGTGGTTGGATGACATCCAGTAGCATTTTGTTCCAGCAGTATCTCTGGGCAGGAATCCCTGGGTCTGACAGACAGCCATGAAGACAAGGAAGGGAGATGAAGGTGCATTATTGGGGAGTTGGTGGTATTGCCCTGTGATGGTGGTTTGGCCCAGGCCAGGGGTTGGCCACAGTTGGGGGGCTTGGGGTGTGTGTGTGTCAGTTTTATGAATGATTTCCTAACAGGTAGAAAAGCTGACTCAGCTGACCTCCTGTGGTGTCTAGTACACTGCCAGTTTTTCCGGCTGCCAATCAAATCCACTGAGTCGAGAGCTAATCTGCCAGGCCAGCTGGCTCTGAGGGAAATAAGGGCCCCTTCCAGCTCAGTGGGGAGAACTAAACTGTGTATCTTTGGTGGTTTTTATTCCTTGGAGGTTTCTCAGCCCAATGCTGTGGGGGGTGGAGGAGAGAGCAGCTTTAAAGGAAAGAGAAAGATCCTTCTCCCCCTTCCATTTCCTAGAATTCTATGGTCACACTTCACACCCTCCCCATCCCCCAGCAGAGCCCGGGGCTGCTACCAGATGTGCTTTTTGGTTCCCAAGTCCCTATGGGGTGCAGAGCCAGGAAGCTGAGGTAGGCACTCGGTAGCAAAATAGAACTGAGGAAGTCTGGGTTTAAATCCTGCTTCCCTTACCCTCTCTGGGTTCTTGGGCAATGTGCTTAACCTCCGAAGCTCAGTTCCCTCATCTGTAAAGTGAGAAGCCTAGACTAAATGATCTCCTACTGACCTTGGACAAGTCATCTGGCTTCTAAATCAATCCAGGAGGAGGTTGGACAGGATGACTTCTAAGGTCCTTACACAGAGCTATAGATGAACCTTTGAAATCAATCCCATGATTTGGACAATGGAAAGAATTTGAGGTGGAGAGTCCATAGATAGGTTTAGTTCCTGACTGACTAGGTGACTATGGATAAGCCATTTCTTCTCCTTACCTCAGTTTCTTCAGTTGTAAAATGGGGGAATTAATGTGACGGTGAAGTAGTTGGCCTACTGAGCACTTTCAAGCTTGCCAAATGCTTTCCATGTATTGTCTGTCTTATTTGAGCCACAAAACTCTTTAAGTTCTCTGGGAATTAGTCCTATTTTGCATACAGGGAAGCTGAAATGTCAATGGAGAGGACAGATGGCTTGCTTATGGTCACACCATTCCTAGATATCATAAGCAGGATTTAAAACCTGCTCATACAGCCTTTTAAGTCCAGCACCCTGTTACTATGAAGTACTGGGGGAAGTGGGGTCCCATGCTATTATTGTTATTCCCTGGCTTTTACTAGCATAATTCCGCATAAGAGAGGCACTACTTTGAACAGGCCTGGCACCTGGATCAGGAGAAAATTTCAACCAGGCAAAACTCCTGACTCTGCTTTGCTATAGATCAACCTCTTGGTGAGGCCGCCTCTGTTAACCAAAAAAAGAAAACAGCCCAATAGCAAACGTGTAGATAGCATCCTATTTATTATAGGCACTCCCCGGAGAGCCCCAATCTATCTAGTCCCAATCACTTTTTTACAAAAGCTTTTTTTAAATTAAATTTTATTTGCAATTGAAGGTCTGTATTCTTCCCCCCCTTCCCCCTCTCCCATGGAGAAAGAACAAAATGTTATAATCAAGCAAAGGAAATTTCTACATTAACCATGTTAAAAAAACAAAAAGCACAAAAACAACGCAATCTGCGCTCAAGTTCATCACCTTTATCAGGAGGTAAGCAATGTGTTTCATTATGAGTCCTCTGGATTTGTGATTGGTCATTGCCAAATTGCTTTTTTTTTTTTTTTTTTTTAACAGAGAAGGAGATTGTGTTTCCTAGAGGGGGAAGTAGCTTGCTTTTGGGCAGTGACGATTAAAAAATACAAAATCTGGCTCACCCCAGAGTTCTTTCTCCTGCACTCCTGCTTTCTTAAAGACTAATCTTCTCCAGCATCCCCCGTTCTGGAGCCAGGGAACAATGATCCCTCAGCACAGATAACCAACACATTTATGAAATACCTACCTGGTATTATGAAATACCAGGGACTGTGCTCAGTACTAAGGATACAAGTACAAAGATGAAAGCAATAAACATGTTCTAATGAAGGAGATAACAAGTCCACATGAAAATACCTAGAGGAGTTAATACATCCAAAAATACACAAAGTAAATATGAAGGAATTTGAGAAAGGGTGCTAGTGGCTAGAGGTATTGGGAAAGCTTCAGAAAGGCTGAAGATGGTGCCTGAGGCAGCCTAAGGGAGGGACACAGAGGGAAGGAAGGAGTGAACTTCAGGCATGAGGGACAGTGAATTGAGGCATGAGTGTATGTCACCGGTGTCCCTTGGGGGCTGTTATAAACTGGTGGGAGCATAGCTCTGAGTGCAGGTATATCCAGGAGCTGGTGTTGAGGGAGGGCTGCTGTGGGTCTGCATGGCTGATTCCCACTTTATTCCAGTATTTTTTTAAAGTGGATTCTAATAAAGTTGTAGGGGAACTGAAGGTGGAGGTGGGTGGGAAGCAGCGGCGGGCTTTCTTCTAGGGCCCAGCTCTGGCACATGTCACTTGGCTTCAGCTCCTTAGGATGGTCAAGTTGTCCAACTGACCAGTCTGCTGTGGTGAAAGAGGGAGGGAGGGCTTGGAGTCTGTGGCCCTTCAGAGCCTCCAGACCCTACCAGAGCCACCTTATCCCTTCGATCTTCAGAACACTCCTGGCATGGGGCAGCCAGGCACTTTTGTGGCTTTGCTGTGTGAACTGGCCTTTCTTTGATGAAAGCCTGGGAGGGAAACTACGTGACTGGTTCAACTGATTAAAGGGCAGTTAAAGTTTTAAATTATTAAAAATAAAGGAAACAGGTGTTTCATTCCTTTAGAGCCCTCAAATATAGCATACAGAGCATCTCAAAGGCAAATACTCTTGGTCACTGGGGTGGGAGTCAGGAAGACCTGATTTCAAATCCAGCCTCAGACATTTGCTAGTTGTGTCACACTAGGCAAATAACTTAAAATTTGTCCTCTGTAAAATGGGGATAAAACCACCTACCTTCCAGGGTTGGGAGCATAATTCTTGTAAAGAGCTTAGCCCAGTGTTTGGCACATAGTGCTTAAATATTTATCCATCTCTTCAAGCCCCGGGTTCACTCATGGGTACCAGTGAAGAATGAGGTTAGGGCTCATTCCCTCTACATCTTGGCTATGTTCCTTGCCGTTCCTTAGCTCCAGCTCTGCTTGACTCAGAAACTCTACTGAAGGTCTAAGGACTCCTGTTCTTCCACCATGGAATTGGATTCTGCAATATCAGAACTAATATAGAATATTAGCATTGAAAGGAACCCTAGAATAGAGAATATAAAAACTAGGAAAGAATTTAGAACATAGAATGTAAACTCTAGGTATTACCTCCATTTCTCTGGGGTGTATGCATAGCATTTATGTATCATGTTTATGTATTTGCTAGCATTTATATATTGTGGTTTACAGAGTGCTTTACCTATATTACCTCATTTGAGCCTCACAATAATCCTGAGGTAAATGCTCCTATTTTTTCCCATTTTACAGATGACAAAACTGAGGCTGAGAGAGATTATGTGACTTGCCCAGGGTCACACATTAAATGTCTGAGACAGGAGTTGTGGTCAAGTCTTCCTGACACCAACACTCCCATCACTACGCTACCCAGCTGCCTACTACTTCCCCTATTTTGCAAGATTTTAGTGGGAGGGAAGGCAGAACTAGATAGAGTGGGCTGAACAAAGGTAAGTGGCCATGAGAGTTCTCAGGACCTTAATGAGTACCAGACACAGTAAAGATTAAAGGTGATGAGCTAGCCATGGTAAGCATAATGAAAGCTTTATTGTAATGTGATAGGGAACCATTGACTTAAAAAAAAAAAAACAACAGTTGAAGTGTTTTGAAGTTGTGAACTGGTGCAATTTTGGATTATGCTAAGAAAGTCATTAAAATGTTCATACCAAAGATTTTACACACACACACACACACACACACAGACACATACACAAGGCATGAACCCCAAGAGGTCAGAGGCAGAAAAAAATATCTCATGGATTAATAGCAGTACTTTTTGTCGTAGCAAAAAACTGGAAACAGAATAGATGCCCATCAGCTGGACAACAGCTAAACAAATTGTGGTACAAGAATGTGACAGAATATCACTGTACTACCTCAGTGAACTCTTCCATCCTCACCCGTATCTGCTGAAATTCTTCTCTTCCTACAGGCCCAAACCAGTCACCATCTTCTCCTTGAGTTTTCTTCGACCTCCATCAAATAGAAACATTTTCACCAAATATTTCTGCCAGTTTAATGGAAAACGTCCTCCAGAATCCAAATGGAAGAGAGTTTCCTGTAGATGGTAAAGTGCCCCAGATGCTAATTTCTATTTGGGAGTGATATCCCGGTGATTGAATCAAGCCCCAGAGAACTACAGGGCATTCTCAAGGAGATCTACAGCCATTCCAAAGAGATCAGCCTGATAATCCACACAAGAAAAACTAAATGGACGAAGAGTGCCTGTTGTCCAGGATCATGACATTTATTTTGGTAGTCTGAACATTGTACTAGTTAAACACACACACACACACACACACACACACACGCCTTGGACAGATATCGTGGACAGACAGTAGACTGGGAATGGAACTGAATAAGAGAAAGAGAGCAGGTTTTATTACATTTTGGAAATTAGACGTCACTTTCAAAGACCTCACACTGTTTGCTGACGCCACTGTGCCTCTGGTGAAGCTGTTATGTCTGTAAAACATAAAATGACATAATTTCTGCTTTTTTTCTTTGGAGGGGAGAAGGCAGGGCAATTGGAGTTAAATGACTTGCCCAAGGTCATATGGCTAGTAAATGTTAAGTGTCTGAGGCTGGATTTGAACTCAGATCCTCCACACTCCAGGGCTGGTGCTCTATTCACTGTGCCACCTAGCATTCTGACAATTTTTTTTTTTTTTGCTTTTTGGAGGGCAGTTGGGGTTAAGTGACTTGCCCAAGGTCACACGGCTAGTTTTTTTGTGTTAAGTGTCTGAGGCCAGATTTGAACTCAGGTCCTCCTGACTCCAGGGCCGGTGCCCTATTCACTGCGCCACCTAGCCGCCCCGACAATTTCTGAAGAACTAAAATTTCAGGTTGCCCAAATTGCAATGGAGGAATGTATGGTAGACTTAAGCAAGCTACAACTTATCACCAAGATGATTTGTAGAAAAGAAGCACTGTAAATGTGTTGTTGGGACATGTATGATAATAAAGAGCTATGGGCTGGTCATGCAATGAAAACAAGGAGTAACCAATAAATAACTGAAGTCCTGCACTGGAACCTATGGAATCTTCTTTTTTAAAAAAATTTTTAACACTAATTTTTCAAAATTTTGAATTCCCAAATCTCTCCCTCCAGCCCCTCTCCTACTGATTGAGAAGGCAAGCAATATGATACCAATGATACATGTGAAGTCATGTGATCTTCTGAGCCCTAGAAGTAGAACTCTGGGAGGATTAGTGGCCCTCTTTGAAGGATCTCTGTAAGAGGAAATGGACAAGCATGCAGATGGGTGAGAAGGTATAAATGGTTCACCCTCTTGGACATTGAAGGGAGGACCCACAGGGATGAGACTACTCATCCCCTGTCTTACATCCAGCAGAGAGCTGAAAGCAGTATCTCTTTGTGTCATCCCATTTTCCAATCTTCCTCAAGGTGCTTCCTCTCCCTTACCTTCCTCTTTCTGTCATGCTGTCCTTTGGCATTTAAGGCTCTTGATGTTGGGCCATTGCCAATTCTCTTGACTTCTGTGTTGACCACTCAGTCTCCGATGACTGGAGGGGAGAATGAGTCCGATGACTTTGTGTGGCTCTGCCTCCTTTTATCCAGTTCATGCACAATTCAAGACATCACCCTTATGATGTCATTGCTCATCTTCAAAAATGAAGGATAAACAACAAGGCTCTTCATAACCTTGCAGTCTTCCCACATTTTACTCCTCTCTGGGACCTCTTTGGTCCTGCTCCATTGCCCTCCTTGCTGTTCTAACAGGACACTCCATCTCCTTGTCTTTGCATTGGCTGTCCTCCATGCCAGGCGATGCTCTATGCCCTCACCTCTGCCTCTTAGTTTCCTTGGCTTCCTTCAAGAGTCAGATCAACTTACCTCATTTTTCCATCTCTCCAGCTTCTAGGGTCATCCCTTAACTTCATCTGCTCTATATATCTTATAGGTAGCTAGTTATTTACTTGCTGTCTCCTCAGATAGGATGGAGATTCCTGAAAGGTAAGGACTCTTCTTGACCTTTCTTTGTATTCCCCAGCACATTTTTTGGTATACTTGGCACAGATTTAGTAAGTGGTTGTTGACTGATTTGCTCAGTTTCCATTGCTAAAGTTTCAGTCTGCATCAACCCAAGAGGAGTCAGAGCCATGCAGAAACCATACTATGATGCACTGGCCCGGCCACTAGAGAAGTCTTTGCTTATCTGAGCTTCATTTATCCCATCTATAAAACAGAGGTAGTAATCCCTGCCTACCTCACAGATAATAACTGTGCCTACCTCAGGGCTACTGTATTAGAAGGGCTAGGGATAAGGATGAATCAAAGGAGGACTATATCTGATGAGGATAAAGAACTCTGAACTGAGTCAGGAGAACTGTGTGCCTTTGCCCCTTCAGCCTCTTTTCTGCAGTATAAAATGGGCTTGTTGAATTTAGTGAACTCCAAGATCCCTTCTAGCTTGGACACTGGAAGTAAGTTTCCTATCCCAGCATTTATCCTCGGCATGATTCCTATTGGGGGCAGGAGTCCATGGCTGTATTCTTAATGGACTTTGAAAGCTTAGAGCAAACAGGCTTCTTGCTCCAGCTCTCTTTCTGTAGTTTAAACTATCTTATTTTATATTGGCACAGAGGGTAGGCACTAACAGGAGGTTCTCCCCACTGCAGGCTCTCTGATTTAGAAGCTGAGAAGCAGGCTGAGGATGTTAACCCCTGAGCCACCAGGAATGGGTGAAGACATTTATGAACCATTTGCTTGGCTGGATCTCTGAGGCTTCAGAATTAATTTCAGGCTGTGCAGGGCAGGGAATGTTTTGTTTATTGTGTTTGCAGCCCCAGGCCTTAGCATAGTGTCTAGTGCTTAATAGCATGTCATAAATGCCTGGTGATTGATTAATGAGGCCAATGGGGAGAGGAAATTTATGGAACCTTCAGGTGAAAGCTTAATATCTGATACTGCTACAATTTACTCAAGTTTTCTCACCCTAAGCTTGGCAAAGTGGGATGATTACTGGCCTTGGAGTCAGAAAGAACAATATTATAGACCAAGTATTGCCACTAGTTAGCTCAGTGACCTCAGAGCTCATGCAGCTTTTCTAAGCCACTAAAAGCTGTTTACAGTTTTAACAGCTTAAGTAAACTTTACAGTGTAACCCAGTGTAAATTTTAAGTGTAACCTTAGCTGTAAACTGAAGTAGTTAGACTAGATGGTTTCTGAGGCCTTGTGTATGATCCTTTATATGCTTTATAAGCACTTTCCTAGAGGGCCTGGATTAGAAAGCTAGACTTTGCTCTGTTATCTGTGTGGGGTTTTTTTAGAGGCAATCAGGGTTAAGTGACTTGCCCAGGGTCACACAGCTAATAAGTGTCTGAGGCTAATTTGAGCTCAGGTCCTCCGCTGTACTACCTAGCTGTCCTAGTTCTGTGATCTTGAGCAAGTCAACAGAACCTCTCTAGGCCTGTTTTCCTCATCTTTAAAATGAGGGTATTGGATTAGATCGGGATCCTTAACCTCTTTTTGTGTCCTAGGCCATGGTGAAGCCCATGAACCCCTTCTTAGGATGATGGTTTTAATGAATAAAATAAAATATATAAGATTATAAAGCAAATCATGAAATAGAGTGATCAAAATATTTCTCTAGGTTTACAGACCAACAAATGGTTGAACAAATGTGATACATAGCTGTAACTATGCTGTAAGAGATGACCAATGGGATGAATACAGAGAAGAATGCTAAGATCTACATGAACTGATGCAGAGTGAAGTAAGCAGAGCCAAGAAAACAGGATACATGATGACCACAACAGTATAAACGGAAAGAACAACAACGCACACAGCTAGACTGGAAGCAAACGTAGACAAATGATAAAGAAACAAGCATGATTCAAAAGAATAAATACGAGAAGATGCTCCTACCTCACCCCTGTGCAGAGGTGGGAGGATCACAAGCATTGCCATTGCATATGTTTTCAGAAATTTCTTTTTCATGTATTAATCCGTTATGCTGCTTTTTTACTCCTCTTTCCTTCCTTCCTTCCTTCCTTCCTTCCTTCCTTCATTCCTTCTTTCCTTCCTCCTTTCCTCCCTCCCTCCCTTCTTTCCTTCCTTCCTTTCTTCTTCCCCAAATACTCTGTTTTAATATATTATTTTTCTTTGGAAGGAAGAGGAGGAGAAATACTGGAAGTAATTATGGTGGTGTAAAAAACCAAAATACATCAATAAAATTTTATTTTTTAAAAAAAGTAAATAGTCCTCAGGTTGGGAACCCTTGGCCTATAATCTCTAAGGTCCCCCCCTTTTTTAAGGTCCCTTCTAAATGAAGATTTGTGAACCTATGACTGATCTAAGATCACATAATGAGTAAGTGACAGAACCTGGGTACCCTGGTTGTACCTGTAGCTTGTGACCAAGAACTGATACTATGTGTTTTCATGGACTGGGCCCCATATTTGGAAGTTGTCTCTAAAATTTCTTTCTCTGGTTCATTCCTCAGCCTAGGATTTCTTCTAGGAACATAAAAAAATTTTAGCTCACTTCTAGGGTACCACAACCAAAGGAAAGGCTCTTGGCTCACATGTAAGGCTTAAGGCAGATATGCTACAAAGTTTAGGACAGGCTTTATCTTATTCAACAGAAATTCAAAGGGCTCACACCCAAGTCCATCAAATGTTAAGGCAAACCCTTTTTCTTTTGGGAGTCCCACCTCCACATGGAACCATGTAATTAAGCTTATAATCCTTCTATTTCCACTATCAAAAAGGTATTTGGAGACTCATTCTTATGATGAGCCCCTCCTTTCCCAGAACCTACAGAGTCCTTCAAGCTTCTAAAGCTACCCTGGGCGGGGACTTCTTGACAGGGAAAAACATTTCTCTAGATCTGTTGTTCAGCTGTTTTTCAGTTTTGTCTGGCTCTTTGTGACCCCACTCAGGGTTTTCTTGGCAAAGATACTGAAGTGGTTTGTCATTTCCTTCTCCAGCTCATTTTGCAAATGAGAAAATGGAGACAGACAGGGTTGAGTGACTTGCTTACGGTCACACAGCTAATAAGTGTCTGAGGCCAGATCTTATTTTGGGAAGATGAATTTTTCTGACTTCAGGCCCTGTACTTTTCCCACTGTGCCACCTAGCAGCAGATCTCTTATCATTCACAGTACCAGTGAAGAACAAGGTTGGGGTTTTCTCCTCTGCATCTTGGCACTATTCCTTGCTGTTCCTTGGTCCCGACTCTATTTGGATCAAAAACTCCTGTACTGGCCCAGGAACTCATGTTCCTCCCCTATAGATACTCCACTGCTATTTTTTTCTTTTCCTTTTTTTTTTTTTTTGGAGGGGGTAAGGCAGAGCAATTGGGGTTAAGTGACTTGCCCAAGGTCACACAGCTAGTAAGTGTTTAAGTGTCTGAGGTAAAATTTGAACTCAGGACCTCCTGACTCCAGGGCCAGTGCTCTATTCACTGTGCTACCTAGCTGCCCCACCATTGCTATTTTTAAAAGTAAATTTTTAAAAATTTATTTTTAACATTCATTTTGTAAAAGTTTTGAGTTCTAAATTTTTTTCCTTTCTCCTACTCATCCCCCACCCAGTGAAAGGTTTAAAGTAATTTTTAAAATATTTTTGTTATTCTGAACTTGCAGATAGCAAACAGGAGTATTTACATACAAACAAGAACAGGAAAAAGATCTGTAAATAGAAATTTAGATCTTTAAACTTACAGCATATTCCTTTTTAATAAATGCATATAATACATTTTGTGCATTAGTTCCACTTGTCCATGTTCCTCTCTGAACTTCATTATGTTCTGTTCTGTACCCTTAAAAAAAAAACTTACAAAAAAAAAAATCTTTATCATTCCCTCTCCAACCAGTAGGTGGTGGTGTGTTGGATAAAACGCTGAACTGTAGTCAGGAAAACCAGAGTTCAAATCCAACCTCAGACAGCTGGTCACACCTGTGACCGTGGGCAAGTCACTTAACCTCTGCCTGCCCCATTTTTCTCAACTGTAAGATGGTGGTAATAGCCCCAACCACAAAAGGTTGTGAGTATTGGAGGTATTTATAAAGTGTGCTTAGCACAGTGTCTGGTATGTAGGAAGTGCTTAATAAATGCTTGTTCCTTTTCCTCTCTTCTATCCTCCAATAAATATGATTAAGTAAAGTAAATTAAGTAAAAAAAATCCACCTTTTGACCATATCCCCAAATGTGTCTTAGTCTTTACCTCTACTTCATAACCTCTGTCAAGATGTGGGAAGCATTGCCCTTCTCTCTCTCTCTCTCTCTGTCTCTCTCTCTGTCTCTCTCTCTCTGTCTCTCTCTCTCTGTCTCTCTCTCTCTCTCTCTCTCCCTCCCTCCCTCCCTCCCTCTCTCTCTTTTGGGAGAAGGGGGAGGTAGGGCAGTTGGAGTTAAGTGACTTGCCCATGGTCACATGTTTAGATTTTTTGTGTGTGTTAAGTGTCTGAAGTCAAATTTGAACTCAGGTCCTCCTGACTCCAGGGCCAGTGCTCTATTCACTGCACCACCTAGCCACCCCACCCTTCTCTTTTTCCAGTATTTTCTAGTTTGTCCCAGGAACTCCTTGGGATTTGGAGATTAGCTCCATCTGGTTCAGGCATTCCTGGGGCTTCATGGTTCCCTGGAGCACATGATTCCCTGGAGGGTCCATGTGGCTGTTCAGGCTTTTTTCCAGGGAACCTCTATGTAAAACTGGCTTAACTCTGACTGATTGACAGTTCTCTCCACCGCCTCTTCAGCCTTCCCCCTCCTTTTAAAGTCAAAGCCCAAGGGTAGAACTCAGGTATGAATTAGCCAAGAATCAGCACTTAGATCAGCAGCAGCATGTTGTAGATGGGCAACAAATACCCATAAACAATTCACACTTTATGAAAAATTAACCTTGTTGATGGAATTTCACACCTCGTTAAGGACAATCACCAAGACCAGAACAAAGTCATCCTGAGTAGGGTCAATGAGCACTTTCTATTCATTGTTTAGTAGTCCTCCTTCCAAGGCCTCAGTAGAGAGGCCAGGACCCAGGACAATGCCTGGATAGATCCATTGCAGACTCCATGGTCTAGTAACAGCATTGGTGCTAGGGGTGAGACTATGAACAAGCATGCTCATCCAACTAATAAATGGTCAATGTTGGAAAGAAGGGGGAAGGGAAGGCAAGGCTGTGGGGACCTCAGATATCAACCAGAGAAGTAAAGACAAATGGTCTGGCCTCTTACAGATTTCTCAGCCTATGTTCGGAAGGTGGCTCCATGTTGCAGGGCCCTAGGTTACCTCCAGAGTCCTTGCTGTATTGCCTGACTACACATATATAACCTATATCAAATTTGCTTACCTTCTCAATGAGGGTGAGTGTAGAAGGAGGAAGGGAGAGAACTTGGAGCTCAAAGTTTTAAAAATGAATGTTAGAAATTGTTTTTACATGCAACCGGCAAATAAAATATACAAACAATGGGGTAGAGAAATCTATCATTCTCTATAGGAAAATAGAAGGGAAAGGAATAAGACAAGGGGGAAGGTGTTAATTGAAGGGAGGGCAGATTGGGGAAGATGTAATCAGAATGGATGCCATCTTGGGGTAGTGGAGGGAAGAGATAGGGAGAAAATTTGGAACTCAAAATCTGGATGTGAATATTGCAAACTAAAAATAAATAAATTAATTAAAAATAAACATTAACAAGGGAAAAAAGTCCCTCCTAACTCTAAATCCAAAAAATCTTTGTGACATCCATAAGTAAAGGATGTGGGGCACAGGTTGTTATCCCTATTTCTTTTTAGCTGAGGTAATGGGTGGAATTGTTCACATAAGATCCGTCACTGCTATAGTGGGAGATCCAGAACTTGAACCCAGTCTTCAAAATATAGTGCTATTTCCACATAGGTATTATTTGTCTCCTTTTAGCCAAACAGGTTGAGTCTGACCATGTCATTCTCCTGCTCTGCTCAAGAATATTCAATGACTCCCAAATGCTTTCAGATCAAATACAAGACTCCTCGGTTTGATATTTAAAGCCTAGCACAATCTGGCTCCAGACTGTCTTCCCAGACCTAGTTCTCCTCAGTCTCCCTCATAAAACCTGCATTCCAGCTAAGCTACCTTTCTTGTTATTCCCCCAAACATCCTTCCCTTCTGCACAGACTGCCTCATGCCTGAAATGCACTTCCTCTTTATTGGATCCTGTCTCCTCCCCCCTCCAAATGCTGAGTTTTTCCCCAAGATTTAGCTCAGGTGCTACCTCCTACGTGAGGGGTTTTTCCTGGTTATTATTATTAGTGCTTTCCTCTTCAGGAAATTATTTTGTATATGCTTTGTCTAGCACCCCTCTGGGCTCCTCCCTACCTCACCTTTGCAGGTTGGGTCTTCCTAAGGATGACTGTCCCGGATTCAAGGTACTCCTATGGGACCACACTCTTAAAGCTGTGGTTCCAGATTTCTCACTATTGTGTTGTTTTTTTTCCCCAAGTCAGCCAGAAGATACAATTATCTCAAAGGAAAGGCATTCACTGGAATGCTATCTCAAGAATATTAGCAACAAAGCATCTCCCGCCAAAACCTGGAGCAGACTCTCCCACAAATGCAAACATCATTAGTGGGAAGAGTGGATAATGGCAGGGTACCTGAGTATAAAAAGCACTGGGTAGAGGCCACTTAGCTCTCTTGTACTTACAGCAAGGCCCCTCCCATGTCCTCTCATAATATCCTCACAATGGTCTTGGGCTGGGCATGTGTGTGGCTATAACATTGGAGCTGTGGCCTCTGCTGAAATCCTTAGGTGCTGCTGTGCTGTTCCCAGGAAAAACAACAGAACCAACCTTAGAATCAACATATCCTACCTTTCAACTCAGCTGAGATCTAGGCTTAGGATACTGTTGTCTTCTTCTGGAAAAACAACCACCATCATGACAGGAAACTGTGTTATAGGCCTAGTATGAGGGGGCAGGCCTTGACTCTGGGGCCTGCCATCAGTTGAGCAGGATTTTAAACTCCAGACACAGGAATCTCTCCTTCTTTCTTTCTTCCTTTCTTTCTTATTTTCTTTCTTTCTTTCTTTCTCTTTCTTTCTCTTTCTTTCTTTCTCTTTCTTTCTTCCTTTCTTTCTTTCTTTTTTTCTTTCTTTCTTTCTTTCTTTCTTTCTTTTCTTTCTTCCTCCCTCCCTCCCTCCCTCCCTCCATTCCTTCCTTCCTTCCCTCCTTCTTTCTTTCCCTCCTTTTTTTCCCCTTTCTTTCTTGCAAGGCAATCAGAGTTAAATGACTTGCCCAGGGTCACACAGCTAGTAAGTATCTGACGCCAGATGTGAACTCAGGAAGATGAGTCTTCTTGGTTCCATGCCTGGCACTTTATCCATCTCACCAGCTGGTCAGGTATATTATGCCTTTATTTCTATCTGACCTCCTTGGATTGTATGCCTAGGAGTGGGTACTTTTAATCACTTTTGTTGCATAATTCCAAATTGCAGTCCAGATTGGTTGGATCACTTAATAGCTTAATCAGTAGCAATATATATATATATATATAAAATGTATCTGTCTTCCCACAGCCCCTCCAACATTGTTCACATCTTTTTTCATCACTCTATGATTCTATTGATTATCTCCAATTTATCCTGTGTCTATTTTGTTTGTATATAGTTGTTAGCATGTCCAAAGTGCTTGGCACAATGCCGACACATAGCAGACACTTCACCAAGGCTTACTGACTGACTGTGGTCTTACCAGGGAAGAAGAGAAGAGCATCACACATACCACACCTCCCCCCCTCCCCCCATTCTGTATAATGTGCTTCCATCCACACAGTGATGATCACATTTACAGACCCTTAATGTCTCTGTTGGCTTGTCCTGAGCTTGCAGTCTACTAGCCCCTGTCCCCACCCTACCCCCCAGGTCATTTTGCCCGTGAACTCTTTGCTCTCTTTCGAGATACACACAAGGGCAGCCACACAGCTGGTTGTCAGAACCCAGATTAGAAGTACCCAGGTGAGGAAGGCAGTAACATCATGGAGATGGTCTGGCGTCTGGCCTGCCTTTAGGTACTTTGGCTACCTTTTGCATTTTGGAGGGCCCCAGAGAAAGAGAGCAGTGGCAGGAGGCGTGGGCAGGGCTAAGCTAGGGACAGAGCATGGAACAAGGACTTCCTTTTCTTAGGGGATGCCGGGAGCTCACTAAGTGCCTACCAACAGAATGAGGGTTTGGAGCAGCTGAGCCACAGCAAGCTGCTTTGAGGGTCATGAATACGGTCAGCCAACAGCAGGAAGGTTTAGGAATCCCCAGAGCCAACAGCTCCCAGCTGCCCCTGCCCTGGAATCAGTCACTCTGTCCTATTCTCCTGCTGAGGAAGGTCATGACCACTGGACTGCCTCGTGGAACTTGGGCACGTGCTTGGCTCCTCCGGCTTCCCCTTTGCCTTTGGAAACAAACCTGGGTCACAGGGATTTTTAAATGACAGGAGCACTGCTAATGGAATTCTGTCTCTTGGAATCCCAAGCTTCCTTCAAGGCTCACCTCCTACGAGGCGTTCTCACCCTCCCCCAAATTACTTCATATCTTCTTTGAATATATTTAGTCTTTGAGCATGTAGCATTCCCTCAAAAGGATGTCAAGTCCAGACGCCTGTCAGCTTGTATGACTCTGGGGTAATTCACTAAACCTCTCCTGCCTGTTTCCTCATCTGGAAAATGGGCATGAATATAATAGCATCTACCTCCCAGAATTGTTGGGAGGATTGAGTGAGTTGAGTGAAAACCTTAAAATGCTAAATAAATGCTAGTCATTATTATAGGCTCTTAGCCCCTGCCTGGAACAAATCCTGGCTATTGAAACCTCTTTTGTCTTTCTTTCTTTTTAAAGCCCAGCTAAATAGCTAAAGCCTCATATTTTCTACGAACCTTTCTCCGATCTCTCCCTTCCCTCTAGGGATCTCTTCCTCCTCAAATCTCATAGTATAATAGCACCTTATTAGTCCACTTTTAGACCCTAAGTTCCTTGAGGGTAGAAACTGGTTTGAGGTTGGGGTTTGCTTTTTTTTTTTTTTTGCCTCTTTTTGTCCCTAACACTTAGCATACTGCCTGATATATAGTAAGGTCTTTACTGTTTAATAACTATTATAGCTAATTTCTTTTCTTCCTGTACTCTAGATTATAAACTTCTTATGTTGAAGTATGGTGTCTTATTTTATTGTTGTATCTCTGCGCCCTGCATATAAAATAGTTCCCCATATTTCAATCAAACCTCAGGCCCAGTCTCTATCCCTGCCCACAACAATTTTACCTTCTATTGGAAAGACATTTGCATATAAAAGTACGCATACAAAATAAATCCAAGATCATTTTGTTTGGGAAAGGGGAAAGGGAGAGAATGGTAGCTGAGGGGGACCAAAAGAGGCTCCATGTAAGTGGCAGCACTTGAGTTTTGAAGGAAGTTGAGGTTTCTATTAGATAATTTAAAGAAGAGTGTCAGAAATAAACACTGAAAGATGGCTCTGTCATTTACTGAGAAACCTTGGAAATGTGCCTCGGTTTCCCCATGTGTGCAATAATAGGTCTGGGCTAGGGTCTCTAAAGACATTTTCAGCTCAGACACATATATACTGTTGCTCAGAGATACTGGAGTGATTTGCCATTTCTTTCTCCAGCTCATTTTTACAGATGAGGAAACTCAGGCAAACAGGGTTAAGTGACTTGCCCAGAGTCATACAGCTAATAAGTGGTCTGAGGTTAGATTTGACCTGAGGAAGATGAGTCTTACTGACTCCAGGCCTGGCCTCTGTCTGCCACACCACCTAGCTGCCTGTTGAGCAGTTCAGTCTCATCCAGCCCTGGAAAGGGGGCTTTCCTTCCCGGACTAACACATCTGCCCACTAGGGCCAGCAGAGGGCGCCAAAGACCAGAGTTTTGATAGCAGCTCAGCCTACTCAGTCTCGGGTTGAAGGTTGGTCCCTGGAAGCCAGAAAGCTGTTTTCTTTTGCTTGGATTTGGGAGAGTCTTTAGGGGGAGCGTCCTGATGACTACATGCCCCTCCCGTTGTTGAGTCATTCTGACACGAGAACCCCTAAGAGTCATCTGTCATCCTACCGGGTTAAAATCCAAACCACAGAGAGAGGGGCAAAGAGGAGAGAAAGAGGTGGGGGTGAGAATGACAAACCCACTCCCCTCCCCTTAATGGCCAACCTTTCATCAGATTCTTGCCTTGGTCAAGGTCCTTTCTTTAGGCTTCTTTCTGCTCATAGAGAAGAGACAATATACAAGTTCAAAAGGCTCTTAGAGGTTATATGGTCTAGTCCCCTATTTCACAAAGGAGAAACCCTGAGGCTGGAGGCTAGTTGTGGTTTTTCCTTACATCGCTGAGTTTATGGATGGCTCAGTTATACCTGCTTTTTAAGCCTTTCTTCCAGCCCGCCCCTCCCCCCCCATCTCTGACTTCCAGGTATGTAGGTGATCAACTTCCAGTCTTACCTCAAACCTTTAGCTAAAGTCATTCCAGCATGCTTATATCTGCCCTGGGAATTTTCTCAGCACTCAGCTTTAAGGTCTTGAGGCCCTGAAAGAAAGAACTGAGCTGGACCTTCCTATGCAGCCTCCAGAAAAAAGATGATCAGTGCTATATTTACATTATTAAAAGAACTTTAAGACCACAACGATCCTGCTGTCTCCTCACCATACCACAGCCTGTCTGTCATCCTTATTTCACTCTTACCAGAAGCTTGGACTCTGCCTCTGGGTCCCCCGGTTCTGACAGGTGAGCCATTGTTTTGTCTTTCCTGGGTGCAGGCCTCCATGCCACTTCTAGGCTTTACAAGGTGAACGATATTCCCTTTCCAGCACCCCTTCATGTACTGTCTTCCCTGTTAGATGTAAACTCCTTGAGTGCTAGGCCTGTCTTTCTATATTCCCTACCACAGGGCTATTTAATTTTATTATTCAGGTGTTTCTGACTCTTTGTGACCTTATTTAGGATTTTCTTGGCAAAGATACTGAGTACTTTGCCATTTTCTTCTCCAGCTCAGTTTGCTGGTGAGGAAACCGAGGCAAACAGGGTTAAGGGACTTGCACAGGGTCACACAACTAGTAAGTATCTGAGGCCTGAATTGAACTTAGGTATCTTCCTGGCTCCAGGCTTTGGTACTCTATCCACTCTACCACTTAGCTGCCCATCTATCTATCTATCTATCTATCTATCTATCTATCTATCTATCTATCTGTCATCTATCTATCTATGCCAAACCAAGTTCTTTGGCAAATCCTCATCAGCAAGGGGTAGGAGTGGGTAGGTATAGTGTTGTAAATGATCAGTCTAGAGCTTGACAACTCCTGGGTTCCACAGATGCGCTTGTGTGTGTGTATGTGTGTATGTGTGTGTGTGTGTGTCTCTCTCTCTTTCTCTCTCTCTCTCTCTTTCTCTCTCTCTCTGTCTCTCTGTCCCTCTCTCCCTCTCTCTGTCTCTCTCTCTGTCTCTCTCTTTCTCTTTCTCTTTCTCTCTGTCTCTCTCCCTCTCTCTCTGTCTCTCTCTCTCTGTCTCTCTCCCTCTCTCTGTCTCTCTGTCTCTCTGTCTCTCTCTCTCTCTCTCTCTCTCTCTTCAATGGCTCTCTTCCACTTTACATGTGTAGATTACAATGTTAGGCCCTCTGGGATAGAGTAAGACCAGAATTTTGGGTAACTCACCTTTCTATATAGAAACATATGTCCATCTGTTAAAAGACTCTGTCTCAATGCTGTGTTGTGAATCCTGTTTTCCCGAAGGACCAACCTAACACCCAAGGTCAAATAGGATCAACTAGGAAATCCACTAGGTGGCGCAGTGGGTAGAGCACTGGGCTTGGAATCAGGAAAATTCATCTTTATGAGTTCAAATCTGCCCTCAGACACTTACTAGCTGTGTGACCCTGGGCAAGTCACTTCACCCTGCTTACCTCAGTTTCCTCATCAGTAAAATGAGTTGGAGAGCGAAATGGCGAACCTCTCCAGCACCTTTACCAAGAAAACCCCAAATGGGGTCAAGAAGAGATGGACAGGGCTGAAAAGTAACAACAAAAACAAGAGAATCTACTATATAAGGACCTAAGATTCCTAGGGACTAGAAAAACTATGAAATTTATAAGGGCAGGACTGGACTGTATATTACATAAACCTTGAGTCTTTTCTAGTGCTTGGCACAGTGCTCTGCACATGGTAGACATTTAATAAATGTTGACCTGAATTGAAAGATCACAGAGTCTTAGCATGTTAGAGCTGGAAGGGAGCTGAGACAATGGAATGGCAGATCTGAAAGGCCATGGGTCCAAATCAATTATCTTAATTTCAACCCAACAAATATTTATCACAACTCGACCACGTACCAGACATGAAGCTAGGCACAGGACTATGAAGATGAATAATAACAGGACCTCCACGTTTAGAGGCATTCACTGCACTCTGGTCGGTGTGAGACAGTCCTTCTTGGTGTGTGCCTACGACACGTGCGTGGAAGGAGCTTCTGCAGAGGAAGGAAGGGTCCTCACTTCTCTGGCAACAGAGGGGAGGTTAGGGAAAGCTTCCTGAGGGTGGTAGCCCTGGAGCGGAGCTTTAAAGGAAGACAGATTTCAACAGACTTTGGTGTAAGGGTGGGGTAGAGAGAGGGAGGAGCCCCTTCCAGGCTTGGGGTCCAGTGAGACTGAAGAGGGGCAGGGTAGTGTCTGGGAGAAACTTGAACTCATCTCATCTAGTGGAATAATAAACATAAAAGCTCCATTTACTCAACACCTTAAAAACAAAGTCCTTTACATGCATTTATCTTTACATTCATTATCTCCCTGGATCTTCTCAACCACCCCCAGAGGTAGGTACTGGTCAGGACCTGTGTCTAATTTCATTGGTTTGGGGAGCTCTTGAGAGAAAACTCCCTCTTCCTGCAAGGGCAGGCAACTGTTTTGCAATGTGAAGTTCTAGTTTCCTGGCTCTGAGTGATTGGCTCAGAAAATCACAGCCCAGATGTGCCAGAGAACTTGAACTCCAAGCCTTCCTGGCCTGAGGACCACTCTCTCCCCAAGAGGTCAGGCTGCATATTATCAAGATGGGGAAATTGAGGATGAGAAAGGTTAAGTGGTTTAAGTAGTGTGCCACAGGAGAAAGAGCACTTGCTGGCTCTGGAGTCTAAGGAACTGGCTTTAAATCTCCCCTCTGAAAATGCCTGTGTGACCTTGGTTTGTCTACAAAGCCTCCATGAACCTCAGTTTCTTCCATTTGTAAGTCCCTTCCAGCTTCAAATCCTTGATCCTCTCGTCCATGGTCATGTAGTGTTGGAGGTAGAATTAAAACCCAGGTCTTTCCTGATCTCAATCCAGTGCTTGGTTGTTTTTGGATAGAGGATGGAAAAACTAGGCTAAAGATTGTTTCCTGTCTTCCTTGTGTGACTGCAGGTTGATTACTAAACCTCTCTGTGTCGATACATCCTTACCTCATAGGCATGTTTCAGGAGGGTGGTTAATTTTTTTTTAAGTCGGTTTTGAGTTCAGCTATATAAATATCTCCTCTATAAAACAAAAGGACTATGGTATCTCAGGGTGTGTGTGTGTGTGTGTGTGTCTGTGTGTGTCTGTGTGTCTGTGTCTGTGTGTCTGTGTGTCTGTGTGTGTCTGTGTGTGTCTGTGTGTCTGTGTCTGTGTCTGTGTCTGTGTCTGTGTGTCTGTGTCTCTGTCTCTGTCTGTGTCTGTCTGTGTGTGTCTCCTGTGTTATTTCCAAACTGCCCCTTCTTGGGGCATATGTGGGGATGGGAAGTGGGGAGACAGAGAGGTAACACAAGGGTCTGAAGTACATTTTTGCCCACTTGCCAGCTTGTTGCATCACCTTCCATCTTCATCCTCCCAGTCCCCCAAGGCCCTTATCAGGAAGGCAATTTGGGTTTGTGGGGAGGCAGGCAGAAAGGGAAGTTCCCTAGGCCCCTGGGATGGGTAGGAGAAATAGGAAAGCCATGAAGGGTGAGGGGCCCAGCTGTGTGGGCCTGGCCTGCGGGATGCTTACGGGCTGAGGGGGAGGGGGTTCCCCCCTATTTCTCCCTCCAGTTTTCTGACTCAATTCTGGAATCTCTCCTGCTCTCTGCCTTTACCAAGCAAGGCACCCACACCTTTAATTAGAAAGCAGCCGTTTCCTCTGGATCCGTCTCCCTCACTGTTTAATTAACTGCACACACAGACCCCCACCTTCTCCTCACACCTAAAGCTCCCCCTTCCCACAGACACCCCCTCCCCCATCCCTCCCCTCGAAGTCTGCCTCTTCCCCACCCCAGCCTTTTACCGATAGGCTCTTTCTTTCTCCTCTTCTTCCACAGATTTCCTTTCCCTCCACCCTTTACTCCTTTGCCTAATCCATTCCCTAGGATTCCTCTTGCCTACAAGTAGGTCACTTTTCCTGACCAGCCCCCACCTCCCCCGAGGCTCTTGAGCCTGGTCTTCCAGAGAAGTTGGGGTTGGGGTAGGGGTGGGTGGGGTGAGAAAGGGGAAGGTTTGGGGTGCATTGTCCTGCAGATCTGCTGAAGGCCTCAGGTCCTGCTCAGAACCATCCCTTTCCCTCTCCAAACCCATCATTAGTATGTTATTTTAGGGGAAAGAATTGGGAGGGAAGAAGCTAAGCTTTAGTCTTGTTTACTCTAAAGCCATCCTGCCTCAGGAGACCTGGAGACCCTGGGGCTCTCCTGCTCCTGCCGCTCTAATAACCCTCTAGTGGGGAGAGGAGGACCTTCTGCCCCCTTCTCCAACCCCCAAAGTTCTCTTCTATCCTTCCCCGAGGAAACTAACCCAAAGAACAGGTCCCTATTCCCAGTGCAAGGATTTTCCCCCTAAAGAGGCAACCTGCTCCCCCTCCAAGTCCTGCCCTGCCTTCCTCCACACTGCCAAGAAGATCATTCCCAGAGCTCCAGCCTCAACAGATGGTCTTCCAGACTGAGGTCAAATTGAGGATGCTGAGTGGAGACTCTTATGGAAGCCAACTGAGTCCTGGGGGGCAGGGAGGATGGGGAAAGCTGGAGCCAAGCTGGGACTTTTATGGAGGCTGAGCTGAGGCCAAGCTGAGGCCTATGTGGAGGCCAGACTGAGGCCTATATGGAGGCCAGACTGAGGCCACTGAGGCCTATGTGGAAGCCAGGCTGAGGCCTGTGTGGAGGCCAGACTGAGGCCAGGTTGAGGTCTATTTGGAGGGGGAGCTGAGGTCCTGTTAATCTCTACATTCAAGAAGGTATTTCACTATGGGAAAGGGGGAGAAGGGGAAATCCATCGGGGGAACTCCAATTTGAATGCCTAGCAGGGGGAAAAAGAATGTGGAGAAAGGAATTTTACTCCTGGCCAAGCCTCCTTTCGTCTGGAGTTACTGTTTGTCAGTATTGTGTGTCATCGCTACCACCTGTTTTACAGGATTGTTGTGAGGGAAGTTCTTTGAAAAACTGAAGGCCTCCTAGAAATGTGAGTTACTGTTTTTATTACAAATGTTTATTGACAGATTGCTACTACTATTCTTATTAGTCTTTTTCATGCATAGATCCTTGGATTACCTTTATCTCCTCCCTTCCCCTTACTAAGCCCTCCACCCCAGAATTAGCTCTCTCTAAGGCTGAACAGTGCTGTCTTTGGGGATGGGTGGAGGGGGCAGGGCTTTAACCATGCAAGGGTATTTGGGGTACTGTCCCCATGGGGGATAGAGGGCCCTTACTGGCATTGTACCTACCTTCATGCCCCAATTTTTTAGTTTTTCACGTACCCCGTAGCTATTTCTAGGGCTCCCACATGTCACCATTACTGGGAATATATCACCTGAATGAACCTCTTAGCTAAGCCAGTCCTTGGACAACAGACACATTGTTTTTGACTGGGCCTGCTCACGATGGCTTTCCAGCTTGCTAGGATCTCCTGCCAAAGGCTGTGAGAGCCCAGGAACACCTTGAGGTCAAGGTCAAGAGGAAGGCTTTTCTTGGGGGCCCCATTAGCATAAAATTCCTGCCATGGTCTTGGAGGGGGAGGTAGTGAATGAGAGAAGCAAAGAAAGATATTAGGCTGGGACCTGAACCTATTGACAAGAAGAGCTCTCTCCCTCCCTTCCTTTCTTCCCTTATTCTCCCCTGGAACAGTTTGCTGCCCCAGCAGCCCACAGTTCCTGACAAATCCAATATCTAGTGGCTATGTCAGGGGCCACAAGGTGCTAATTGACCT
This sequence comes from Pseudocheirus occidentalis, assembly GCA_028646575.1. NCBI lineage: Eukaryota > Metazoa > Chordata > Mammalia > Diprotodontia > Pseudocheiridae > Pseudocheirus > Pseudocheirus occidentalis. The sequence goes on from CM053595.1 coordinate 65,277,288, forward strand.
CAGCTCATCCAGTCTCCATAGAGGCCTCATCTCAACGTGGCTTCATCTAAGATGCCTGGATTTAGTTAAGAGTTAATAAACATTTATCAAGAACCCACTATGTTCGAGGCATTGTGCTAAGTTCTAGGCATAGGAAACATTGTGAAAAAAGAAACAGTTCCTGCTCTCAAGGAGTTTATAATCTTTTTTTTTTTTTTTCAAAAATAAACTTACTTTATGCCAATACAATCTCTGTGGCTTTGGTGAAGTGGAGAGGGAAGAAGTGTTTATATAGTTTGAATCTGGAGTCAGCCTGAACAACATATGGGGCTCCCCCGCTTGCAGCCAGTCTAAGGATTTCAGGTGGCCAGTGAACATTATAAAGTTGCCACCATGCAGGCTCCTATTTGTCACGTGACCCACAGTAAACAACAGTGGTCAGGCCTCTAACCTATCTGCAGCTCGAAGAAGTTCAGCCTATTTTAATTTTAGCCCCTTCCTACTGCCAAGTTGTGCTGGTCTCATCCAGAGACAGGGATGAAGAATGGTCCCTCCAATTCCCTTTAGTTTGGGAGGATGAGGTTTAAAGCTGTGCTTTAAACTGGACCTGAAAGCTAGCAGTCTGAGCGAGAAGAAAATATCCCTTTGTTTGATTCAACGCTGAGAGTGAGGGTGAGGGGTTTGAAGTTGTGTTTGATGGCAGGAAGGATGGTTGGATGGGAGGGAGTGCCCCGAATAGTGATTCAACCCTGAGAAAAAGAATGTGGGGGGCAGAGTGAGTAAGTGATTATTAATCATTAAGACCTAAAAGTATGGAAGGGCACAGGAAATACCAGATCAAGGGGGAGAAGGGCAAGCCTTCCCAAATGGAGTGAGTTGAGGGAAAATTTGAGATTGGGAGGGGTCACTGATTGTGTTTCTGGTAAAGGAATCGAATCTGGTCCCAGAAGAAGAGTGAGAGGATGGTTTGGAGGCCAAGGAGGAAGTAGGAGGAGCCCATGCCCTTGTACATGTCCCAAATGCCCTCTGTCTGAATTTTGTGCATCACTATATCTGGTAGTCCCTGGTACATCAGACTCTTGCCATGGGCGTCTGTGGGTTGGTTGCAGAGCCTGGTACTGACTACATCAAAGGGTGTCATGGTGAGGACAACACCTAGGCTACTAACCATGGCTGCAGCCAGATCCAGCTCCCAGTTCTGTGGTAGAAACACATTTGGGAGACAGCATCTCCCTGATGCCAGAATCAAATTGGTGATGCCTCTGAGCAGATGAGGGTGAATTGGTGATTCCCCATCCTCCCAATCCTAAATAGGCGCTTATAATCTAATGGGGGAAGACATACAAAAGGAAGCTGAGAAATGGGGAAGAGGGGGCATCAGGTATCCAAGGCTGGAACGTGGTAGAGAAGTCAGTCAGAGACATTGCAAAGTAGTGCAGTTGGGTGTGAAATGAGAGGCAAATTAAAGGTCAAAAAACTTAGATTCAAAGTTCTACCAATGGGGTGATTTCAGGCAAGCCGATTTATATTTCTAAGTCTCAGTCTAAAATGAGCTAACATAGCCTTGTGACCAGGAGGAAAATCATTGAATATTTCTAGTCCTCAGTTTTCCTGATTTATTTCTTTATTTATTTATTTATTGCCTTTTATTTTTTGAGGGCAATTGGGGTTAAGTGACTTGCCCAAGGTCACACGGCTAGATTTTTGTGTTAAGTGTCTGAGGCCAGATATGAACTCAGGTCCTCCTGACTCCAGGGCCAGTACTCTATTCACTGCACCACCTAGCCACCCCCCCTTTTTTTTCTTTTTTTTTTTTTTAGTTTTCCTGATTTATAAAGGTAGATAATGACAGCTAGGTGGTACAGTTGATGAGCACTGAGGCTGGAGTCAGGGAGACCTGAGTTCAAATCTGGCCCAAGACATTTACTGTCTGTGTGACTCTGGGAAAGTCACTTAACCCAACTTGCCTCAGTTTTCTCATCTGTAAAGTGAGTTGGAGAAGGAAATGTCAAAGTACTCTAGCATCTTTGCCAAGAACACTCCAAAAATGTGGTCATGAAGAGTTGGGCATAACTGAACAATGATAGCTTTAGTATCCTAGGTTTCTGTGAGGCTGAAACGAGACAATGTACCCAAAGCATTGTGCAAACCTTAAAAGGATATGTAAATTTCATATATAAATATTTTTAATTTAATATTAATGTAACTTATTTTTAATAATATTAATAATTTAATTTAATTTTAATATGAATAAGTTATTACTCCCATAGTTTACTGTTAATGGCAAAGGACATTACCAAATAGCTGTGATTACTAATTTATATAATCATTTAAAATCTGATTAAACTACACCTTTTCCTCTAATATCTCTTTTCATGCTTAACCTTGAAAAATGTAACCTTTTGAATTTCAGAAAAACCTGGAAAGACTTACGTGAACTGATGCTGAGTGAAGTGAGCAGAACCAGAAGAACATTGTACATAGTCAGCAACATTGTGTGATGGTCAGCTTTGATAGACAGCTCTTCTCAGCAATACAAAGACAGTTCCAAAAAACTCAAGATGGAAAATATTATCCACATCCAGAGAAAGAATCATGGAGTTTGAATACAGATCAAAGCAAGCTATTTCCACTTTTTAAATTTTTTTTCCTTCTTGTGGTTTCCCTCTTTTGTTCTGATTCTTCTTTCACAACATGACTGATGTGGAAATATGTTTAATATGATTATTCATTGTATAACCTATATCAGATTTCTTGCTGTCTTGGGGAGGCAGAAGAGAAGGAAGAGAGGAAGAAAAAAATATGGAACTCAAAATCTTATAAAAGTGAATGTTTAAAACTATCTTTACATGTAATTGTAAAAAATAAAATGCTATTAAGCCGAAAAAAATCTGCCAAAAAAAAGAGAAATTTTTGACTGTTGCTTTCTTTGATGGACTACTATTTGCTTTGTAGAATTTTCTGAACTAATTCCTTTGTAGTTTGATTGTAGTACTATGCCTGTAAATTATAGAATCACAGAATGGAAGTGACCTCAGCAGTCATCTGGTCCATCCCATACATGAAAGGAATTCTTACTATTGACATACCCAATTAGTTATCTAGCCTCTGGTTTAAGACCTCCAAGGACGGAGAGATTACCACCTCTTAGAAAGCCCATTGCACCACTGGGTAGATACAATTGTTAGAAAATTTTTCCCGAAATTTGATTCAAATTTGCCTCTATGAAAATTTTAATTTAGATAGTATTGTAAGTTCTGGTATATTGGAATGGTCCTGCTATGAATATGAGAAATCTCTCCAATATTTGTCTTCTTTTATTGCTATAGAAAGTTTTATAGTTATATTTATATAAGTCCTGTCTTGGTCTTAGGTTAATTCTAACATAATTTATGCTTATTTGCAGGTACAAAATTTTTAAAAAGAAATTCTCACTGATATCTTTTGTTTTCATGTAACTAAATTTTCTCCTTGAATTCAGTCCTCTACCCCCACCCCTGAGAGTTATTCCATACAGGAGAGGATTCTTTTTTAAAGAAAAAGAGGAAGAAGAGAAAAAGCAATCAGCATAATCAATCAATACATCAAAAAGTCTGAAAATATATGCAATGTTCCATATTAGTCGACCTCTCAGATCTACAAAGGAAGAGGGAGAGATGCCTCCTTATATATCCCTTCTTTTGGGCCTTGTTTGGTTTTTGTAATTTTGCAATATTCTCTTTAGATTATTTTGTGTTGGTTCTTTTGATTTACATTGCTGTAGTTATTGCATATGTGATTTTCTTGCTCCGCTTACTTTACTCTGCATCAGTTCATGTAAATCTTTCAATATTTTCCTATGCTTATATTTGTCATTTCTAGCAGCATAGTACCATTTCATTCCATTCATGCAGCACAATTTGCTTAGTCATCCCCGATCAATGGGCACATACCACAGAAAGTGCTGCTATATTTTGATATATGTGTGATCTTTCTTTTTATTTATTTATTTATTATTATTTTTGCTTTTTGAAGGGGGAGGGCAGGGTAATTGGGGTTAAATGACTTGCCCAAGATCACACAGCTAGTAAGTGTTAAGTGTCTGAGGTAGCATTTAAACTCAGGTCCTTCTGACTCCAGGGCTGGTGCTCTATTCTCTGTGCCACCTAGCTGCCTCAATCTTTTTTTTTTTTTTTATCAATAACTTCTTTGGGGTATATGCCTAGTTGTAGAGTCTCTGGATCAAAAGGTATAGACATTTTAGTCTTTTTGCAGTTTTAAAAACATGAACTTTCTTCTATTTTTTCCTTTTTTTGTTAGTACTATACATAAGACTTGGTGTTTATTTTGTATTTTATTTATGGAAGCTATTGATCATCTTGACTGCTTTTTCCATTAAGAAAATTAGGTAATATTCATAAAGACTTAGCAAAGTGCTGGGCACATAGTAGGTGCTAAAGAAGGGCTTGTTCCTTTCCTCCCACCCCCAGTTCTATAGAAGGGAACAATCTCTGTGGGAAGGGGATTCACTTTCTTCCCCACTACCAATACCAGCTGGTGACCAACTGCCAGCAAGACGCAGATGAGCCCAAGAGCCCTGGGAGCAGCGGCACCTGCTCTGCTACTGCTTCTGATCCCAACCATCCCTGCAGAAATATCGCCTGTGGGTGCATGGTCTGGGAAATGTTTCTGGGGGTGCTGCAGTCATAGCTACTGAAGACCCAGAAAGGAAAGAGTGCGCTTGCTGCCAAAGTCCTCGTCACTCTCAAATGGCTCGACATCAGAAACTGATGTGATTTTATCACATGGAAATGACATTAAGGAAGATGAATCACTATCTGTTTTGATGCTGCACTGTCAGGACCATGGGGACTTTCCATTTGACTTGCCACCAAAACCCTTTATATGCATTGCCTCCTGTATTGGAATGTGAGCTCTTTGAGAGCAGGCACTGTCATGCTCTCTATCCCCAGCACTTGGTATGGAGCTTTGTTCATGGTAAATGCTTAATAAATGCTCTTCCTTCCTTCCTTCCTCCCTCCCTCCCTCCCTCCTTCCTTCCTTCCTTCCTTCTTTCTTTCTTTCTTTCTTTCTTTCTTTCTTTCTTTCTTTCTTTCTTTCTTTCTTTCTTTCTTTCTTTCTTTCCTTCCTTCTTTTTTCATATATTTATTTATCCATATCATTGTAGGCCTTAATATATGATCCCATGAATAAATCCTCAGTCTGAAGATTTGCAATTCTGGAGGTCCCTGCCTGGATGGGGATGTAGAGGCTAGGCCCCTAGGTGGTGGAGTAGATAGCGCACAGGGATCACAATCATGAAAACCTGAGTTCAAATTCGATCCCAGATACTTACTAGCTGTGTGATCCTGGGTAAGTCATTTCACCTCTGTTTACCTTCATCTCTAAAATGGGGCTAATAATAACACCTCCCTCACAAATCCAGAGTTGTTATGAGAGGATCAAATGGGATGATAATTGTAAAGGGCTTAGCCTGGCACCTAGTATGCCCTATTTCTTTCTTTCTTTCTTTTCTTTCTTTCTTCCCTTCTTTTTTCATACGTTTATTTATCCATATCATTGTAGGCCTTAATATATGATCCCATGAATAAATCCTCAGTCTGAAGATTTGCTATTAGCATTAGGGATGAATATCTGCAAAGGAAGGTTGAGCACTCAGCAGCTGAGACTTAATTATGAGATCTCAGGTGGCCTATTTAACCTTTGTAGGCCTTAGTTTTTTTCATCTAAAAAAGGTGGGTTGTGATATACTATTTTCATTGCCCTCTTCTCAGGGGTTTTGTGAGCATCTAAAAAGTGACAGTGTGTGGTAACTCCAAAATGCTGTTTTGTGACCATGGCAGCTCTATTATTCCTCTGTTCCATACGTGCTCAGGACAAGGCTCCCAGGCTTCCATCTTGGGCCCTTGCCACTCTTAGCTCCCCAAGCCAGCTTTGTGGTTCTGCTATATCCAGTGGGCTGGGTTATCTCTGTGGAGGGGGGGCCCTGTGCTATGGAGAGACATCCCATGAAACTTAGGAGCTCTGGGTTTGTGGTATCTGATAGATTAGCTTACCTTGGAGGAGGGACTAGGGCCAGGGAGAGGAGAGCTGGGCAGTATTTCCATCAGGGTCCATTTCTTTCCTCAGTTGAGTCTTTCGTGTGCTCAGTCTGCCCCTCATCCTCCTCACCCCGCCCCAATTCCTCCAAGGACAGTGATGATGCTTTCTTCCCCTTGCCCTTGTTCCCCTGCTTTAATCTCACAGGCCTGCTCCTTCCCTGGCTAACTAAAGGTTGTGTGGGAAGCCAGATAGTTAAATGAGGAAGGGGAGCCAGCAGGGAGGCCTTTGACCTCATCTATTTCCTCCTTGGTTTGTGTCACATTTGCCTGTTTGTTCCTTCCCTATTTGGCAAACCTGTTCAGAGAGATACAGAAAAGCTCTGAGGGAGGATTGAGGCTGGGAGATCTCCCAGTACAGCATGGTGAAAAGAGAACTGCTTTTGGCACCGGGAGCCTCAGTTCCAATCCTGATGGTCCAACTGGCTCTGAGGGCATCGGCAAGTTCCTTCTGAGGATCACGGATGGGTCTGAGGCTCAGAGAGATTATGCTGGCCAAGGTCACACAGCTCCTAACCCGCCAAGTCAAGATGCAGCCGCAGACGGCCAACTCCACGTCTGGGCCTCGCTTCCCCTGCTGCCTTGCTTCTCTGCACCTCTGTTTTCTCCCTTTTTTAGGGCAGGAAGAAGTGACTAAATAAGCTCTAAGGTCTTTTCCAAGTAGAAAATATCTATGAGGCAGAAGTCCTGAGACCCATTTATAATAATAGGAACAAATAACTCAATAATCCCTGCCCTCAAGGAGCTTATATTCTATTGGGGCAGAGGGAAATGAGGACTATTTACACACACACACACATACACACATTGCACATATGTATGTATATTTCCCTTGTCTTCATATGCATATATCCACATATATTCCCTCTTATTCATATCCCTGGCATATATGTCTGCGTGTATGTATAAAATGAGGCTAGATTTGAACTCAGGACTTCTTAACTCTAGGCACAGAGCTCTATCCACTAATTACCACACACACACACACACACACACACACACACACACATGCACGCTTGACACTAGTGATGTGACGCTGGCTGTCACCTCTTTGCCTCAGTTTCTTCAACTGTAAATTGAGAATAATAATAGCACCTACCCCACAGGGTTCCTGTAAGGATCACACCAGATAACATTCATAAGCACTCTTAGCACAGTGCTTGGTATACAACAGGCATCCTATGACCGCTTATTCCCTTTTCTTTGTATATACATTATATATGTGTGTATGTATGTATATACCCACACATAATATATATATATATTACATAAACATACACACAAAGAAAACAAGGGAAGAAAGCATAGTTTTTCCTCTCTGCTGTGCATGTGTAGCATATAGTTAAAGACAGAGAAAGAACACAGAGAAAAGAAATATAACAAATTTGTTGGTATGGGGAGAGGCCCTAGCAGCTATGGGATTAAGAAAGGTCTCATGTAGGAGGTGATGCTTGAGCTGAACTTTGAAGAAATGAAGATTTCTCAGAGGCAGAGATGGGGAAGGAGTGCATTCCAGGCATGGGGGACAGCAGGTGCAGAAGTCCAGAGACCAAAGCAGACTGCTGTGAGTGAGGGGCAGCCAGAAGACCAAGCGAGCGAAGAGGAGTCAAGTATGATGAGTCTGGAAAGGTAGGTTGGAGCCAGGCTATGAGCACCTTTAAACATCAGACAGGGGAGTTTGTATCTGATCCTAGCACTAATAGGGAGCCGTCAGAGTTTATTGACTAGGAGAGTGGCACAGTCAGACCTGTGTTTTTGGAATAACACTTTGCCAGCTATAGAAGACTAGGTTGGAAAGGGCAAAGCCTGGAGGCAGGGAGACCAATGAAAAGGCTATTGCAATAATCTGGTAGAGTTGAAGCAGCATTAACTAGGACAGTTTAGGTATGAGAGAAGGAGATGGATGGGAGAAATGTAGAAGAGGTATAACCCAAGAGACTTGGCAACTGGTTGGATAGGCATGGTAATCTCAAAGAGATGAGAAAGGAAGGAAGGAGGAAAGAAAGAAAGAAAGAAAGAAAGAAAGAAAGAAAGAAAGAAAGAAAGAAAGAAAGAAAGAAAGAAAGGAAGGAAGAAAGAAAGAAAGAACAAGAAAGAAAATAAGAAAGAAAGGAAGAAAGAAAGAAAGAAAGAGAGAGAGAAAGAAAGAAAATAGGAAAGAAAGAAACAAAGAAGCAAAGAAACAAAGAAGCAAAGAAAGAAACAAAGAAAGAAACAAAGAAATGAAGAAGAAAAGGACCCATATGAATCAAAATATTTTAGTAGCTCATTTTGGGATGACAAAGAACTGGGAACTAAGGGGATATCTGTACATTGGAGAAAGGGATGAACAAATTATGATACATATATAAATAAATGCAATATTATTGCAACATATGAAATGATAAGAGGGATGCCTTCTGAGAGATCTGAGAAGATTTGTATGAACTGATGCAGAGGGAAGTGAGCAGAACCAAGAATATAATTTATACAAACAATATTGTAATGATAAACAGATTTAAAAGACTCAAGAACTCTGATCAATGCAGTGACCAACCGAAATTCGAGAGGACCAGTGATGAAGCCTACTACCCATCTCCTAATGGAGAAATGATAGCCCCATGAAAGTAGAATGAGACATGCATTTTTATTTTTTAAAATAAATAATTAATTAATTTTTAGTTTTCAACATTCACTTCCATAAGGTTTTGAGTTTTAAATTTTCTCCCCCTTCCTTTCTTCCCCCCTCCCCAAGATAGCATGCAATCTGATATAGGCTCTACTTATTCATTCATATTAAACATATTTTCACATTAATCATGATGCAAATAAGAATTAGAACTAATGGGAGGAACATTGAGAAAGAAGAAACTAAATAAAACAACAAAAGAAAAAGAGAGCAAGTAGTATGCTTCCATCTGCATTCAAGTTCTTTCTCTAGATGTGGATAGCATTTTCCATCATGAGTCTTTTGGAGTGAGAAATACATTTTTAGACATGACTGATGTAGGAATTGTTTCACTTGACTATGTATATTAGTTATAAGAATTTTGTTTTTCTTTATTTCAATTTGGATTGGGTGTGGGGAAATGAGAAAGAGAGAAAATAAAAGCTTATTGATATGAGGGGGAGGACATAGGAGAGAGCAGGTTGGGAAAGGGGTTATATAGCGGGATGGCTGTTTTTGAGGGGAAAGATGGAGAGAAAATTTGTAACTCAAAATCTTGTGGAAATGAATGATGTTAACAAGAAAATAAATAAAAATTTTTAAAAAGCTTATTGATTGAAAAAATAGAAGTTTAAAAAGAGGAAAGGGCAGTTAAAGAGGTGAGAATGATTTCAAGGCTGTGAACCTTGGACTGGAAGGATGACTGGAAACATGTTAGTACCCTTAACAGAAACAGGAAAGTTAGTAATAGGGGTAAGGATTTTTTTTCAGGGAAAAATAAAGAGTTCTGTTTTGGACATCTTAATTTTGAAATTCCTATTTCAGTTGGAAATGCCCAATAGGTAGTTGGTAGTGTTGAAACTGGAACTCAAGAAAATAGGAGTGGATGTATAGAATTGGGAGTCATCTGCATAGAGATGATAATCGAACCAACAGAAGCTAATTAGGTCTGGGGGAATGAGGAAGGAGGAAGAGAAGAAGATAAGAGAAGTGAAGACAATGAGAGAAGAGGTGAGTAAAAGAGAGGAGAGGAGGAAAGAGAGGAAAGAAGAGGAGAGGAGAAGAGAGGAGAGGACAGGAAAGGGAGTTGAAGGGAGGGAAGCAGAGAGAAAAGGAGGAGAGAGCCCAGGATAGAGGTGTGGTAGACCCATAATTAGGGGGCAGGCCATGTATTTAGCAAAGGAGGAGACAAATAGATAGGAAGGGAAGCAATTAAGAATAGTGTCACAAAAACCCAGAGAGATGAGACTAGGAAATGAATGCTGCAGAGAAGTCAAGAAGGATAAGAAAAAGGTTGAGAAGAGACTATTGTATCTGGCAATTAAAAATATTGATATCTTTATAGATGATAATTGAGTGATGAGGTCAGAAGCTAGATGAAGTGTTAAGGAGTGAGAGGAGGGGAAGTAGAGACAAGGAACAGCTTTTTCTAGGAGTTTGACTGTGATCAGAAGAGACCTGAGATGATAGTTTGAGGGGATAGTAATTTCAAGAGAGGGTCCTTTAAGAATAGAGACTATCTGTGTGTGTTTGCAAGTACAGAAGTATAAAATGATCCAGTAGATAAAGAGATTGAATAGGTATTTGAGAGGGAAGTGGGAAGTGGGAAGTGGGAAGAAAATCTTGCTGGAGAAGATGGGAGAGGATAGGATCCAGAGAGCAAGAAGAGGGTTGATCTTGGTTGAGAAGGGCCACCTCTTCATCAGAGACTAGAATGGAAGAAGAGAGAATGGGGGATGATGACAATGGGGTACAGAATACAGGAGAAGAGGAAGCTCCTGGCAAATGGCTTCTTTTCTTAGTCAATTATGAGGAAGGGTCTTCAGCCAAGGTTAGAAGAGGAATGGTATGGGAGACCTGAGGAGAGAAGGGAAGATCTAGAAGTCTCTCTTAGGGACTGGAATAAAGAATCAAACAAGGAAAAGTAAAAAGATTGCCTTGCTGCAGTAAAAGCCCAGTTGAGATTAAATAATACATTTGTACTTGATTCAGACACTATGATTGTGTGACTTCCTTCAGCACCCTCAGGCAGTGTTCAGATAAGAGTGGGTAGAGAAGTATGGGATGGTAGAAATAAATGATCCAGGGTTAAGGTTCAGCAAGGCATGATCAGCAATAGGACAAGGGGAGAAGGAATTTGACAGGAGAGGGCGGTTTAACATTGAACTGATTGTTAGGGCAATATTAGGAAAGGAGGAAAATGAAGCCTGGAAGAATGCTGAGGGGTAGTGAAGAGGACGGCTAGATGGGTGAGACATAGGAAGCAAAAGAATGGTAGATTGTGGTAAGACAAAGGAATTTCATAATTCTCAATTGTGGAAGGAGGGTGATGGTGAAATCAAGGGTGTGATCATCCCTGTAAGTCTTAGGAAGAGAGAAAAAGCAAGAGAATAATGAGGTAATGTTTGTAAAACACTTAGCATGGGGCCTGGCAGACTTGTGCAGTCCATTCAGTCATGTGTGGCTCTTTGTGACCTCATGGACCACACTGTCCATGAGGTTTTCTTGGCAAAGATATTGGAGCGGTTTGCCATTTCCTTTTCCAGTGGATTAAGGCAAACAAAAAGTTAAGCAACTTGCCCAGGGTAGTACAATTAATAGATATCTGAGTCCAAATTTGAACTCAGGTCCAAGCCTAGCATTGGACCATTGAGTCCATTGAGTCACCTAGCTGACTCCTGGGCAAACAGGTTAAGTGACTTGTCCAAAGTCACACAACTAGTAAGTGTCTGAGGCTGGATTTGAATCAGGTCTTTCTGATTCCAGGCTCAGCACTCTATCCAACGAACCCTCTAGTTGCCCCACCTGGCACATAGTAGATGATATTTACCTGCTAATAATAATCATTATCATCATTATCATTATTATTACATCATAGGAGTTGAGAAGATTGAAGAACTGGGAAACCAGAGGAACATGTGTATGGAAGCTAAACCTCCCTAATGTAATGCTATTCTAGCCATGAAATATCACTCTGCAAGTCACAAAGTACCTTATGCTCCTTATTCTATTTGATCCTCCCAACTCTACCCATTTTACAGATGGGGAAATTGAGGCACAAAGAGGGAAAGTAATTTGTTGAAGGTCCACGTGACTGGTGAGTGTTAGAGCTAAGGCTCAAACCTAGGTCTCTTCCCAGTACAATGTGCGTGGCTCCTGTTTCTGCTACTGCTGATATACTCTGTATAATTTCCCTAGACATAACTAGCATAAGTAGGACTCTCAAGAAAGTCCCCTCCAGCTCTGACTCCATTCATTATAATATGGTCTTAGTCTCAGAGGCCAGAAGGATTTCTCCAAAGAGGGAAATCTCCTATCCTTGTCTCTCTTATGATTAGAAGGCATCCCTGTTGATGCTCTGGGAACCACAGCTTCCATATCAGTTTTCAGTACTTACCTCAGGTCTGTTGTGAGGAAGGTGCTTTGTGTGAATATTTTTTTTTGTTTGCTTTATTTTGTAGGGGGGAGGGCAGGGCAATTGGGGTTAAGTGACTTTCCCAAGGTCACATGGCTAGTAAGTGTAGGTGTCTAAGGCTGGATTTGAACTCAGGTCCTCCTGACTCCAGGGCTGGTGCTCTATTCCCTGCACCACCTAGACGCCCCTTTGTATGAATAATTAATCTCTAACCTCTTTCCTTTCCTCTTCTGGCTCATTCCAGAACTCCAAGAGAATCCCCTACTCATGCTATGGACTCTGTCCCAGTTTTGCTTCCCACACCATCTCTCTGTCTCTATCTCTGAGTGTATGGTTCTATATCAGTGAAAGAATCCACAGAATGACCAAGTCCCGCTAGGGTTTGAACGCCAAGCCCAGGTTTAGCATCAGGACAAAAGGGTCCACCTACTGGTGATAGCAGGGAAAACACAGTGAGTGAGTCCTTGTTTCTCAACAGGGGGAGGAACTATTTTTATAGGACTGGAATATCATACTGTAATTCCAGCAGCTGGGCAGGTAGTGAGCCTCAGAGAGCCTGCTCCAGAACCACAGAAGCTGGGCCCCCTACATCGCTTTTCCTCTCCGTTTTATTATTTTAGAAATAGCTGTTACAGCAAGGTGTTCATTGTCACCATACAAAATCCAGTTCACTTCACTATACATTTATTAGACGTCGGCTATATGAGGGACCTTGTACCAAGTTCAGATGAGATTGGGGAGGGTCCTGCCTTCATGGTGCTCACCGCCTAATGTGGGGAAAAGCATAAACACAGACAGCTAGGGTATAGTTCCATAATAATTATGTTACATAGTAATAGATTGCTATACCTCTATTAAGTCTGATGGAGAAGGTGGCAATGCGCAGAGGGAATCGAGGAAGACTAGCTGGAGGAGGTGACATTTGAATTAGGCTTTAGAGGATAGGCAGAAATTCAATGGGCATGGTGGTGTGATGCAGTATATAGAACATTGGACTTGGAATTAGGAAGACTTGGGTTGGACTCTCTCCTGCTACTCTTTTTTTTTGTTTGTTTTTGCTTTTTGGAGGGGGAAAGGCAGGGCAATTGGGGTTAAGTGACTTGCCCAAGGTCACATGGCTAGTTTTGTGTTAAATGTCTGAAGCTGGATTTGAACTCAGGTCCTCTTGACTCCAGGGCCAGTACTCTATTCACTGTGCCACCTACCCACCCCACTCTCCTGCTACTCTTACTAGCTATGCTTCTCTGGGCAAATAACTTCTCTGGGCCTCAGTTTCTTCATCTATGAAATGAGAGGGATTGGACTTAATGACCTCTTTAAATCTCTGATCATATAAATAGGCAGAGAGACGGGGAAAAGATATTCCAGGAACAGGGAATAGTGAGAAACAAAGGAATTCACACACACACACACACACACACACACAAGCAAATATGATTTCACAAGAAAGTGATTACAAGGATGATTAGTTCAATTCAAGAAACAGTGAGCACATCCTTTGCACAGAACTCTGTCCTCTGTCGCTAGGAGAGATGCACATTTTAGATGACACTCACTTCCTCTCCTCAGGGGGTTTACAGTTTATTATTAGGGCCCTAAATATTGATAACCATAATAACCAATAATACATGACAAACATATTAGAAATGTACAAAGGGTTGTTTATGGAGCACCTTCTCTGTGCCCAGCTCTGATTTAGAAACACAGGGATTGTTAGGTTGGATCAAACTGGGAGCCCATCCAGTCCAAGAATCATCCCGCCAATAGCAAATAAGCCCAATTCAATTTAATTCCACAAGAATTTATGAAGCCCTGCTCTATGCTTCCCAATGAGTAAGAAAAGAATTGAAAGGGACATTAGAAATCATGTAGTTTAATTCCTTCTATCTATACAGAGGGAAACTGAGGCAGGGAGAGACGGGAGAGAAAGTGAGAGCAAGACAGAGAGAGAAAGAGAGGGAGAGAGTCAGAGACAGAGAGAGAGACACAGAGACAGAGTCAGAGACAGAGAGAGAAGGAGAGGGAGAGAGTCAGAGACAGAGAGAGACACAGAGACAGAGTAAGAGACAGAAAGAGAAGGATAGGGAGTCAGAGACAGAGAGAGATGTGGAGACACACACACACACACACACACACACACACACACACTGAGTCAGAGGGACAGAGAGAAGGGTGTGACCCTGTCCATCTATTTAGGTACCAGCTTGAGTATCGATTCCACCTCTTAGACCAACAGTGTTTCCACTAGATGACACTGCCTCACTTTCCACCACAGGCACTACCAGGCATCTCCTACCCCGGAGGCTAATGTTGAAAAGTCATCCTGTCCATTCCCCTGAGGTGTGGCAGCCTGACATCGGAATCCACTGAGGGAGATGAGAAGCCCTCACAAAATGTCAGAGCTGAATAATGAGAAGGGATTTTTGCCTAAGGTCACACAGTTAACAAGTGTGCCTGGGCTGCCCAGATCCCCTGATTTCAACACCAGCATATTGTATACGATACCATAAAACCAACACCAGATCCCAAACATATCATGGTGCCTCTCAGTTCCAGGAAAGAAGATCTGAACGCCTCTCATAATCACCTGTTCCAGGGTCTAACCACCCCAAGAGACTCAGAAGTACTTCCTATTGTCTCCCTTGGATCACTTCTGCTACAGTCAGAACAAACTTTCTGTTGCTTGGATTTGCAGAGTCCAGAGGGTGAGCATCCCAGTAGGTAGACTTTTCTTCATCTTGAATATAATACTGTAAGGGTCCTCTCAGACTCCTGCTTTATTGAAGAGTCTTGCTCAGAAGACTGGTCTGAGAAGTCAGCTCTGGAACAGTTTTTACTGGTACTACCAGACTCTCCCCAGCAATCCTTCCCCCAGTCCCTTGGTCATTACTTCCAGCACAGTACATTCTCCTTATGGTCATGACTAATGGATTTGGTATATCATTAACCCCAAGCAGGGCTCCTGCCAATTTGCTGACCTTTTGCCAAGGGGGAATTTTCTTCCAATGGCAGGGTATAGACTCAGAAACTATTAGAGCTGGAAGGGCCTTTGGAGATTAACTAATCCAACCCCCTCATTTTACAGATGGTGGAGACCAAAGGCCAGACAGGGGAAGTCATCTGGCCAAGGTCACACAGACAATGAGGGGCACCTGAACCCAAATCTTCCAACTCCAAGTTCAGGGCTTTCTACTATATCAGAAATAGCCTTCTTTTTTTTTAAATTAAATTTTATTCATTTTTTTCCAAATGAAGATCCACCTGTCCTTTCCTCTTCACCCCCTTCCACATGCACATATTGAGAAAGCAAGAAAAACAAAATCCTCTGTTACAAACCCATATATTCAAGCAAAAGAAATCCTTCCATTGGCTATGTCTGAACAAACCAACAAAATGCCTCAGTCTATACTCAGCCTTATCTTTAGTTAATCAAAAAAGCATGTGTTAATTGCTAGGTAAAGCATTGGGGACATCGAGGCAGGGTAAAATCATCTGTCCTCAATGAGGTTCTGTTCAGTGAGGTGGAGGGAGAACAACTGTGCACATATATCCAAGTAGCTATCAGATATTTTCCAAGTAAATCCGAGGCAATCTATGGGAGGGAGACACTAGGAGCTGTTGGGGGGAGGGGTCAGATCAGGAATAACCTCATGTCAGAGGTGGTACCTGAGAGGAGCTTTGAAATAACTGAGAATGCTAAAAAGTCGAGGGAATGCTTTACAGCCATTGGAAGGGGAACAATGGGTGTGAGGCACCAGTTGGCCATTACGGTTGGAATGCAAAGGGTGAGGAGGGAAGTGATGTTTAATAAATCTGGAAAGTTAAGCTGCAGCTAGACTGTGCAGGACTTTAAATACCAAAGAGAGGGGTTGGCATTAGGGAAATACTGAAGTTTCCTGAGTGGGGGAGGCACATGCTCAGACCTATGCTTTTGGAATGATCTCTTTGACAGTTAGGTGGAGGATATGTCAGAGAGGGTAGAGCCTGCAAGCAGAGAAATTAATTAGGAGGGTATTAGTCCTGGTGGCAGGTGACAAGGGCCTGAACGCTGGTGGGTGGTTGGAGTGTGAATAGGAAGAAGGGGATGGATGGGAGAGGTGTCACAGGTAGAATTGACAAGATTAGGCAACTTATTGGCTCTGGGGATAAGGGAGGGAATGGACAAAGAGGGAAGAGTCAAGAACACCTCCAAGGTTGTGAACCTGGGTGACCTGAAGAACAGTGGTATCCTGTGCAGAAAGAGGAAGTTAGGAATAGGGAAATAGGGGTGGGTTTGGGGGGAACAGTTACTTCTTCTTTGGGCATGATGATTTTGAGGTGCCCACAAGGCATCCAGTTTGAAGCATTCAATAGGTAGTTAGTGGGACCGGAGTTGAGAAGAGAGATTAGAACTGAGTGTAGATTTGGGAGTTCTCTGCATAGAGATGAGAATTGAACCCCTGGAAGCTAATGAGGCCACTGTAGGAGAGGGTAGAGAGAGAAGAGGGACCAGGACAGAGCCCTGAGGTAGATGCACATGTAGAGGGTGGAATATGGGTGCTGATCTAGTAAAGGAGATTGAAGAAGAGGGCTCAGATGGGCAGCAGACTAAGGGAAAGTAGGATCACAAAAATCCAGGAAAGAGAGAGTATGCAGGAAGAAAAAGGGGTCCAATCATGTCACATCTGCAGAGGGGTCAAGGAAGGAGGAAGGAGTGAGGAAAAGACCATTATATCTGACAGTTAAGAATTCTTCATTATTGCCAGGAAGGAGGCAGCTGCTCATGCTGTATGGTATAAGAGGCGCTCAGAAAGTCCTTTTGTTCCCACATATCCCCTTATACTGTTTAAATATGAGCTTCCTCACAGACTCTCAGGAAGAGACCAGGAAAGGCAGCACAGTGCAATGGATAATGTCTGGCCTGACAGTGAGGGACACTTGGCTTCACATCCTGTCTCTGACACTTTTGAGCTGTGAAATCGTGAGTGAATCATTTAACCTCCCCCAGCCTCAGTTTCCCCTTCTAGAAAAACAAAGGTTGGACTTGCTAGCTTCAAAGATCCCTTCCAGTTCTAAAACTATAATTGTATACAAGGCCTCATGCCAGCCCAGACCAGAGACTCCTTCTGGAATTCCCTATTATAAATAGTTAACATCAATATGGCATTTTATGATTTGCAAAGCACAATATATTGTTGTCTTGTATCTCCCAACAGCCCTGGGAGATGAATGTTACTGGGATTATTAACCCTCTTTTAGAGAGGAGGAAACAGGCTTAGAAGGGACAAAGATGTTTGCCTAGGGTCTAATGGATAGTAATTACAGTGAAAACTTGAACCCATA
Organism: Pseudocheirus occidentalis; assembly: GCA_028646575.1. Lineage (NCBI taxonomy): Eukaryota > Metazoa > Chordata > Mammalia > Diprotodontia > Pseudocheiridae > Pseudocheirus > Pseudocheirus occidentalis. Next base: position 65,294,749 of record CM053595.1, read on the forward strand.
CCTTTTGGCACCAAGGACTGGTGATCTTTGTACTACCCCTGGACTGGAACCGAGGATGAAAGGCAGGCAGTGAGTTCAATGAGAAGGCAGAGCCAGAGTTCTCTCCAGGGCTCCTCTCTATATCTGGTCAGTCAGTAGTAATTGGCCAGCTCTCAATTCCATCATCTAAGCCAGTCCCATCCTGGGCCCAGAAGGCCAGCTCGTCATCCCTGCCTCCAGGGACCAAGTCTGGCAGCCAGGACAAAGGAGCTGGTGGGAGTGCTGCAGGTTCCAATTCAATTCAATTCAAGAAGCATTTATTAAGTACCTAGTGAGTGCCAGGAAGCGCTGAACTGCATGCAGGTCAGGGTAGTATGGGGAACAAGGGAGCTGGAGAAAGGCCAGACTAGACAGATGGAAGCAATGTGGTAGAGTAGAAGGCTGGGTTCTAGTTGGAAGGCCTGGGTTTGAATCCTGCATCTTGGACACTTCATAGTTGTCTGGCTTTGAGCAAGTCATTCCCACCCCCTTGGGCCTCAGTCTTTGCATCTGTGAAATGATGGTAGAAAACTAGACCATCCCAACTCGATATTCTATGATCCTATTGTGATTAAAACGGCAGGGTTTGTGTTAGGTCTTTAAAGGAAAAAAAGGGATGCTGGACATGATTCAGATTCATCACTAAGGCACCTTGAAGGACCTATGGGGCAGTGAGAAGGACACTAGGTCCAGAGGTCGAGGGTCTGGGTTTAAATCGTAGTTCTGCTACTTCTGACCTGTGAAATCTGGGGTGAGTGGCAGAGCCTCTCTGGGTCTTATTTTCCTTCTCTGTAAAAAGAGTGGGCTGAGTTGAGTGATATCTGAGATTTTCAGTCAGTTCTAAATCCATGATCTGTGTACAGCATGTCCCCCCTCCCCTGCCCCCTACCTTCCCAGGAGAGAGCAGGGAAGGCTTCTTGGGAGAGGCGGCATTTGGGGTGAGGTTTGAAAGATGAAGGGATGTTAACAAGAAGAGATGAGGGTGGGCAGCAGCCCAGAGAGATGGTTCCCAAGTTTAGGGAAGGAAGTTTAGGGAGCAAAGGTGTGAGGGAGGGAAAGCCCTTGGCCCTATGTGGGAGAACTGAGGAGAGGAGGATGGGTTAAAGCAGGGGTTCTGAACTTTTTTGTGTGTGGAGGATCTCTTTGGCATCCAGTGAAGCCTATGAACCCCTTTTCAATAAATGCATAAAATAAAATATGTAGGATTACAAAGGAAACCAATTTGTTGAAATAAAAACACTTTTTTACAATTTGAGTTCACAGACAATTGAAATTGAGCCACAGTCCTCAGGCAAACCACTTCACTTCCTCTGAGCCTCAGTTTTCCTCTCTGTAAAAGGGGGTTAATAATCCCAGCTGTATGTACCTCAGAGGGTTGTTGTGAGATAACAATACAATAATACATCATGCTTTGAAAATCATTAGATGCTATGTTAATGTTAGTTATTTGTAATAGAGAATTGTTATTCGTCTTTTGTGCTCAAAGAGAACCAATGACATCACAATGTTGTGGTCAAGGTACAGTGTGTTCAACTATGACTAATCAGACCAATCTGAGCTTGGAAACTCTGGATCCCAGGTTCAGAGCCCCTGGGTTAAAGGGTCAAGGAGGGCAGCTAGCCACGATCACATGAGGACCTAGGGCATGGTGATGTGGAAGGAGATCTGGCACTGGAATCTATAGACTCAGGTCCATATATTGGCTCTGCCTCTTTCTAGCTGTCCAACTATGCATTGGTCCCTTCTCTTCTCTGGGACTCAATTTCCTTATCTACGAGATGCTAGGTGGTAGTGGAGACAGGAAGATTTGAGTTCAAATCCAGCATCAGACACTAGCTGTGCGACCCTGGGCAAGTCACTTCACCTCTGTTTTCTTCTGTTTCCTCAACTATAAAATGGGGTTAACAATAGCGCTTACTTCACAGAGCTGTTGCCAGGATCAAATGAAATATTTGTAAAAGCATGCTTACCTAGTGTCTGGCACATAGCAGACGCTGTAAACCCTCATTCCTTCCACTCCTTTCCCCTAAAACGGAGATGATAATGCTCATACTAACACTGCCTCTATCATCAACGTTTTGTGAAAAAACAAAACAAACCGCTTTGTAAGTCTTAAAGGCAATGTGATCTACAGAAAGGGGGTCCTGTTACCAATGAGAATAACCAGGAAGGGACTCATACAAGAAGCATTTCTAAGAGAGATGAGGGAGAGAAATGAAGCTTTCAAACCACAAAGGCTAAGTGAATGGTGGTCCCCTCGATGACACTGGCAAGCTGGGGCATACAACTGGTTTGGAAGACCACTGCAGGGGCCTGTAATTGGGTCCCCGTTGGGATGGAGGACAGAGAGGTTCTAGATCAGTTTTCCTCATCTGTGGAAGGAAGAGGCTGGTCTAGATGACCTCAGAGATATTTCCCAGATCTTTCCCAATCCTAAATCTATGGTGATGTGATCAGATTGGGGTTGGGTGAAATGGTGTCCTTGGGGGAGAAGAGGGGAAGGACTGAGGCTAAGGCAAACTTGGGTGTTTGTTGGCCCTGACCTATGAGAAGCCCCGCAGCTGGGGAGGGGTAGAGCAGGTGGAGTTCAGTTTTGTTCAGGAGTTAAACGTTGCTAGATACGTCCCTAAGATCTCCATCTTGTCCTTGTCCTTATTTCCCCACCAGTCCAAATTGCCATCAGGCTTCATTTTCTGACCAGCATTTCACATTTGCCAATTGGTATAAATAGGTATGCTTTTCAAAGCATTTTCTTCTCTACCCTGTCTCACTAGAGGCTCTGTGGCATAGTGAAAGGACCTTGGTCTTAGAACTGGAAGACTGGGTTCAAGTTCCACCTGTACCAAAGCTCTCTGCTGTTGGCATTGGGCAAATCACCTCATTTCTCCAAAGTTCAATTTCGTCATCTGAAGGGACTGGAAGGAATTAGAGCACTGGCCCTGTAGTCAGGAGGACCTGAACTCAAGTCTGGACTCAGAGACGTATTAGCTGTGTGACCCTGAGCAAGTCACTCAACCCCAATTGCCTTCACCACCCCTTCCCCCCCACAAAAATGGGGACTAGTAATACTTGCATTAATTATTTTGCAGGGTCAGGCTGTTTTTTTAAAGATGTTTTGTGGATACTTTTTTATAACTGTCACTCAATGATTTATTATCAGTGATATTATTCCCATTTTACAGGTATGTAAACTGAGGGCCAGGCAGCTAGGTATTACAGTGGATAGAATGCTGGGCCCAGAGTGAAGAAGACTCATCTTCCTGAGTTCAAATCTGGCCTCAGACACTTACTAGCTGTGTGACCCTGGATAAGTCATTTAATCTCATTTGCCTCAATTCCCTCATCTGTAAAATGAGCTGGAGAAGGAATCAGCAGACCACTCTTCCAAGAAAACCCTAAAAGGGGTCATGACCGAAAACGACTGAACAAGAAAAACTTAAGGTCAGAGAAGTAAAGAGACGTGTCTGAAGTCCCACAAGAATGCTGTGGTATAGATGTACTAGAACCCAGGTCCTTTGACCCAGTCTATTTACATCCTACTGGCCCACCCTACAACTGAATCACCTTTTTCAGCTGTAGGGATGCTAGGGGACTCATTACCTACTGAGGCGGTTCTGCTTTGGGATAATTCTAATCATTAGGAGGTGTTTTATTTTCCTGATGTAACCATCGCTCTCTCTGCAACTCACCCTCTTCCTGTCCTAGTCCTGGCAGAACAGAGCAAGTGCAAACCCTCCCCCAAGACATTCCCTCAGTTTCTTAAAGAAAACAGCCATCCACCCCACCCCCACTCCCCAAGTCTTTTCTTTGGTTAGTGGCTGTCAAGGCTTTCTAACCTGGGATTGGCAAATGTCCAACCTGGGGCCACAGCTAGCCAGCAAGCTCCCTACGCCTTCAAAATGGCTGCCTCCCCAGTGCTGAGTCTGGCCGATTCTCAGCTAGAATAGTGGCTGTTTTGTAGGTCACAGGGGCAGTGTCTTCCTGCTGGGCCTGGAAGATGGGCCTTTTGAGGCCAGGCAGCTTGGCCCAGTATCATAAAGCTATCGCTTTATTGCTCATAGAATTCTGAGCTGGAGAGAACCACATCAACATCCTTAAACCATCTCTCTGGGGAGGAGAAATCCCAGATCTGAATGTCCAGGGTCCCAGACAGGCTGCAGGCACCCACCAAACAGAAACAAGAGTTTTTCCTTAGAGTGGGGAGACCTCACCAAACTGACTTTGTGACCTGGGCCCTAGATCCTTTATTTCTAAACCGAGAGGGTTGGACTCAGTGATTTCTAAGGCTCCTTCTAGCTCTGACATTCTACAACTGAACAAAAGAGGTTCCATTGCAGGATTTTTTTTCCCCTTGAAGCATCGGTGGAAATGAGTTCCGTTTAGTTTGATGGGCTGGGGAGGGGGTCTAAGGAGTAACGGGGGAAAAAGGTTTATTGTAGGAACACCCAGAAACTCTTAGCAAAGGTGTGGTTCAGGGCTGTGGCGTTGACATCTGGGGGCCTCCTACTGAACCCCAAGAGATATCCCCTCCAAGGAGTCGAGCGCTGCCATGGCTGCTGCCCCACGCCCAGGTCTGATCCCATGGCCTGGATTTCTTTTTCTCTCCTCTTCATAGCTTGCCTCGGCATCTTGCCAGGCCGGGCGGGGGATGGGGGTGGAGGGAGGAAGGCCGAGGGGGGCTGTCCCTGGCCTGCCTTCGTTGGTGCCGGGAGCTCTCTCTCTGCCTCTGATTTTCCCCAGCGAGGGTGTCGGGGAGCGGGAGGCAGGATAGATGTTTGCAATAATTACCCAGCCGAACCCTTCCTGAGCTCTGCCTCCATGGTAACAGCAATGGGTTGTCCCAGCCTGAGCCTGCAGTAGGATGAAAAGAGAGGGGAGAGGGATGCAGAAGCTGGAGAGAGCCTTGCAGTGTGCGCTGGGCGATTTCCTGGGGGGCTGGCACCAATACTCTGCCACAGGCAGCCCTTGCCTCCAATTCCCTTGCTCCCTTTGTAATGCTTTTGACACATTCCCCCCCTCCCGAACACACACACACACACACACACACCCCTTCGGGTGGCTCCTTACCCCCTCCTACATCCTCCCCCCAGCTGCTCCCTTGAATCCACCAGAGACACAGAAACTGCCAGGGGTGGGTCAGGGAGGACAGGCCTCCAAACAGCTCTTTGTCTGAGCCCAGCCGCTTGGCCCAGGGGGAGGCCTGCCTGACACTGGGCGGAGGCACTGGGGGCATGTAAAGAACGCTGGATTGGAGTCAGAGGCCCGGGGCTTGAAGCCCGGCTCTGCCACTCATTACCTATGTGATCGTGGGCAAACCATTTTCCCCAGCCCTCACTTTCTTCCTCTGTAAATCGAGGGGTTGGACAAGGTGATTTCTACGGGTTCTTCTAGCTCTAAATTCTGTGATGCTGTGGTTGTCAGCCAGATTCGAAGACCTGCAAATAAATGGGAATAGGCCAACGGGACTGTGCAGAGGAAAGGGGTGAGGGAGGCCGAGGTGGGGGAGGGAGCCCATCATGGGGGAAAATAGCACAGGAGGGAGGAAGCCATCTGTAGGGGAGAGCAGGTGTGCGGGGGAAGTGAGAAGGGGGAGGGAGGGATGCTGGGCTGGGGGTTGGGACTCTGGGGGTTCCAGCCCCACTTATCACAGGATAATAAGATTTGAAAGCTGGAAGGAATTGTAGAGACCATCCAGTCCAGCCCCCTTATTTTACAGACAAGGACAATGAATCCTAGAAAGGTGAGACGACTGCACTCGAGGTCACATGGGGAATAAATAGCAGACTTGGGATTTGAACCTAGATCTTCTGACTCCAGATTCTTTCTGTATTGTGAACCCCCACTGTCAGAACTAGTGCAGCCTCCCTCGGATTTTTCTTTAGTCCCTCAGGACTTCTAATAATAATTCAAAGCTCTTTCTTCCTTTCTACAACATCCTCTTGAGATAAGTAGTACAGATGTTATTATCCCAATTTAACAGATGAGGAAACTGAGGCTTAGTGAAGTTAAGTGATTTGCCCGGGATCATTCATGTCAGATGGAGCCAAGATTTGAACCCAGGTGTTCATATTCCCAGCCCAGGGTTCTTTCCATTGGCTCACCTCCCTAGAAAGCATGCCAAATCCCTTTCTCTCAAGGGCAAAAAGATGAAGCAACAAACATTCATTAAGTGCCTACTATGTGCCGTATGGTAGCCAGGTGGAACAGTGGCTAGAGTGCCACACCTGGAGTCAAGGAAGACTCATCTGCCTGACTTTAAATCTGACCTCAGACATTTCCTAGCTGTGTGACCCTGGGCAAGTCACTTAACCTTGTTTGCCTCAGTTGTAAAATGAACTGGAGAAAGAAATGGCATACTGTTCCTGTAGCTTTGTCAAGATAACCCCAAACGGGGTAACAAACAGTTGGGCATGACTGCAAATGACTGAACAATTACAGAGCGAATGTGTCATACACTATTCTAGGTGCTGGAGACAGGAATACAAAGAATGAAGTAATCCCAGGCTTTGAGTTTTAGATGAAGGGTGTTTCTGAGGAGGCAGCATGGTGTATCGGGGTCTCAGCTAGCTGGATGACCTTAGGCAAGTCATTTCTATGTTCCAGCCCTGTCCTTCCTCTATAGAATGAGGTGTTTGAACTAGAATATCTCAAAAATCTTCTGTCCTATCATCTTTTAATTCTGTAACTGATATCTCCCCCTGAAGAAGTAGGTCTAGCTTAGGCATTCCATCTTGCTTCTAGGCCTTCATCGCAGGGAAATTGTGGGGTCCCTTCATTTGACTTGGACTCCAGGGACCATTTTAGGGTAAAAGCACAGCTCCAGGGAAAGCCTCCAGGAACAAGATCAATCACTTCTGTAGATTACTGACTCACCTTACCTTTGGGTCCCAAATAAATGTACAGCAAAACACAGCTGAGCAGATCTCAGTGATCTCAGACCCCCTTCTGAGAATGTCCTCAGACCAGCTTTGGGGGGGTCAGATTGGATGGTCTCTAAGGTCCCTCCCAGGTCTAACCTTTTCTGCCTTATGTCCTAAAGTCCTTGCCAGCTTTCTTGGCCTCTGTGTTCTGTCTTCTAAGACTCTTCCCAGCAACCAGTCTCTATTCTTTTCGTCTGAGGTCCAAGTTGGTCACCTTAGCTTGGATCTCAAGTACCAGGTAAGTTAAGCCAGCAGCTTTTTCCAAATTATAATGTATTGATCCTAAAAAACATATTGGTCCTCTGAATGGTCATAAGTTATCTCAGATCTTCTGAGACTCAGTTTTTCCGTCTATAAAATGAGAATGATAGCATTTCCACTATTTGTCTTGCAGAATTGTTGTAAGGCTCAAAGCACTCTATAACCAGAAATGTTAGTTATTATTTCAAAGAAAATTTTAAAAAATTTTATCTACTTTTTGAGGCTTTTTACTCTCAAATACATTAACACTGAAGCGTTAAGGACTTCATTAGGGACCCCTCCTAGGGGAATTTGCATTTCTAAAGGGACAGATGGAGAAAGCAATTCTTACTCTGAAGGAATGAACCTCCAGTTTTGAGTAGCAGCTACACCTGACTGGAGGTAATATATTTAGGGGTGACACAGGTGAGGGGATGAGCTGGAATGACTTCCTGATACTCCTAGAATCCCACTGTCCATGCCAATGATGCTACTAGATCTGCCTACAAGGTCTAGATACCATCCCAGGAAAAACTGAACTGTCCCCACAGAAGATGATATATGTTGGCAGGACCTCTGGGGACAGACTGGGCACAATGGGACACACCTGTTAGCAATGTGTTGTGCTGTTACCAATATTTCCATATCCCTGTAATTCAGCAGGCAATAAACTGATCAAGATGTGGCTAACAAATAGAACCCAATTAGACCATCGTTTGCGCTTTAGCTGAAGTGTTTCTTCAGGGAGGCAGGGGAGCTAGGGAGGGGCACACAAAGGCCGGTGCCCCCTCCCCTGGGATACTCTCTTTGCCACCCCATCTGCTACCCCAAATGCTAAGTGGATCCCTGAGGAAAGCCCTTGCCCAGCCCTATCTTGATCAGCAATTGCTTTAAGCTGTATGTATGTATGTATGCATGTATGCATGTGTGTGTCCAAGTGTGTACACAGACATGCACACGGGGGTCTGTCTGGCACTGGGTGAATTCCAAAATCTTGCTGGAAGCAGCTGAAACTGGAGAAGGCAAAGCCAAGGCTAGGCAGCCAGCATTCCTGACCTCCCCTTGCAGGAGTCTCTGGGGGCCAGCCGGACAGATACCCTACTAATCAAGGCTGGCCAGATTGGGCAGCTTACACTACAGGTGTTACTTTACCTGAAACTGATTACTTGGGTTCTCCCTGCAGAGGAGGAGTGAACAGCTGCTTCAAGTAGTCCTGGTCACTGAATCACTACAATCCTCCTGACTCCTTCAGATTTGCAAATAATCACCCACGGGGCTGTGAGCAGGCTACAACTGGGGCCCTTACCTCTGAAGGGAAACTGAGTCACAGGGCATAAGAAACCAGGAGGAACCTAGGGGCTGGGGTGGGATGACTCATCAAGTCCATTTCACTACCTCAGCGTTAGAAATCAGCTGTCCATCAATATAACTGGGAGAGGAGAGGGGAAATCCCATAGTTTACCCCATGGGCAAAAGAAAAAAAGGAATCAACAGAGGATTCATTAGTATGATAATGATCTCTTCTAAGGAGTCCTGCTTAAAGGCCGGTTTGCTGTCAGCTTATTGTACAGATGGAAAGTGAAACAGCATTGCCCATCCAGGGTGGGCAGATGGTGGCAAGGCAGGGAGGCAAACCCAAGAGTCCCATGTAGTAACCAGAGTGGGGAAATATGTTTTAGTGGGGAAAGCATCCAGCTTTGAGACAGGAGACCTAAATCCTAGCCCTAGTTTAGTCACTAAATTGCTATGTGACCTTAGGAAATTCATTTTACATTTCTGGGACTCACTTTCTCCTTCTATAGAAAGAGATCCAGAGTTGAAAAGAAACTTAATGGTCGACAACCTTTTTACAAATGAGGAAACTGAGGCACAGGGAAACTAAATTACTTACCCAAGGTCACACTGTTAGTGAATAACAAAGTTAGGATTTGAACCCAGGTTGTGTGACTCCAAATTCAGCATTCTTTCCATCTCTGGAGCAGCAGGCTCCAGACTTTTTTGATCATGTTCCCTCCCTCTTAGCAAGAAAGTTTTGAAAATGAAGCTCCAGTATACATATTTATATAGTATATATTTAATATGTACCTACTTATATCTATTTATATTACACATTTAATATATTTTACTGATTTATAAATGATATGCATATACTATTAAACTAATTATATATATTACAAAAATTTATGCAAAAGTTAAAAATCTTTAAAAAGGGTGAGATAAATATGAAACTTTTTTTCTTACAGTCTCTGGAGTTTATTGAGTAGGTGACATGATCAGATCTGTACTTTAGGAGAAAGGGCCAGAGAAGGGAAGATTTGAGGCAGGGAGGCTGATGAGGAGGTCATTGCAATAATCCAAGGGAGAAGTGAGGCGGACCTGAACAGGGGTGATGGCTGTATGAATAGAGAGAAAGGGACAGATGTGAGAGAAGTTGTGGAGGTAGAAGTAAGATCTCACAGCTGATTGAATGTGTGAGATGAACGAAAATAAGAAATAGATGTCACAAGATTTTGCATCCAAGTGATTAGAAGATTGGTGGTGCCCTCCACAGTCCTGGGGATGTCTGAAGAGGGGCCAGTTTGAGAAGAAAGGTAATGTAATGAAATCCTCAATCTGTTGTCCCCTATCCACACCTGCTCATCCCAGACAACTCTGTCTCACTCCAAATGGATAGGGGAGGAAGGTGGGACTCTTACTCCCCTGTCACTGCTTTAGTGTGAAGAGCCTGGAAGTGGCACCTGGTGCAACCCCGAAGGTGATCTGGAAGAGGTAATACTGGGGAGTTTCCCCAATGTTGTCTATGCAACTCCTTCTGTGAGTATTCAGGATTCGTTAGATTATACCTGCCCTTAAAGGGCCCCCGTCCTTGCCTCAGCAAGGGGTATGTTGGGAGCTTTCACACCTAAGGAAAGGGGGGAAAGGGTAAGTGTGATTGTATTGGCAACAAACCCCATTTTTGGCTATCAAGAGGAGAATAGGATTTGATCCATCTTTCCATCCTCTTGTTGGAGCTCACTCTCCTTTGGGGAACAATGCTCCAGAAACTGGTCCTTTGTAACTCTAATTCCATGATCCTAAGTACGTGATTCTAGAGCCGAAAGGTATCTCAAAGGCCTTCTAGTTCAACTCCCTTATTTTTACAAACAAGGAAACAGAGGTCCAAGGGGCATGAGGACACATAGATAGAAAGCTTCACAGGTAGGATTTGAATTCTATCCTCTGGTTCCAATCAATCAGCCAATCAATGAACATTTATTAAATGCCAGGAACTATGCTAAGCTCTGGAGATACAGAAGGAGGCAAAAGGAGAGTCCCTGCCCTCAAGGAACTTACAGTCTAATGTGGAAGATGACAACTGGCTCCAAAGCCAATGTTTGTTCTACTACATCCCCAAGCCTATCAATCTTTACCATTCTAAAGTCACTTCTAGCTCTGACATCTGATGGTTGGTGTTCTAAAATCCATATTAAATAGCATCTCTGTCAGCTACTACTTAATGTACTGCTGTGGTCTAGGATCCCTTTAGTCTCTAACTTTCCATTGTCTAAGCTTTCTAGACAGGGTAGGGATGTCAAAAATCCAGAGTTCTTCTGTCAGATTAAAATGTAATTGGGAAATATTTAACGAAATAAGTAACAATGTTATGCAACATAGATGATGTTAATTTGTGGCTTTCTAAGTCAATATGCAGCAGCAGAGGTGCTTTTATTTGAGTGAGACACCACCTGTGTAGGGGCAGAGTAGGGAGGAAGGAGTAAGAAGGAAGATCTGAGTTCAAATTCTGATTCTGACCCAACATCCCTGGACAAGTCACCACATCTCCCTGATCCTCAGTCTCTTCATCTATGGTAGGTATTGGACAGGTATTTAGATGACCTCTAAAGTCCCTTCAACCTCGAATCCATAATCTTGTGAACCTTCCATCTTTACCATTCAATAGTATGTTTATACTCTCCTGGGACAGGATCAAATGCCCCACTACCCTCAGGGGGCTTCCCATCCTACAAGGTAACCCTAGACCTTCCTTCCTCCCCACCTTAAGTTCTTCTCACATTCCTATCACCTTGCTTTGCTCTTGATTCCATTGGAATGTCAGATTTTGAAGCTTCAGCCAGGCCATTTGAAGCAAGAGAATTGCTCCCAATAAGACAGAAGCAAATTGTTTAGATAGCTCGCCCTAGAAGAATCAGTGAGCTGCTGTCCTAGGAAACTTGTGAAAATGAGATGGGTGTCCCATGGAATTTTAACTCTAGCAAAGTTTTAAATACACATCAGGATAAATCACTGTGTCCCTCCTTCTCCCCAATCAGGATGGCCCCTTAATTGCACACTAATGCGATTAGGAAATGTTCCCAACCAGCCAACAGTATTTTTAAACAACGAGTTGGAGGAAATATTTTCTAAATCCTGTATCGTGCTGTGGAACCACTCTGAATTATTAAACACCCAGGAAAACCTCTATATTTCTTGACGGGGTTTAATTTCGACAGATACAATTTTCCTCCTGGTGATTTATGAAAAGCACGTTCTTTTCTCCAGGAAATCACACCAGCCACCCCTTTCTCCTTAACCTCCCTTCCCACCTTCCAAACTAGAGTGTTTACCTGGAAACTACACAAACTTTTATCTTTAAAATACTGTTTCAACAACTTCATCAAGTGCAGTTTTCTATCTTTCAGGCTGCTTTGAAGGCCAGGGGAGCTGTAGATGTGACCAGTGCTAGGCTTATTATGAATGCAGAAATCAGTCACTAATTAGTATATAAGTAACTGGAATAATCTTACTCATCTCACAAAGGGGTATCCTTTTATTCCTGTCACACAAATGGGAATACCTGGTAGTGTTTGCTTGAAGTTTAAAGCTCAGAATTCTCATAACAGATTAGATTTCCTATATTGCTTTAAGGTTTACAGAGTACTTTTCCTTACACAACCCTGTAAAGTGGGAAGTATAAATATTATCATCCCCATTTTACAGAGAAGGAAACCAAGGTGCAGGGTCACATCTACTGTGTAAGCTGAGGTCCAAACCTGGATCTTTCCTGATTCTAATTCCAAGACTCCTTCCACTACATCAAGCTAATGTTTAGAGTAATTACATTGTGAACAAAGGGATTTTGTGGTATAGTTCAGAGGTGTCAAACTCAGATAAAAATGGGTCAGTTCAACAGTACATGACGATCCCTTTGGGCAACATATTGATTCAGAAAACCACATAGTAGCATTATCTATATTATATTGTACTTTTATTTATTTTGTTAAATATTTACCAATTACATTTTAATTTGCTTAGGGCAATGCTTAAGAGCAGTGGGTTCTCAACCTGTGGGTTATGTTCAATTTATAACAATGAAAATACATCCTGCATATCAGATATTTACATTACGATTCATAACAGTAGCAAAATTACAGTTATGAAGTAGCAATGAAAATAATTTTATGGTTGGGGGGTCACCACAACATGAGGAACTGTATTAAAGGGTCGCGGCACTAGGAAGGTTGTGGAACCACTGATCTAGAATATTGTGGGCCATATGGGCCCTGCATAACAAAACTCCCATCTAGTGGATGGAGAACTGGAGTTGGAGCTAGGAAAACCCAGATTCAAATCCTACTGGTGTCATATCCTGATTGTGTGATCCATGGCAAGTCCCTAAACTTCTCAGTGAACTGGGAAACTCTTATCTAAGACTCTAAGTTACAGAGAAGGCCATGACTTGTATTAGTTAGAGGGACTTTCCTCATCTGGGAGGCCTCTACATCAATGAAATCATAGGTCCAGTCTCCATTCAGATGGGGAGAGGGGAGGAGAACTATTGTCGTTATTCTACTATGGAATAACTCTATCAAATCAACCATTAGAACAGGGCACCCTTTCCTCTCATGTTACCTTGAACAAGTCACTCTCTGGGTCTCTGTTTCTGCCTCTGTGGAGTCAGGTATTTGGACTAGATGATCTTTCTTGCTCTAAATCTACAATCCAATGACCCTTTGGTCCTGGACCTTGGGAGTCTGACCCCCAAGGAAAGGAAGCAGTGGGCAGTGGAGAGAGAAGAGCAATGGGAAACTATGCATCTCCCACCTAGCCTAAGCATTCAAAATATTATGAAAGATAACCATATCTATAGCTCTTTAAGGTTTTCAAAGTACTTTCCAAGCAGCATGAACATGTCCTCAAATCAACTTTTAGGAAGAAAATTTAGTTACAGCATCAAGGAAGAACCTGAGACCCAAGGCCTCATTTAGGAAGATAACTTGGGATGCCCAGGGCCACTGCTGAGGAGGCCGTGGAAAGTGAGGGTTGGGGCTGCCTAACTAGGCACTGACTGTTCTAAGCTCTGTTGTTTCTGGGATAATCGGGGCAGAGGAGTGCCACCAGTTTCTCTAAATTTTGATGGCACTTATATTTTTATTTCTGTTTCCCAGGCCAAGGTTTTTTTCAGGATGATATGTTGACTCTCAGATGAGCTTCCAGGATCATTCTATCTCTTAGGCTAGGAGTTGGGGCAATCACAGTAGTACCTGGACCCCTACCATAATCTTCCACCACTCAGTCAAGATCTAATCCCATATCAAAGGAAAAAGGATGCATAGAATTCAATGTTACCATAGCATCTTAGGAAATAGAGCTAGAAGGAATCTTAGTAATCATTCAGTCAGATGTCCATATTTTACAGATGAGTAAACTGAGGCCTAGAGAGAGAAAACAACTGGGCAGAGGCCCCTGGGAAGTATGCAGCAGAGTTGAAATACACACTCAGATCTCTGAGTATTATCTAGCCTGGATAATCTACATCAACTAACCCAGAACCGTCTCTTCCTTATGGTCATTCATTTTCCAAGCATGCCTTGGTCTTCCTACCCATGTTTAACTACTTTCTCCTGCCTAAAACCACCATTCCCATTCCTCTCTTCCTGTCTAATACCTGCCTACCCTTCGAGCCCCCCCCCCGCCCCCCGCCAATGCTTCTGCTTTGGCTCACCTGTCAAAGTCATCATCATAGGATGAGAGAATTCATAGGACACAGAACTGAAATAGCCCTTTCAGACTAAGTCCAATGTACAATTTATTTAGATTATTAAAAACTAGTCAATACCTTTTGCTTTTTATATCATAATCATTTTCTGACATAACCCTTCCTCTCCAACAGAGTCCTTCTTTTTAGAGAAGAAAGACAGTCAGCACAGCTTACTAACAACAGGAGGGCGTCTGATGACACACAAGGCATCCCATGCCCCCAGTCCATCTTCTCTTGGCCAGGAAGAAGGGGGTGCATTTTCATCATCCCTTCTCTACAACCAAGATTGGTTGTTAAAGTCAATCTGAGTTTAACAGCTTTTTTACTGTGGCTTTCCTTTGCACTATCATAGTCATTGTAGATAATTTCTTTGTTTCTGCTAACTTCATTCTCCATCAGTTCATACAGGCCTTCTCATATTTCTCTGAATCCTCGTATTTGTCATTTCTTGCAGCATGATAATATTCCATTATATTTACCTACTATAGACTGTTTAGCCATTCTCCAATTGATGGAGACCCTCTTTGATTCTAGGGTTTTTTTTAGCTATCACTAAGAAATGTTATCACTTCCCAGACCCAGGTCACTGAATAAGGCTTGTTCTACTATGCCCAAGAGAATACTGAAGGGCTCAGAAAATGTCAAGGTCACCTCTGTTACTGACCTGTGAGACGCAAGTCTAGTCCCTAATGTGTTCTCCTAGTACTGGACCTCCTGCCCAACTTGATGCACACCACTTTCCCCAGGTGTACCCAGCATAGAGGTCCACAGATATCATATACAGAAATCCACCCAGGGATGCCAGATGCTGCTTAATAAAAAGACCTTGTGTTTATGCAGAACCTACTTTGGGCCAGGCCTTGCACAAAACTCTTTACAAATATTATTTCTTTTGATCCTCAATACTATTATTATCCTCATTTTACAGATAAAGGAAACTGAGTAAATAGAGGTTAAGTCATTTGTCCAAGGACACAGCTAATACATGAGGACAGATTGGAACTCAGGTCTTCCCAACTCAAAACCCAGTGCTCTGTCCATTGAACCACCCAGCTGCCTCTGACCTTTTCTTCTCTTCCTCCTCTACTCCCCAAATTCTGCTGCTTGGGGATAATGGTGCAGTCTCAACATCAGTCCAGAGACCCCACTGCTCATTCTTTTTCTGTCACAGAGTCATAGAAGATCAGGGATTGTCTATTCTGACCCCTTCATTTTATAAGTTGGGGTCTTGGTCTAGGTGTCTCCCTGGTTTCATTTGCTGCCAGGGCTTTTGGCAACATTTGCTACCTCCTATCTCACAGATTAACTCCCTTGGCTTCTAATCATGATGAACACAGCCCTGACCCTTCTCTTCTTGGAACTCGGTGGTTTGTTCTGCATGGTACCCAACTTCATTGGAGGACCTAGATTTTGAGCTGGAAGGGAAATTGGAAGCCATATGATTAACCCCTAATTTCACAGAGAAGGAAATAGGACCCAACCTTTGCCCCGCATCACCCATGGAGCTGGCTCCTGGGGGTGGGGATTAAAACCCAGGCCCTCTCATTTCCAGCCCAGCATCCCATGGCGTGGCTCCCCCTCAATTTCTTTCTCCCAGGATTCCTGCCACTGGTGCCTCACTTCATGCCCCAGCTGGACATTTATTTCAGTGAGCTCATCCAAATAAGTGGGGAGCACCAGAACACTTCTAGGTCTCTCCATCTACCCTGGACTTGAGATTCTTTTATGTTTCTCTCCCCCAGTTAGAGACTTAGTTCCCTGAGGGCAGGCACTGTCTCAGTTTTTCTATTTGTGTGCTCAGTCCTTAGTTAGGCAAGGTGCCTGACACATAGTAAATACTTATTCTTTCACTCACTCATTCATCCATTCATCTTTCACAACACTCACAGACCAGCCAAATCTCCGCTCTGCCCAAGACTTTCACTTTCCAGGACCTTGCTCCCTCTTGTCTGACCCCAGAAATCTTTTGGCTGAGAAGAGGTTGTTGGCCAGACAGCAGCAAGGGGGTGGGGTGACTCCTTGGGAAAATCTCACTATGTCCTTGTCCAGAGGGACCTTGTAAGATGCTGAATCATGGTTTGCAGGAGCTGCATGTTAAATATTTCAGGGCCAAACTGTGGCCCTGGTCTTCCCCTTTAAGGGCTGACTCCAGGCTTTGGATGTGGATTAGGATAAGGAATCCCCCTGAGGGGATCTCCCTAAGGAAGTGGTTGGGTCTGATGGGATTCTCAAAGAGTCAATTGTCTTAGCTGAAGGACCGGGTTAGGGGAGCCTTGTGTGAAGCATATGATGGGTGGTCCCCCAGAAGATGTCACTTTCTAAAGGAACTAGGACTCTGCCTTTGGGAGCAGCACTTGGGGTGTTCTGAGAGCCCTTTCAGCTCCAAGAGCCTTTCAGGTATCTGAAGACAGTAATCTTGCTTGTCCCATTCTCTGCCCTCCTTTCTCTCCCTTTCCCCCTCCTCCCATCTCTCAGTCATAGACTCATAAACTCAGAAAATGTCAGACCCGGGAGAAACATCAGAGCATCAAATACAGAATGTCAAAGTTAGAATTGTAAGATCATGGATTTCAAGCTGGAAGAAATCTTAAAGGTAACCCTATTCCAACCTTCTCATTTTATGGATGAGGAAATCGCCCAAGGTCACACAGGTAGTAAGTGATGAGGCAGAATATGAACCCCAAGCCAGTATTCTTTCTATTATACCACGAAAGCTTATAGATAACCCACTCCAACCTCCCCTTCCCCCATTTTAAAGATGAGAAAAAGAAGGCCCGGGGAAGGGAAGGTTCTTTCATAAAACTCCTTTAAATGAAAATTTCCTTTGCTCAGCAATATGCACAGGTCTAGTCCTACTGTAAAACAAAACAAAACAACCTCTCAGTTTACCCTACTAGCCTGTGTTGTTCCTATATTTTTAAAGGAGGCTCAGACTCTTCCCCAGGAAACCCTGAGAGGTGGGAGGGACCTGCTGCTTGCTTTGGGTAGGAATATGGTTGGATTCAGCAGCAGTCGTGAATGAGATGAAGGAAAGCTGGATTTGGAGTCAGACATTTTAAGATCCGATCCCAGATCTGCCGTTATGTTATATTATATACGACTCTGACCTTGGCCAAGGCAGCTGGTCCCTGTGTACCTTGGTTTCCTCATCTGTAAAAAGAGAGAGTTAAAAGTAGGTGAGCTCGAAATAACCTTTCAACTCTGAATTCTTTGAATAGCTGCCTAGGATTGTGTAAAAACAAGGTACCTCTTCTGGGCCTGGGGGGGGGGAGGCATGGGTGTGGTCATAGGAAGAACCCTGACCTGGGTGACTGCGTCCCTAGTCTTGCTTCTGCTGCTAACCTGCTGTGTGACAGTTAAGTCCCCTGCCCTCTCTGGGTGCCAGTCATCTCATCCATAAAGCAATGGGGTAAGGTTCCTTCTGACTATAGCATTCTGTGATTCCAGAGGATGGATTTGGAGAGCTGTGCTGACCCCACTTGATGACTTGTACGGAATGGGGCAGAGCAGGAGTGACTTGGTCAAGGTCATGTAGCAAGACAGCCCTCAAAGGAAAGTCTCCTGACTGATGCACGGTCCAGGACTCCCCGTCGATTTTGGAGACGCAGGAGTGGCTGAGACTGTGAGTCTAGGGATGGATGACAAGGCTTTTTCTTCATGTGAGAAAGGGAGGGAGGGAAGAAAGGAGGGAAGCTGGGTCTGGGTGTCACTGGGCGTGTTGTCCTTGTGCCAGCCAGACGATCAGCCTCACTCCCTCCTGCTCCTGCTCCCCTCATGCCCCAATATCATTTCTATTCTGCCATGGGATTTCCCAGAGGCTAGGCAGCAGCCTCCATCTCCTTCATTAGGCAGAGGAAAAGGTACCCGCTGCTGACCCACAAGGATCAGGATACATCCCAGGGATGAAGGCATCTCTGAACCTTTCTGTGGCTCAGCCTTTCGATGGACCATCCAGTGAGGGTCCTGGGGAAGCTGCTGGCCAGCAGGGGTGTTTGCAATCATTATCCAGTCATCCCCTTCAAGTGTACTGCAACCATAGCAACCCACAGATGTTCTGTCCTAGCCACACTCTGCAGTGAGCCAAGCACAAAATTTAACCCCTTCTGGCCCAGGGCAGTCAGTTATCAGGTTGCCTGTGGGACCAGGGGAAACCTAGGCAGAAAATCACAGGAACACATCTCACTTCCTTAACCAAATGGATCATAAATCCTGGATGAACAGGATCTCTCCTGAGCCAATCAGACTCTGTCTTCCAAAGTCAGAAGGAAAGGCAACCGCTGGCTCCTCGCCTGCTTTACCTGACTGTGTAAGGGAGAGGCCGGAGCAGCGCCAGTACCTGGAAGTACTGGACATAGGAGGGGCCTCACCTGAGTTACCTATTAATCAACAACAGATCTATATTGTCTTTCAGGGGCCTCCAGGCTTTGCTAAGGATGTTTTCTCTGGAAATGGGAAAGCAGGGAGGGACAGCCTTTTGTAATGGATAGAGACCTGGGCTGAAGTTCAGGATACTCTAGTACTAGCACCAACCTGCTGTATGATCCTACCAAAATTCCTTCCCCTTTCTGGAGAGGCAATTTCTTCCCATGTAAAGTGAGGTGTCCAAGCACTTATGTCCTCTGAGGTCCCTTTCAGTTTTGACAATCTGTGTCTTCTGTGATAAGGTCCCTCCTCCTCACCCCCATGTCCAGCTCTGACATTCTGTATTCTAAGGTACCTTCCAGCTCTAACATTACATGATCCAAGATCCCTCTGAATTCTGAAATTCTTCCATTCCAAAACAGCCTTACATAGAATTGACTTTTCCTTGGGGACCCAGCAATTGACCACAACCTGCCATAAACTAGCAAACCAACCAAATTTTAAACCCTGCTCCTGCTCTACAGATAGTTCTCACTTCTGAATGGGTCCTACATACTTTTCACAAATCCATTATCACCTGAATCCACCCCTCTCTGTGTGGTTCTGTCTAACAGAGAGAGGGCCAGTGAGTGATTTAGCCAAAGTCTCTTTCTGGGAGGAAGCACCCAAAGAAAACCAAAGGAAATTAGCCTAACCATGTGTGAGATAGGTTTTCAACTGCCTCACCACTTAATGTGTAAGTCTCTTGGGATCCTATTTATGTGGACTGGGGAGTGTTTGTTATGCTGGATTCCAGACAGAAAGAAAGGACCCTGAACTTGAAATCAGAAGACCCGAGTTTCCACTTACCGGCTGCGTGGTCCTAGACAAATAGTTTTCCATCTTTGGCCTCAGTCTTGTTTGCAAACTGAGGACTTGGGATGAATCTTTGAATTTACTTGCTTCACAGAGTTGTAATGAAGATCCAAAGAGGAAATAGATGTAAGGGTACTGCATAAAAAGACTCAAGTAGGATAGTTTACATAGAGTGTTTTTCTCTCTACAAAGCTTTATATATGTGCAAGTTATGAAATTATCATCATGTATTATTATTTTTGTTGTGTCATTTCAGTTAGGTCCGACTCTTTGTGACCCCATGTAGGGTTTTCTTGGCAAAGATCCTGGAGTGCTTTGCCATTTCCTTCTCCAGCTCATTTTACAGATGAGGAAACTGAGGCAAACAGGGTTAAGTGACTTGCCCAGGATCACACAGCTAGGAAGTGTCTGGAGCTGGATTTGAACTCCTGAAGATGAATCTTCCTGATTCCAAGTTCTGTGTTCTATCCACTGTGCCATCTAGCTGCCCCTTAAGTATTACAAAATTATATAAATGTAAATGATAATTTAGTCAAGTGCTTTTCTAACCAGAGGATCGGATTCCCTGGGGAATAACTACCTGGAGTTCAAGGTACTCTCTGTGTCCCCACTCACTATTGCTTATGAGCCCTCACTATGTTCCCCTTTCAGCATTCACAGGATGTAATTAGTTCAAAGCAAAGATATTTCCTGAACTGGCAAAGTAAGAAACATATTGTCTTCCCTGTAACCTGGGCCATACTCTCCCACAAATACACAAAGCACCAGCGGGAAGAGTGACTCACAGAGGGAGCGCATGCAGCCGGAACACACAAGTGAAGTGTCTCATGTTTCTAATGCTTCTAAGTTGCCGTATCTTCACCCTGCTCATGCTGACCTTGGCTCTACAGCCTCCATCCTACTGGATCCCAGGCTCTTCTGAGCGAGCACAGTGTTCCCACTGTCTTCCTTATCTCTTTTTCTTTTCTCTTACGTTTCTGCTTTTTCTTACCTCTTACTTTCCTACCTCTTCCAGACAGCTATCAGTGCAGCGGATAAAATTTTAGATCTGGAATCAGGAAAACCTGAGTTCAAATCCAGCTCAGTAGGCCCTGTGTAAATGCTTATTCCTCCCTTCTTTTCTTCTTCTATTTCCCATTCTTTCCTTCCTTCTGTCTTTCTTTTCCTTCTTCTCCCCTTCTGTCCACAGAACTTGAAATTGAAGAAATAGGGTGGGTAGAGAGTCATAAAGAGAACAATGTTACATAAAGGAACAGTGTTTCACACGTAAATAGAGACAACAGCAACAATAGAGAACTGGGTTGTTGTTTTTGTACTTTTATGCTAATACACAATTTCATATCCATTGTTTCATTTGCTTCTCACACTCCATCCCCTCCCCCCCCTCTCCCTGGCCCAGGTAGAGTTAAGGTTGTTATCCTCATTTCCCAGATCCTGAAACTAATTTGGACATTATAGTCCGGGTTAGGCAAAGAGCATGTCTGCTGGCAGGCATGCTCAAAGCAAGGCTGGCTGTTGGAAGTGAGGGGAAGAGAGATGCTTAGGGGCCAATTCAGTTTAAGTCGACAAGTGTTAATTATGTGCCTACTATGTATGTGCAAGGCACAGGTGCTAAGTGCTAGAGCCAAAAGGAGCAGTCCCAGGCTTCACAGTGCTGACTATGTACCGGGGGCAGGGAGCAGATTTGGATGGGTTGGGTGGAAGGTGATGGCCAGATGTTCTAGGTCACAGTCTGGGGTATGCCCTATGGAGAGATGATCCATTCCTGGGTTTCCGGATCAGTGTTGGCCTCCTGGTGGGCCTTGACTGGCTATCCTTTTCCCTCCTCCTTTGTGATGCTCAGGAATGTTTCCCGGCTTACTCTCAGAGCTGGGAGGAGCCTTAGAGATCAGCCTATCCCAGCCTAAATCAATCCACAAGGCAAGCCTCAAGAGGCTTACAGTCTAACAGAGGAGACATGTAAACAACGGTGTTCAAATAAGATAGATGAAGCCTAAATGGAAGGTAATCTTGGAGAGGAGGCTCTGTCATTGAGGGAGTCTAGGAAAGGCGTCTTGCAGAAGGTGGGATTTGATTTGAGACTTGAAGGAAGCCAGGGAAGCCAGGAGGTCTGAGTGAGGAGGGAGAGCATTCTAGACATGGGGATGGTCAGAGGAAAGATATGGCAGCCGCTCTCTCAATTTCACAGATAATAATAATAGCTAATATTGATACGGCGCTTTAAGGGTTGTAAAGTGCTTTACACTTTCAAAGACCCTCTTGATCACTTGATTATTCTCAGTTTATAGACGAGGCTCACAATGACTGTGACTTGCCAAGGGTCTCACAGCTCATAAGTGTAGTCTGGGGCCTCTTGACTCCAAAGTCACCTGTTTTACCACGATTCTGCCTTTCAGACAAGGAAACTGAGACCCAGAGAAGAGATTTATTTATGAAATGAGGGATTTATATTAGATGACTTCTAAAATTCTGTGCTCTAAGGTTTTTTACTTTCTATGTTCTAAGGGATCTTCTCGTTCTAATCTCCTATTTCCAAGATCTCTCTGAATGCAGACTATTCTAAGGTTCTCAGCTAGGTGCTTAGGAGCTTCCAACTTCAGACGGATGGTGTGCTGGGCCTATAGTCAATAAGACCTGAGTTCAACTCCAGCCTCAGATAGCTACCAGCTATGTGACCTTGGGTAAGTCACTTAACCTTGTCTGCCTCAGACTCCTCAACTATAAAATGGAGATGATGATAGTACTTACCTTACGGGGTTGATGATAAGATCAAATGACATAATGTTTATAAAGGTCTTAGCACAGTGCCTGGCACAAATTATGCACTTTAAAAAGTGTATTCCTAGAGCTAGGTGGTGCAATGAATAAAGCACTGGCTCTGGAGTCAGGAGGACCTGAGTTCAAACCTGGCCTCAGACACTTGACATACTTACTAGCTAGCTGTGTGACCTTGGGCAAGTCACTTAACCCCAACTGCCTTGCCTTCTCCTCTCCAAAAGAATAAAAAAATAAAAGTGTACACCTCATCTTCCTCCGACATTCTATGTTCTAAGGTCCTTCCTAGCTCTGACATTTGTATTTTGATTCCTTCAAGTTCCGGCATTTGATGCTCCAACAGTCTAGGTTCCAAGCATCCTTGCCTAACATTCTATGACTCTGTCCTGCTCAAGGGTGGTGTGGTCCAGGTAGATTAATCCAAAGGAAGAACCTAGTTTAATCCTAAATCTAACTGCTAGGCCCTACTATGTCCTTCTAGCTCATCTGGAGGTTAAGAAGGCTCAGGGCTTCCTCTTAGCCAAGACACTGGGTGACCTCGGAACAAGGTTTCACTTCTCAAAACTCAAACCTATTTTGGATCACACTGACTTCCTTTCTTGTACTTTCTACTCTTCAAACTTTTATAGCTCCAAGTAACTGTGAAATGGACATCCTGTCTCTTCGAGGCTTTCCCAATGCCTTTCTCTTACACCACAGGCTAAGATGCTGTTTTTTTAACTGCCAATATCTGTTAGTCTGCTTTCTTCGACCTCCCCCCCACCTTTGGACTTCATTGTGTGACACCAGTGTCCATAAGACAGGGCAACTGCTCTGAGAGTGGCTTCTTCCCCACCCCCTATCTAATATCCCCAGTGGCCACATGGAGCTTCCTCACTTCCTAGACCTGCCTAGTCAGCTAGGCCTAGTTAGTAGCTAATTGGACCCTCATGGTAAGAATAGCCTACTCTGGGGTGGTTTCCCAGAAATAACAGCCACAAGGTTGAGTTTACAATCGTGAAGCATTAGAACCATAGAATACCAGAATTGAGAGGATCCTGGGAATAAAGAATATCCAAGGTTAGAATCCAAAGGATTGTAGAGATTATCCAAGTGAGGCACCTCATTTTATAGATGAGGAAACCCGCCCTGGTCAGAGAGGTTAAAATCCACTCACTCAGAGTGACTTAGGAACAATCTACAATCTACTTACCCAAAGTAACCAAACCACTTTGGGGGGTTTACCCTGTCACTTTAGGAAAATCACTATTCCCTCTTTGGGCCTCGGTGTTCCCATCTCTCAAATGAGGGGGTTGTACCTTAAGGTCCTTCCCAGCTCTAATATTGCAGCATTCTGTGCTTCACAAAGAGGACTTTGGTCCTTCTTTCTGTGAGAGAAGTTCTGGACTGGACTTTGGGGTACTGCAGTCACCCACCTGGTCCATACCTGGGCCTGGCCTTAGAAAGTATGATAACTAGATTTGGAAGCAAGAGTTTAATATTTTCTACTTAGGTTCATTTCAATGAGGACCCATGGAGCTTTTTGTCCATTCCTGTGCTTGACACAATGGCAAAGATGAGAGGAAGAGACATGATCTTACAGTCTAGTTAGGATTATGTGATCATCAGAGTAAGATCTGGAAGAGATTTTTAAGATGACAGATCCTTAAAGTCCATCTCTTTCAGCATTGGAGTCAGAGGACACATTTCTGGTTTTTCAGATTGTCACCAGGATGACATTGGACACGTTATATATACCTTTGCCCATCCAAGTTTCTTCATCTGTAAAATGAGGGGGTTGGAGTCTCTGATTGGTAAAGTCCCTTCTCCTTCTAAATCCAGGCTGATTTTCTCTCTAATTTTATAGATAAGGAGATTAATTTCCAAAATGGGGGATAGACTTGCCCAGGTACACAGGTAAGCAGCGATTGGTATTAAAGCTCATATTTCTCCTGATGTCAAATCCATCGGGGTTTTCCCCTCAGGCATTAGATTCAGTGATCTAGTTGAGGGGACTGAAACCCATGAACATAAAATAGGCAATGAGACAGGCTGGTAATTGCCAGTGAAGAGGGCAGCGTCCAAACGCCATAGGAGTTCAGAGAAAAGAGCAAGAACCTTCTGACCTAGGGAGATCAGGGAAAGCTTCCTGACCGTGACAGAATTTATTGAATTGAATTGGATTGGGATTTGAGCAGGACCTTGAAAACTTCATAGTATTTGGAGAGATGGGGAAAGCAACAGGGCATTTGAGACAGGGTAAATAGTGGGTCTGTCTGAGGAACAGATGAGTAAAGACTGACTAGTTTTTTTTAATTTTTTTAAAATTTGATTTATTTATTTACTTTTAGTTTACAAGATTCAGTTCCATAATATCCTGAGTTTCAAATTTTCTCCCCTCCTTCTCCCCCTTCCCCATGGCTACCTCCAATCAAGTATAGGAGCTGCAAATACTTTTATATTGGACATTTGGCTAGTTTTTTTTTTTTTAAAAAAAGAATGGTTCTTGTTGTGGAGGAGGGAAAAATTAGATTAAATCTCTAGAGTAAATTCAGATTAGGGGAATTACTTGAAAGCAAGCACATGATTTAAGCAGGAATTGAAAACCACTGGAAATTTTGAGTCAGCATTGTAGTAGAGGAAAACTCTAGACTTGGAGAGAACGAAGAGAATAAGCATTTAAATGGTGCCTATTATATGCTAGGCAGGTACTAGTACAAATATGATCTCATTTGATCCTCTCAATCCTGAGCGGTAAGTGCTAGTATTATCTACATATTTTCAATTGAGGAAACTGAGGCAGATAGGGGTTAAGTGATTTTTCCAAGGTCACATAGCCAATGTCTGATGCTGGATTTGGTCTTCCTGCCTCCAGGCCCAGAACTGTGTACACTGTACTATAAACTACTTCCAAAGAGTTCTCAAAGACCTGGGTTCTAGTTCCAGTTCCAACACTTTCTTGCTCTATGAGCTTGAAGTCAATTCTCTTTTCTGAGACTCTGTTTCCTAATCTATAAAATACATACAAGATTTACTTTATCAGATAGTTGTTCTGGAGAAATCATTGTGTAAACCGCTATGGGAAACACAGGCTTATTATGATTATTTTTGTCTTGATTAGAAGAAAGACACACTGGTATTTCTTTTCATTTAGCTCAATAGCTACCAGGGAATCAAAAGACAAATCAAACGACCAAGTATTCATTGAGCATCTAGTCTGTGCCAGGCTCTGTGCTGGGCTCTGGAGACACAAAGTACTAATTAAACAGTCTATGCCCCCAAGGAGCTGCCATCATATCAGGGAGAGATAACATGTACACATATAAGTCAATAGAAAAGAAATACAATGTGTTTGTAATGGGGGGAGTAGGTAGTAGGTGCCAGGGTGATCGGGAAAGGCTGCTTGAGTTCCACTGGGAAGGAACTAGGGAGCCTGTAGGGTGAGATGAAGGAGAGCATTCCAGATGTGGGAAACAGCTTACACAAAAGGCATAGAGACAGAAGGTAGAGTATCTAGTTGTGAGGAACCACAAAAAGACTAATTGTGCTGGACTAAAGTACTTGAAAGGGAATAACGTGGAATAAGATTGGAAAGGTAGGTCAGAGCCAGATTGTGAAGGGCTGTAAATGCCAAGTAGAGCAGCTTGTATTTCATCCTGCAGGGAATAGGGAGCCATTGGAGTTTATTGTTTGGGAGAGTGATACCATAAGCCCTCCGCTTTAGGAATAGCAATTTGGCACCTAGATGAAGGATGTAATGGAGAGGGGAGAGACTGGAGGCAAGGAGACCAATTAGGAGGCTATTGCAATAGTCTGGGTGAGGAATGAGGAAGGCCTAAAGGAGGGTCAATGAAGAAGGTCTACGGTCTGCTGTTAAGATGTAATTTACCATAAATGAGAAGGGAAGGTGAGAGCTAGGAGAGTGGTGTGTGACCGGGAAAGGCCTCCTGTAAAAGGTAGCATCTGAACTGAGTCTTGAAGGAAGCTGGGGAAGCTAAGTGGGGAGCTGAAGAAGGGATACATTCCAGTACAGGGATAACAAATACAAAGTACAGAAACACGGAGATGGGAGATGGAATACAATGTTTGTATAAAAGGTTGTAAAGGTAGGTAATGCAGGGGATAGAATGCCAGGCCAGGAGTCAGGAAGACTCATTTATCTTCCTGAGTTCAAATCTGGCCTCAGACATGTACTAGCTGTGTGACCCTGGGTAAGTCACTTAACCTTGTTTGCCTCAGTTTCCTCATCTGTGAAATGAGCTGGAGAAGGAAATGGTAAACCACTCCAGTCTTTTTGCCAAGAAAACCCCAAATGGGGTCATGAAGAGTCAGACATGAGTGAAAATGACTGAACAACAACACGAAGGTAGGAAGGGCCAGGTAATAAAAAACTTTGCATATTAGAGGACTTTATGTTTTATCCTGGAGGTAACAGTTAACCACCAGAACTTAACTGAACAAAGGGATAACACGGTCAGGCCTGTACTTTAGGAAAATCATTTTAGTAGCTGAATGGAAGATAGATTTGGAGTAGGGTGAAGACATGAAGCAGGGAATATGAAGTCTATTGAAATAATTGAGGTAAGAAGTGATAAAGCCCTGAACTAGGGTGGTGAGTAGAGAGAAGGGGAACGTGCACAAAGAAGACTGTAAAGTAAACATAACAAGATTTAGCAGCAGATTAAATATATGGGGCAAATTAGAGAGGGGAGTCGAGGATGACCACAAAGCTGTAACTAAGAGGAGAGTGGTTCCCTCAATAGTAATGGGGAAGTTTGTAAGAGGCAATGGTTTTGGGGAAAGGATAACGATCTCTGTTTTAGACATGTTGAGTTGGAGATGTCCATTTCTGAAATGCCCAATAAGCAGTTAGTGATGTGGGACTAGAGCTCAGGAGGGAATCTAGAATGGAAATCAACTGCAAGTCAATGATAATTGAATCCATGGGAGCTGATAGAGATCATGAACTGAGGGAAACGAAAAGAGGACCCAGGACATGGCCTTGGGAGATAGCCACGGTTAGTGGCCAGGACGTGGTTGTAGAACTTACAAAGGAAGCTGAGCAGGAGGAGTCAGATAGGAGGACTGAGAAATGTTAAAAAAAATCCAGAGGGGCAGCTAGATGGCAAAGTGAATAGAGCACCAACCCTGGAGTCAGAAGGACATGAATTCAAATTTGCCCTTAGACACTTGACACCTTCTAGCTGTGTGACCTTGGGCTAGTCAGTTAACCCCACTTGCCTTGCCTTCCCCCCTCCCAAAAAAAAATCCAGATTATTGAGAGTATCCATAAGGAGGTGCTCAACAGCACCAAATACATCAGAAAACTCAAGAACAAGGATTGAGTAAAGGACATTTGATTTTTCATTTAAGAGATCACTGGAAACTTTGGAGAGGGCAATTTCAGTTTAATATTGTGGTTAAAATCCAGGCTGCAGAGAATTATAGGGACAGGACATAAAGGGGAGGTACCTAATATAGTCAGCTTCCTCAGACTTTAAAAGGAGAGGAGAAATATAGGATGAGAGCTGGTGGGGATGGTTGGACCACATGTGGGTTTTTTAAGGATAGAGGAGAAATGAACTTGTTTATAGGCAACAGGGAGGGAACCAGTAGATACAGATTATAAATTAGAGAGAAAGTGGGAGTGATAATATGGGTGATCTGCTGGAGAAAACAGGAGGGTAGTGGAATCAAGGGTGCATGTAGAGAGGTTGACCTTGACAAGGAGAAGAGCTACCTTTTTATCTGATACAGGAGTGAAGAATGAGGTAGAAGGGGAAGATGTCTGACTGATGAGAGATCTGAAGGAGGAAAGAAGAGAAAGCTCTTGATAATACGGTCTCAGGTATGAGGTAAGGTCCTCAGCAGAAAAAGTAGAGGGATGAGTGCTATGAGAAATTTCAGGAGATATAAGAATGTTTGGAGAATAGGATTTTTTTTTCGTCCTTTGAAGAGGACCAGTGACATTACAGGGTGCTGTCTTGACTCATGTGTGAATTGGATTCAAGTGAGGCAGAGCTGGACAAAGTCACCAGCCTCATTCTCTCTTTCAGAGTCATCCAAGTTCAGTGGCAAGACAAAAGTCAGAATGACAGGCAATGACCTGGGATGCAATGGACGACCTTGGCTTCCTTGACATATGACCAAGTTCTAAGTACTCCACAGTACCTGCGTCAGCTGTCTTCAAGGCCATTGGAACAAAATTTTCTCATCTGCCCATTCCACAAGGGGGAAGTCTTCACATGTTTGGTGTAGACATTCCCCTAACTCACTGAAAGGATAACTGACAAAGCAGATTTGGCTACCTTCAACCTCGTTTAGCCTGCTTGCCGAGACTGTTACCAGAGTATGGCCATTGTGTATGCTACAGCTTCTTGGAGCCACAGGTGAGAAGGGGGGAAGGTAGACCTCAAAGGTGGATGAGCAGCCCTGAGGACTAGAAGTGCTGGCCATCCCTGAAGACCATACACCTCTAGAGAACAGGAGAGTTAGTTGAGGAGGGAGGAGTAGAATGATGTTCTGGCTAAAGTAAGGGGCCATTTGAGATTAGATAACATACCTTTGTTGTTGACCCAATCAGTACATCTTCATGATTTTTCTCCAGCTCCATTCAGCAGTACATCCATAGGAGAGAATCAAAGGAAGCAGACTAGGGACAGGGTTTGGCAAAGTGAGATGAAATGACAAGAGATTTGAGGGGAGAAAAGAGTACAGAGTTGATCTGGTTCATTAAGGGGTCAAGATAGGGAAGGAGAATGTGGAGGGATGATGAAGGAAATGGAGAATTAAATAAGAATTTTGGAAATCATGAACATGAAAGTGGAACTCTTATAGGCGATGGCAAGATCAATATATAGGCACTATTCACAAAAATAAGTATAAGAGTGGGGCTCATTGATTGCTCTATCCAAAACATTTCTGGACTGAATCAATCAATCAATCAGAACTAGGTGTGAACAAGGCCTAGGTACCTCTTTGACTCAGTCAAAGATATTTCATCTATATGCCAAAAGAAGTCTGTTCCCATTGGATGAGGAGAAACTTGATAATATCCGGTAGGGCCTATTATAAAAATAGGGAGCCAATTCATAATCTAAGAGATTTGAGCCAAGAGATTTCTGACCAAGCCCTTGAGAGAAACTGGGTTCCAGGGACCTAGAGCACCTTTACAAGGACTAGTTCTTGGTCTTCTTCTCTTCTTTGGCCAGATCCTTCTAATGGTCTGAAGAATTTGAACTTTTTCAGCACTAATGTATTAGCTATGTTTTGGGGAAAGCAATGACTGATGGCATTATTTACATTGGGAACCAAAGACAGACTGAAGTAATGAGGAAAGGTAGATTCAAGGCTCTACCTAGAGCCTGGAAGGAAAGTGACATCATCCCTAAGAGAAATATCTTGAGGACTCTTATTATATGGACTTTGAGGAAGTATGAATTACACTTTGCCAAATGGATTCTCTAAGCCTGAGCCTACTTTCCCCCTGAAATCTGTATGTACTTGTGGAGAAAGTATATCATATACTGGAGAAGGAAAGAAGTCATTATATACCAACTATTTTTACTATACCATCTAACTAAATGTTCCTTTCTGAAAGCTATTTAAATCTGACTTGTAATTAATATTAGCTGATAATCATGGGGGAAACTTCATGAGCTACAGCACTGGAAAGGTTAACCCTAGAACCCTGAAGTCAGGAAGGCAAAAAGTGATGAGGCCCTGAACTAAGTTCCCAGGCCATGCTCTGGGGGACCCAATTCATCATGTGAATGAGAACTGGGACAGAATCCTTAAAAGCTTGTTTATGAACTCTTATGATGAAGGTTGATATATAGTGGTGGAGAGTGTTGTCTCATAAAAGTGAGAGAAATAGCAGAAAGCAAAACCAATTTAAGGAAAACTTGGAAAAACAAGAGATAGAGAACATTATGAGATGCAAAATGGATAACTCTGATTACGTTAAACTGAAAAGTCTTTGTACAAATAAAGCCAATGTAACCAAGATTAGGAGGGAAGCAAAAAATTGGGAAAGAATTTTTATAACCAGTGTCTCTGATAAAGGCCTCATTCCTAAAGTATATAGAGAACTGAGTTGAATTTATAAGAATACAAGTCATTCCCCAGTTGATAAATGGTCAAAGAATATGAACAGGCAGTTTTCAGAGGAAGAAATTAAAGATATCTATAAGCATATGAAAAAATACTCTAAATCACTATTGATTAGACAAGTGTGAATCAAAAAACTCTGAGGTACCACATTTCACCAGACAAATTGGCTAAAATGACAAAACAGGAAAATGATAAATTCTGGAGAGGATATGGAAAAATTGGAACACTATTGCATTGTTGGTAGAGTTGTGAACTGATCCAACCATTCTGGAGAACAATTTGGAACTATATCCAAAGGGCTCTAAAAAAGTGCATGCCCTTTGACCCAGCAATATCATTTCTAGGGCTGTATCCCAAAGAGATCATAGAAGTGGGAAAAGTACCATATGTACAAAAATATTTATAGTAGCTCTTTTTGTGGTGGCAAAGAATTGGAAATCAAGGAGATGCCCATCAATTGGGGGATGGCTAAACAAGTTATAGTATATGAATGTAATGGAATACTATTGCACTATAAGAAATGAGGAGCAGATGGACTTCATAATAACCTGGAGAGACTTATATAAACTGATGCTGAGTGGGGAGAGCAGAACCAGGAGAATTTTTACACAACTACAGACACAATATATCATTGATGACTAACTTTGATAGATGGGGTTCCTCTCAGCAATGCAAGATTATAAGACAACTCCCAAAGGCTCATGATGGAAAAGGCTGTCCACATCCAGAGAAAGAACTAGAGTCTAAATGCAGATTGAAGCAAACTACTTTCTTTTGTGTTTTGTTTTGTTTTGTTCCTTCTCTTTCATTCACCCCATTGTTATAATTCTTCTTTGCAACTTGACTAAAGTTTAATGTGAAGGTATATGTAGAACCTACATTTGATTGCATGCCACTATGGGGAGGGGAGAGCGGAGCGGAGGGAGGGAGAGAAAATTTGGAAATCAAAAGATTGTGGAACTGAATGTTATAAACTAAAAGTAAATAAATAATTTTTTTAAAGAAGGCTTTGCAAGAGATCTAAATAAGCAAAGTCACATCAATAGCATTTCAGGATAAAAATAGGACAACAACAGGAAGAAAAATGGAAAAGATCTGTAAAGATGACTCTAACAAACTGTTTTATTGTTGTTGTTACCATCAAAGACTATGCAATGACTACATTTGGGCTCTAGCATCTCAGCCACGGAAGTGCCTATAGAGGAAGAAGAAATTAAATTAGGGAGAACAAAGATGGGAAAAGCAATGGCATTAGATGAAGTGCATATAGAAGAGATCTGTGCTGAAGGGGATATAATTGTAAAGGTGATGAAGGATTAATATGTAATATAT
This sequence comes from Pseudocheirus occidentalis, assembly GCA_028646575.1. Taxonomy (NCBI): domain Eukaryota; kingdom Metazoa; phylum Chordata; class Mammalia; order Diprotodontia; family Pseudocheiridae; genus Pseudocheirus; species Pseudocheirus occidentalis. Next base: position 65,326,360 of record CM053595.1, read on the forward strand.
CTGAAGGAGGGAACAATAACAAAAGCACAGGAAAAAATCCCAGAACTTATTAATAATTTTTTTTAAAAAGGTAACTGAGAAAGCAACTACCAACCTATATGCCAACCATCTCACTTATTCAAAAATTTTATTTGAGTCATATATACTCAAATAGATGGCATCCTCAATGGGGGTATTAGTAAGGAATGATTTAACCTTTCATAATCAATATTTGACAATAGATTATTTACCATTTCACGACTAAAAATGTAGAGCATGTAAAATCCCATTGTGCTTATTACTTAATTGTGAAAAAAACTTGTTTCAGTTGAGCAAAGCACAACTTTAAAGGTTCTTTTCCAGCAAGATATCTCCCATTCATCCATCAAAATAATTTGAGATTCTTTGAAATAGCAAAATAATCCTGTTTTATCACTTTCCAATCATAAACACCAGGTAAGGCATAAAACAGGGAGATGCATGCTTGTCAAAGATGTTTATCACTGTGATAGAGAAGGCAAGAATAAAGTTGAAGAGGGTTTCTTGGTAGATAATTAGGTCTTCCAGATGCTCCTATAGATGGTATTGTGCTGTTATTGTTCCAATCCCTGGAACAATGCAGAGCTCGCTGAAAAAGATCCATGATCACTCAAAGGAGTTTGAGTTGACCATTCAAACAGGAAAGATCAAGTGGATGAAGAATGAGTGTTTATTGATGGACACCCTATGGAACTTGTCCATCAATCTGTATATCTGGGACAGATGATATAATTGGATATTTAATTGGTCATGGAGTTGAACAGAAGGTCCAGAATGGTCTGGATTGCCTTTGGGAAATTAAAAGTTTCTTTAAGAATTCTAAGCTTTTGGGGCAGCTAGGTGGTACTAGCCCTGGAGTCAGGAGGACCTGAGTTCAAATTTGACCTCAGACACTTAACACTTATTAGCTTGTGACCTTGGGCAAGTCACTTAACCCCAATTTCCCTGTATGCCCCCCTCCAAAGAGCAAATAAAAAAGAAGAATTCTAAGCTTTCCCAGGGGGAAAAAACCCCATCTTTTTAATGACCATATTCTACTAGCATTGCTACATGGCAGAGAATTGGAATACAACAGTGTTCAGCCTTATGGTTTCTGCCTCTAAGTCAATAGAACAAGTCACCTCACCTCTTTGGGTCCCAGTTTCCTCTTTTGTTAAATGATGGAGTTGGGCTGATGATCTCTCAGAGCCTTTCAGCTATTAGGCCTATGATCCTATGATTCTAACCAGGTTCTTCCCCTGAGAAGAGTTTCTGGGGATTTCCTAGAAGCTCCCATTATGGGAAGTCCCCATAAGTAAGTGACTGATTCCTCTGACTCATTCACATTGCCCTTCTGTCTCCAAAGTTAGATAGGCAGGGACATATAGACGTCTACCAGCCTAGCCCATAGGAGGTCTAGTACACAAATCATCTTCTTTACCTCTAATCGCACTTTGGTCCACATACCATATTCCTCATCTCTACTATAAGCTTTTTGAGGGCCAAGACCAGGTTGTTTTTAGCCTTCCTATCTCCAGTACCCAGCATGGGCCTCATTCAATCATTTATTCAACAAACTTTTATTAAGTTCCTACTGTGTGCTAAGTCCAAGGAGAAAAACAGTTCAGATAAAACAGATTCCCTCCTTTTATGGGACTTGCAATGAAGTGGTGGGTTAATGCACAAAAGATAACAATTAAGAACATTTGGTCTGGAATCAACAAATAGATGATTTTGGAAAGATATGGAAAGATTTACATGAACGGATGTAGAAGGAAGTAAGTAGAACTGGAAGAACAATTTATACTTTAACATCAATATTATAAAAATGAACCATTTTCAGGACTTTTATAAGCTGACAAAGAATAAAATAAGCAGAACCAGGGAAACAGTTTTTGCAATAACAACACCATGTCAAAATAAAACAATTCTGAAAGCTGTAAGAACTATAATCAATACAGTGACCATTCATGATTCCAGAGAACCGATGATGAAACATGCTGTTCAGAGAGGTGATAGATTTATGGTGCAGAATAAGACATATGTTTTTATGTACAGTTATTGAGAGAATTTGTTTTTGCTTAACTATGTAGATTTGCTACAAGATGTGTTTTTCTTTTCTTTTTTTCAATTGGGTGAGATGTGAAAGAGAAAGAAAATGTATTTCTGTTAATTTTTTTAAATAGAGAGGTAGGGGCTGCTGCTATAGATGAGAAATGTCACATGCTCTTTCAGATGAGGGCATTGTATTATTAGTTTAACTTAACTGGAGAGAAATGATGACATGTAATGGAAGTGCCTTGGGGAGCATATGTGGATATTGTTTAACTAGTTCCAATCTGCTTAAAATTCGATGAAAAAGGGCTTTTTTATTGGTTACCAGGAACCAGGTGTACCTTCAAAAGTCACTGGCACACAAGAACCTTGGCCCTTCTCATTGGTGACTTCTCTTTGCCTGAATGTGTCCAGTGAATGAAGGGAAGATAGTGCTGTGAGAGCAGTGTTTCAAGTCAGCCTTCTCTTTCTGAGATTGACATATGGTCTGTGAATTCAGGTCTCGAGTCTTTGGGCTCTTCACCGTGGCATTTATTCTTTCGTCTTAGGTGACAGAGAGTAGAGATGATTACAGTGCTTTGAAGGGTCAGGAGAGCACAGCTTCAAGGTATCAGGAGAACAGAGCCATCCAGGGTCAAGGAGTTTAAGAGTTAAGTCCTTAATAGGTTTTGCAGACAACCCCATGGTTTGAGAATCAACTTTTCAGACCCAGTGCAATGGTAGCTGAGAAGAGGATTCAGCAAGCAGATTTTGGACATGAATCAGTGGGACCAGTGATATATAGAAACTGCATTGTCTGAATCCACTCTTCCAAGAATCCAAAGTGGTAAAGGGGAGAGTGTCTCCAAGGTTTTGAGAACGAAGTGTTTGTATTTTTGTTCTTTCTGTATTTTCAAAATACATCTCCCTTTGTAAAATCTAATTGCTATTAAATGGTTAAATTGAACCAGGGTGCTGCTCAGTGGCAGCTAACAGCGAGTGGATAGGGGAGGGTGGAGGCAGAAACACATTGTAGTGGGTTTGAGCCAATAGCATTAGAGAAAAGATATCTTAACCTCTTGGGGGCATCCTTAAAACCATGATGGGTATGCTTATTCACCTTTGTTCTGGGAGAGTAAGACTAGAGTACTTGATATATGGACCTTGTTTGAGCAAAAATGCTTCTCTTTTCAGGTCAAAAACAAAATAAAATTATGCAAATGGCACATTATTGCATGTAGCCCTGTAACTGATTGAAGGTAATATTTTCTTTCCCTGAAGTCCTAAATTTAATTCCAAATCAGGATTTGATTTCAAATCCACTTGTAACACCATGTTTGAATAATTTGCTTGTTCTATGCCTATCATCAATATATAATGGCCCCTAAGATCCATGAGATTCCCTCCTTTTGGATGTGAAGGAGCTTATTTTAGTCAAGATCAGAGTTCTTAAAGCCTTTCAAATGTGGTTTTCTTTATAAGTTCATGCTGTATAAATTGTTCTACTGGTTTTGCTCACTTTTCTTTATATCAGTTCATATAAATCTTCCCAGATTTCTCTGAAGCCATATGGCACAATTTTTTTTCCTTATGGCACAATTATATTCTATTGCATTTATAAACTATAATTGATTTAGCCAATTATGCCCCAGGTGATGGGTACCCTCTTCTTTATTTCCAGTTCTTTGCTACAATAAATAGAGCTGTCATATTTTTTTTTGTAGATATGGGCCTTTTTTCCTCTTTCTTCAATTTCTTTGGGGGTATATGTCTAATAATTGTATACTGGGGCAAAGAATATGTATAGTTTAGTGACTGGAGCAGAGTTCCAAATTGCTTTCCATAATGCTTGGTCTAATTCACAACCCCACCAATGGTACAAACCTATGGAACTCTATTATCTCTAAGATCCCTTCTACCTCTAACAGTATATGCATTATTATGTGCATCCATTTATTTCTTAAGCACCCACTGTGCACCCACACATTGTGGCAGACACAATGATAAATAAAACTAATCCCCTTCCAGCTCTTAAATTTAGTGTTCTACAGTTCAAGAACCATTCAATTCAGTTTAATTTAATTCGACAAATGTTTCTTAAACTTGCTATATTCAAGGAAGTGATGGCATAGCAATAGAGAGTTAGCCTTGGAGTCAGGAAGTTCTGGGTTCAAGTCAAGCCTCTGATACATCCTGGATTTGTGAATTTCGAGAAGTCATTTAACCTCTCACTGTCCCAAGCAACTCTTTTAAAACAGGAATTCTTCACGTTGTGGTATAGGATTGTGATGGAATACTATTGTGTTGTAGGAACTGATGGAAGGGATAGTTTCAGAAAAGCCTGGGAAGACTTGCATGAATGAAAACAAAGTGAAATGATCAGAATGAAAATATTGTACACAAGTAACAGAAATATTGCAACAATAACCAACTGTGAAAGACATAGATACTCTGATCAGTACAATGATCCATGGTAATTCCAAAGGACTCATGATGAAAAATGTTAACTACCTCCAGAGGGAGATGAATTCTGAGTGCAGATCGAAGCATATTTTTTCACTTTCTTGATTTTTGTTGCCTTTTCTCTTTTTTTTTGCAATATGGCTAATATGAAAATATGTTGTGCATGACTTCACATGTATAATGGGTATCATATTGCTTGCTTTTTCAATGGGTTGGGGAAGGATTGGAGGAAGGGAGAGAATTTGGAACTGAAAGTTTTAAAATGAATGTTAAAAAAAATAAGGTTATTAATCTGCAATTCATGGATAGATTTCAGGGAATCAATGAACTTGTATGAGGGGGAAAAGACCTTTTAATTTTCACTAACTTTTGGTTTTCTTTTAATGCTGTGTCTTTTATTTTGTACCACACTTTAAAATATTATTCTGAGAAGGCACCTATAGACTTCACCAGAGTCTCAGAGGTGTCCATGACACAAAAAGGTCAGGAATCTCTGCTCTAAGTATAAATTAGAGTGCAGGTGCAATTTGTATTGGTAGAGAGAGTTTCCTGATACTGATGAATTCACAATTTTAGTCCAAAAGAAAAATGTGCTAAGTTCTAGAATAAAAAATACTAGAAAATACTAAAAAATACTAGAATACAAAAATAATAACAATAACACCAACAGTAATAGTAATAATAGCATTTATATAGCCTTTTCATAAAATGTTTTACAAATGTTATTTCATTTGAATTATGAAAGTAAGTGCTATTATTATCCCCATTTTAGAGATGAGGGAAGTGAGGCAGAAACAAAACAGTCCCCTGTGCTGAAGGAGCTTACATTCTACCTGCACAAAGTGTGCTATAAATTAAATTGAAGAGTATAGACTCTCTCTCTCTCTTTCTCTCTCTCTCTCTCTTTCTCTTTCTTCTTACCAGAATCCTCCAAGGCTCAGCTCAGATGTTAATTTCTCTGTGAAGTCTTCCCAGATCCTCCTACCTGAGGGTTTTCTATTTTTCTTTTCTTTTCTAAATTTATTAAAATTATTTTTAATTTTTAATTTTTTGCTTTTTAGAGGGGGGAAGGCAGGGCAATTTGGGTTAAGTGACTTGCCCAAGATCACATGGCTAGTAAGTGTGTCTGAGGCTGGATTTGAACTCAGGTCCTCCTGATTCCAGGGCCAGTGCTCTATTCACTACACCACCTAGCCACCCCAGGATTTTTTATTTTTCAAAGAAATAATCTCTCCTCCAAAAAAATAATAATAATCTCTCCCACATCTGTTCTTTCCTCCATCACACTCAACCTTTTATTACAATTATTTGAATACACATGAAGAACCCTCACTATTAAACTGGGAGATCTTGAGATCAGTGGGTCCTACTTTTTACTTTTGATTTCCAAGGCAGCATGGAGACCTTGTACGTAAGTAGGTGCTTAATAGACGTTTTTAACTTGAATAGAATGCCTGTGCTCGGTACAGAAGAATACAAAGATCAATAAAGTATACACTCTCTTTTCATGAGGTTTCTAGTTTAGAAGGTAAGGTACAGCTCTCATATTTTATTTATATATTTATATTAGTAATATATACACATATAATATGTACAGTATAATATGAAATGTAGATTTATGTCATAGATGTAACATGCATTTCTATATTTTGTGTTTACTCATCTGTTTCCATATAAGAAGAATGGAAACTCCTTCTGGGCACTATAGGTGCTTAAGTAATGCTTGTTGAGTTGAATGTGCACAAATAATTTTAAAATAGATCATGTTCTTTGTGTGAGATGGTGTCCCCTACTCCTCAGCCCCCATAAATGTACCTATTTGATCTTCTATACCTTTATCAATCATATGAGATCACCCTGATGATTGAGTTACAAAAGCAATCAATCAAAAGTATAAACTGAGTGTGACAAGTTCTTAATCACTTTGGAGGGAGTGGGATGTTTGAAGCCCTGAGATGAAAGTAGCTGAAGCTACAGAGAAAATGTGTTGGGCATGGTTGAAAGAATTGGGCACATCCCTGGATCTATGTATATCCATTCTCCAATAAATTCCTCCTGGGATTACAGCAAAAAGAAGTACAGTTTGGGGAGCTCTCTGAGGTGACAGAACTTTGCACCTGTACCAGAGGACAGCAAGGGGATAGAGGGAGTGTCCCACTTCTCCCTCTGCCTCTCCATTACCCATGCCATTGGAGAGACTGGATGTAATGGTAATCAATTTGTTTGATATACTTAGGGTTAAGTAGATCCTAGTAACTTAGGGATGAGTATAGAACTCTGTCCATTGGTGAAAAGGTGTGAATTCCCCCCCCTCTCCTCCCCCCCCCTGAAAAGGTGTGAATTCCCCTGTTGATGTGGAAGAATGCCATTGGCTGAGACACTCCCC
>CM053595.1:65333739-65442869 GCA_028646575.1 Pseudocheirus occidentalis
GTGTCTCAGCCAATGGCATTCTTCCATGTCAACAGGGGAATTCACACCTTTTCACCAATGGAAAGAGTTCTAAGTTACTAGGATCTACTTAACCCTAAGTATATCAAACAAATTGATTACCATTACATTGGACCAGTCAAATAATGAGTCCAGTTTGGAGCTGATGGATTGAGGAAAAGCAGCTTCCACCTCTTCAGGGTGAGAGAAGTACAGCTATTCACCCCCAAAAGGCCCTGATGGTTAGAGTCCAGAAGAAAGTTACATCTCAGAGGAACTTTGTGAGGACCTGACAGAGAAAGAAAAGGCCTTCCCATGATCCAGAACTATGCATTTATCCTACAGCCACCCAAGCTCTCAGAGTTTGAGCCCACTTTCCCCTGGACCCTGACCTTTGAGGGTGATTGGTTTTGTACCAATTGTTCTTACTCTACTGCCTCTGTCAATACCTCTTTCTAAAAACTAATTATCTCTGGTTGATGGAGTAATAATCACTGGGGAGCCCACTGGAGGGGGGCTTGTTTTCTTCTAGCCCCTTAGGATTACCCCCCTAGAATCCTGAGGGGAAAAATAGACAACCATCTCTGGAGACTCACCAAACGGAGTGAGTGAGCCCAGAGGGGGTGATACATATACATGAGAGGCTTCATGCCAGAATGGTTAGAAAGCTGGGCTTAGAGTCAGGAAGACCTGTAATACATATTGGCCTTGTGATTCCAGCAAGTCACTTAATGGATTAGTGCCCCAGGCAGCTCTCAAAGTTTATCAATGTGAAAATTGGCCTGGGTGACCTCTAAGGTCCTTGTACCTCTAGTAATCGTAAATTGCAAGGGAAGATGCTAATCTACATTGGGAGAGGGAATTCTTGGCCATGGGCTCCCAACACCAATGCTATCATGTCGTTGTTCAATCACTCAGTAACGTCCGATTCTTCGAGACCCCATTTGTGATTTTCTTGGCAAAGACACTAGAGTGGTTTGTCATTTCCTTCATCAGTACATTAGGCAAGAGAGGATAAGTGACTTGCCCAGGGTCAAAAAGCTAGTGAGTGTGTAAGGCTGGATTTGAACTCAGGTCTTCCTGACTTCAGGCCTGCCAACTGAGTCACCTAGTTGCCTCCAGTGAAATTAAAGGTCAAATAAAAAATTTAAAAAGATTGGCATAGGAGAGGTACAGACATAGGCCACGTGAGTAGGAATTGAAAAAGAATTCACCACTACAGCCAGGTAGGAAGGAAGAATCAGAGAAGATTTCTTAGAAGTCTCTATGTCAAGGGTGGGGAAGCCACATCCCTGAGGCTACATGTAGCCCTCTAGGTCCTCAAGTGCTGCCCCTTGACTGAATCCAAACTTCATAGAACTGTTCATCTTCCTGAGTCCAAATCTAGACTCAAACACTTATTAGTTGTGTGACCCTGGGCAAGTCACTTAACCTCTGTTTGTTTGGGTTTCTTTATCTATAAAATGGGTATGATAATAACACCTACCTCCCAGGGTTTTTGTGAAATCAAATGAGGTATATACACATAAGGCACTTAGTACAATGGCCAGAACATAATAGGTGCTATTTAAATGTTAGTTATAATATTATTAGAGTAGAGAATATTCTAGGTAGGCGTTAGATAGTGGAAAGGATTGTTAAAGACGATCATAAGATCCAAAGCCAGTTGACTTTTTAGAAATCACCTGTCTGAGCCCCCTCATTAAAGACAAAAGGAAAAGGAGAGGACCAGGAGTGACAGTAATTTGCCCAAGGTTACACAGATGGTAATTGACAGTATAAATGAGGTTCTGAAGTCAAGGCTTGTGATTCCAGAATTCCAGAGTGTTCTTTCCACTGTAAGGAGATCATGGGGCAATGGAGATGCGGTTGAGAGGTGGGTTTTCAGACATAAGGATCGTTGTGAGTAAAGGCACAGAGAGGAGAATTCAGTGTATTTCAAGGGGATGTTGTGGAATTCAGTACAGCCAGAATATTAAAAAAAATTGGGAATAAAGAGGGTCAGGGATGAAAGGAATGGGAATTAAAGCTAGAAGTGGAGGGTGAAACCAGGTTGTCAATGCCGAGCTAAAGAGCTTGATGTGTATTAGGTAGACATGGGGAACTAGACATGGGGAACCACCCAAGGACTTGGAGTCTAACACACACAGAGATGAAAATTCCCTTAACTCTGGTCTTTCACTGTTTTCTGCAAGTGCTTGGGACCCAACATCAATAGGGTACAGGGGAAACAATGAAGTAGATGGAAAGCCTACATGCCCACATTGACTAAACATTAAGATTGCTGGTTTTCATGGAAGTGATTCTTAAGCCATGAATAATAAGGGTACCTGATACGTGCTCATTGACTTGACTTTCTAGGGGCAAGGTGGTCTGGTGAGTGGAAAAAAAGTAGGCCTGGAACTCAGGAGAATTGGGTTAGTGTTCTTATTACCACTTATTGGTTGAGGGACTTTGGATAAGTCTCTTTCCCTTTCCGAGCTTCAATCTTTTCATCCATAAAATGGTATAATATTCCTGTTCTATTGGTATAACAAGTTCTCCTGAGAATAAAATAAGGCAATCAATGGGAAGTTGCTTTGGAAGGGCCTTTTCTTTTCTTTTTTTTAAATTTATTTACTTTAAACTTACAATATTTAATTCCACAAGCTTTTGAGTTCCAAATTTTCTCCCCCCTCCCCTCCTCCTTGGAAGTACCTTTTCAAGGGGGCACAGTGGTATAGTAGAAAGAGGACTAGAGAGGGAGTCAATGGGTTCTAACTTTGGCTCTTACTAGCTGCCTAAGTAACCTCAGGCAAGTCATTTAACATCCCTGAGCTTTAATGTCCTCTTCTAAAAAAAGAGGGAATGAGAATGCCTCCCTCCCAGAACTGTTATGAGGATCCAGTAAGGTAAGGTATGTAAAGTGCTGTGTAAAACTTGACGTGCCACATACCCATCAGTTCTTATTAAAAGACAGGGCCAGCCAATTACCTTTAGGCTTGCCATGTGATGCAATGAAAAGACCAAAGGACTTGGAACTAGAAGGCCCAGGTGAAAGTCTTAACCCTGCCCTTATTCTTTTGTCTTAAATGTCCCTCATCTCCTTCCTCTCCTTTTTTCCAGAGAGCCGTACCTTATAACAAAGGTGGTTTTTTTTCAGGAAAATAGCAAAATCAGCAAAATCAATCAATACTTAATTTTTGAAAAATCTGATACTATATGTAAAGCTCCACACCCAAGGACCCCCTCACCTCCACAAAGGAGTAGGGGCAGATATATTTCCTTATCTCTTCTTTATGCTTCTAACTTTCTTTGTAACCTTGGAACACTCCTCTCTGGGCCTCAGTTTCCATATCTGTCAAATGAGAATGATTTCTTTTTTTTTGAAGGGCAGTTGGGGCTAAGTGATTTGCCCAAGGTCACACAGCTTGTTTTTGTGTTAAGTGTCTGAGGTCAGATTTGAACTCAGGTCCTCCTGACTCTAGGGCCAGTGCTCTATTCACTGCGACACCTAGCCACCCTGAGAATGATTTCTTACCTGCTTCTTTCAAAGAGATAGTATAAGACAAGCACAGTGGTGATGTAGATGAAAGGACACCAAAGTTCTAGTCAAAAGACCTGAGTTCCAGTCTCAACTCTGCCAGGTGACCTTGGGCAAGTCATTTCAACGAAATCTTAGATTCTTCATCTGTAAAATGGGGATAATAATACCTACCCTACTGTGTTATTGGGGGAGAAGTAATGGGAATAGTAAACATAAAGTACTAAATAAGCAAGGGCTATGGTTATAGGGCTGTAAAGTCCTACGGAATTATTATTATTATTACACTTTTTGTTCCCCAGGCAAAACTTCATGAAGTTTGTTAACCTTCTAAACCAAAGGTTCAAGTCCAGGAGATTTAAGTGACTAGGGTGACTAAAGAGTCACCAGGCCCAGAGCATTCAGCAGAAGGAACCCCTAGTATTGGGACCACAGCATTCATTTTTTTCCCTAGTGTCTTTAGAATCCCACAATAGCTAGCTTATGAGGGATCCTGACAACATCCTGGTGAAGCAAGGATTTTCCAGGTGAGGAAATTAGGGCTTGGGGAAAAGGAACTGATTTACCCAGCATCATACAGCTAACTTATGCTAGAATTAGAATTCAAACCCAGGGTTCTGCTGATACCTGTGTCAGTGTTTCTTCACCCACACCATGCTGCCCACAAATGAAATAGTTAACATTTAGGAGCTCAGAAGAGGGAGAAAATTCTGCCTATGGACTGTGATTGTCAGAAAAGGCTTCCAGAATAGGAAGAACTTGAATGGGGCACTGAAGGATTACTTGGAAGTTTTAGTTGGATGGAGATAAAGGGGAAGGCCATGGCAGGGAAGGGGCACAAAGAACCAAAGGCTTGATCTATAGGGTGTTAAATCTGACCAGTTTGGGGATATAGATAGGTTGTTGTGACATAATTTCTCTATTTTAAAAGAGAGGGAGAGAGAGGGTTAAAAAAAAGAGAGAGGGAGGGAACTTGAGTATTTTATTTCCAAGCATTGAATTAATGGAAACTTCTCATTAATTCATTAGTATGAGGTAAGTCACTTCCCTTCATTAGGCCTCAGTTTTCCTGTCTGTAAAACAAGGGATTTAGACTAGATAATCTCTAAGAGCTCTTTCTGCCCTAAATTCTGAGAAAATAATAATATAGGAACAAACTATTCTAAGGATGAAATTCCCCTTGTCCTTTGATTTATAATAGCAGTAAATACAATGTCCATACTTGTGCTTCCATTCCCATTTATACATTCCTCCAGGCCAAGGTCTGTTTTCATTCTTGCCTTTGTACCCTTTTTTAAGAGGCAGCTTCAGAGTCAAGGAAGACTCTGAGTTCAAGTCCTGCCTTTGCCACACTTCGAGTGTGTAACTCTGTAACCACTCAGTGAGTTTCAGAGCAGGTTCTGACTTGCATTGGTAGAGGGAGTTTGGTAGAGGGAACCTGGGAGTTCCATTCAAGACCCTGTCTCTGTCCCATCAACTAATACAGATCCTAGCATATAGTAGGTCTTTAATAGATATTTATTGAAGTGGATTGGATTAAAATTGAAAGGTCACAATAGCCTGATGAGGTAGGAAGAATAAATATTATTTGCGCCTGTAGAAGCAGAGGCTAAGGGAGATGAGACAAAATGTGGTCTCTCTCTCTCTCTCTCTCTCTCTCTCTCTCTCTCTCTCTCTTTCTCTTTCTCTCTCTCTCTCTCTCTCTCTCTCTCACACACACACACACACACACACACACACACACACACACACACACACACACACACGGTCACACATTGAGCTCATAGAAGACCTGTCCAAACTAGGTCAGGAATTAGTTTGAACAAGCTTGAAAGTCTACACTTTTAGAAAAATAATGTCGCTGGAAGGAACCTGGTGATTAATACAACATTGCCCTCTCCTCCCAACCTCTATTTCTATTTTACTGAGGTGACTTGCCCAAAGTCACACAGTGAGTTTCCCCAGAAGACCAACCCAGGCTGGTTTCATCACACCTAGGGACCTCCTTCCCTTATTTTTCAGTTACTCTTTAGTTCCAACTTTATGTCATTTACAACTAACAATGATGTTGTTCAGTTGTGTTCAACTCTTCATGACCCCATTTGGGGTTTTCTTGGCAAAGATACTGGAGCAATTTGCCTTTAACTTTTCCAGTTTATTTTACATTTGAGAATACTGAGGCAAACAAGGTTAAATGACTTGCCCAGGGTCACACAGCTAGTAAGTGTTTGTGGTTAAACTTGAACTCCTGTCTTCCCTGACTCCAGGCCAGTAGCTCTATCCACTTCCCACTTAACCACCTAGCTACCCTATGACTAACAACAGCTCATTCAGATGTCCTTTTCAAGTGACCATGTTCTTGCAGTTAAATAAGAAAAGAATCCTATTTTACAGGCAAGGAAACAGACTCAAGAGGATCACGTGATTAGTGTATTTCCACTTAATAAATTCGCATTGTGTGTGTGTGGGGGGGGCCTATATAGGTTATCTATGTCCACATGGGTTGTCTAATTGCAGCTCCTAGGGAGGTATGAATAGACCTCTGGAATCTTGCCCACCCCTCTTTAAGGAAGAATTTGATTCCTGGACAAGGGGAAAGGGCTCTGAGACTGGCTATCTTCAGAGAAGAAGGAATGGACTAGAATTAAATCTATCTCCCCATCCCCAAATGTTGCTAGTACCTAGGGAAATGTTTTTTCATAGGTTCAAGCTGCTTTCCTGGTGCTATCCCTTAAAGAAGATGGCGTAAACTACGCTTCTATCCAAAGGCTTCACCCCTTCCCAGCAAATTCTAGTTATATATGACTATCACAAAGAGTGAGTGAATATCAGGTGAACTTATTTGTCCAAGCAGACAGCAAATAAAAATTATAGAGATTAGGAAATCACTGCAACACACACAAAGTCAATGAGTTCTCTCCCTGTTCCTCTTTCTCCCACTCTCAACCCTTGCCAGTTGAAATGTTACCCATCTGTCCTTCAAGGCCTAATTCAGATGCCATTTTTTTTTTCCAAAAAGACTTCCTTGGGCCAGCAGCATGGCACAGTGGAAATAGGCTGAGAAATCTGGGTTAGATTTTCACCTTTGGTGCTAGTTATTCATGCATTTCCCTCTTGGGCCTCAGTTGCTCATTGTGTGAAGTGTTTGGGTTAGCCAGTGCGTAAGATCCCTCCTAGTTCTATGATTCTATGAAGCCACTCCTACTGTAAATCCTATGAACATTTTACCTCTGACCTTTCCATTTGGCAGGGGCTTCTCCGTGAATTCTCATAGGGTACTTTGTCTCATTTTCTTCTGTGTCACAGTTCTTTGTATATGTGTTATACCTTCTCCAAAGCTCCACGAGAGCAAAAGCTGTGTCTTTGCTAAGCTCTGTGTCTTCTCCAATGCCCAACAAATACTCTGCAAAAAAGTAGGCACGTAATAAATATTTGTTCACTTTCATTTGAATCTCTTTTGTACTTGGACCATAGATACCTTAAAGGTTGCCCATTCTAACCTTCTTATTGCACAGATAAGTAAACTGAGGCCTAGAGAGAGTAAGTGACCTGAGGTCACACAGGAAGGAATGAACAGAATTGGGACTGAGCCCAGTTTCCTTGGAGTCAGTTAGGAGTCTCAGTGGATGGAGGACTGGGTCTGTAATCAGAAAGACCAGGGTTCAAATCTGATCTCAGACACTTATTAGCCATGTGATCCTGGGCAAATCACTTAACCTCTATTTACCTAAATCCTTTGCTTAAAAGCATTTTTTTTTGGAAGGGGAAGGTAGGGCAATTGAGGTTAAGGGACTTGTCCAAGGTCATGAGGTTAGTTTTTTGTGTTAAATGTCTGAGGCTGGATTTGAACTCAGGTCCTCCTGACTCCAGGGTGGGTGCTCTATTCACTGAGCCACCTAGCTGCCCCTAAAAGCATTCAGATTTTTTGCCACAAAACCCCACAGACACAGGGTCACAAAGAGCTGCTCATAACTGAACAACAATTCAATTTCCCTTTCTGTAACATGGGATTCTTTTCTAATTAACTGCTACGTACATAAGGAAACCATCCTCTTGAAAAGGACTTAACACCTTGGTCAGAAGGTAGACAAATCACTTAAACCCTATTTGCCTCAGTTTTCTTATCTGTAAAACGAGGCAGCAAACCACTCCAGTATCTTTGCCAAGACAACCCCAAATGGTATCACAAAGAGGTGGACACGTCTAAAGGGACTGAATGACTTCTGGCTCCAAATCCAATGTTCTCTCTGCTTCATCATGTTATCTGAATCCTTTAGGTATCTTCTAATAAATTACTTTGTATTTACTTTATAGATATTTTGTGTCTCCTAATGTGAGTATGTATTGTTTTCCCTGAAAGAATGTAAGTTCTCTGATGGCAGAGACTGTTTCTCTCTGGCTTTCTATCTCTACTACACAGTGCAGGGTCTGATACATAGTAGCTGAGAAATAAATATTTGTTGACTGATTGAATAGTAGTTTGCATTTTTTAAGCACTTTGAGGTTCCTACAACACCTTTCCATTCCCCCTAATAATAATAATCTTTCCAGGAATATAATGCAAGTGTCATTGTTCAGGTTCCAAGGATGAAGAAATTAAGGCTCAGAGAGATTTAAATTCCTGCCCCAAGGTCACACATGTGATAGGCAACATTTTACCTATGAACTTTTCATTTGACGGTGGTTTTTCTTTCTACCTTACAGTAGATTTTGTGTCATTTTCTTCTGTTCTTTTTTTGTTCATTTTCTCCTTTCTCCATTAGACCAAAAGTTCCATGAGAGTAAGATCTATGTTGTATTGAGTCATACATGTACTCAAACCCACATCTTCTGACCCAAGAACCAGGGCTCTTGTGACAAATACTAGGCTACCTGTCATAATTATGACTCATGTATATTCTGCTTTCTCCATTATAGAGGAAATGGGCTATAAGGCTATAGAGTCAGGAATACGGGGTTTTGAAACCTGCCTCTGAGTCTCATAAGTCTCCTTTGGACTTCTTTGCTAAATTTTAGTGACTGAGTTTTCCACCAGAAAAAAATTTATATATGCTTCCCATATTCTTCACATTTACTCTCTTAGTACAAGTATTCCATTTTACAAATGAAGAAATGGAGACTCTGAGAAACTAAAGTTACTTGCCCAGGGTCACACGTAATGATCATGGGAATCAAGATTTGAACCCAGTCCATCTCCAAATGGAGCAGTATTTCTAATAGACCAATTCACCTATCATTTCTACCAACTGTAAGCTAATCTAGAGGGAGACCTTGTTTTTTTTCATTTTTGTAACTCCGACACATCTAAGCTCAAGGCTCAGGACACAGCAGGTTTTTAATAAATGTTTGTTGAAATGAATTAAATTAAATTGAGTTCTCACATCAAATTAACTTTTTGTCTTTTCTTTGGCCTTACCAAATTTTAGTTTTCTTCGAAGCAATGTAGGTATCAATTTTTCCAGGAGACCTTACCAGATTCTTCCCAGTTTTTAGTATTTATGTCCCCTTGAAGTTACTTTTTATAATTTTGTATTGACATCTCTGTACCCACTATGTTCCCTTATATAGTATAAGATTTTTTGAAGTCAGGGTCTGTTTTATATGTCTTAGTGTAAAGATGGAGTTCTACCCCCAGGCTAATTAAGGCAATCACAGAAAGACTAGATACTTCCTCTCCAATCAATTGAAAGTGTAAACTAGGTGTGAATAAGTCATTAACCAATTTTAGAGGATCCTAGAGTTTTGGTCACTGGATGGAAAGCAGAAGATGGCACACAGGAAACATCTTGTGCTTGATTGAGAAGATCAAGTTATACCTCTAGCAGTATACAAACAGGAAACTAGTGATCAAGTCTAGTGATAGAAGAGTTGAAATCTGGAGCTATGCTCCAGAGAGGGAATCATTCTTAGGAAGAAGAGAGTTTCTTGAGTTTTCTTTCCTCTCTCCCCCAACCCTATTGACCATGTCATTGGAGAGATTGGATCAATAGCACAGCTCATCCTGCTGGAATCAAATAGATTGAATCAGTAGGGGACCACACATTCAGTCAGTAGAATAGTCATTCAAAGAAAGGTGGCTTAGGGAGCATAACCATTCATGTTAGAAAGATGTTATGGCTAGGGAATCTACAAAGGTATTTACCCTGAGAGCCCATCAGAGAGCTACACTGGAGGGGAACTCCACAAGGACTTTATGAAGGGAGAAAGTGACTTTCAGTAGCTAGGAATTGTGAGTTACACCTTTGCCACATGTGTTTTCTACACACATGCCTTGTTACCTTTGTACTTTGAATTTTTGTCCACTCTTCCAATGAACACTGTGTATTTGTAGGAGGGTGTGCGCTAGACTTTTGGGGGATTGTTTTTTTTTTATAACTCTTGTTCTTGTTACACCCTTTTAACAAATATTTTTTGCTAAGAAGCTGGGTCTGATTGATTTTAGTGGAAAGTACACTGATGGGGGCTCATGAAAAGCAGCATTGAAAACACAGCTCCTCAGATTATTCTTAGAACCTTGAGAATAGTAGTCAACTACTATTTGGGAACCAAACTCTAGCCCATGTGAACACTAGCTGGGGAAGTAGTCCCAGAAGGGGTGCTACATATGTGTCCACAGCCCTTAGTCTGGTACCTTGAATAAAGTAGGTACAACATGAATGTTTGTTGTGTTGTATCATTTTGTATCATTGGGATGTGCACTCCTATTTAATCTTCCTTACCAGACTCTAAATTCTTGAGGGCAAAAGCTGTCTTTTAAACAAGTTTGAATAGCACTCAGTGTCCTGATCACTGTGTCTTGTTGCAATGAATGCAGGATCTACCATAGTTTCTTCCTCTCTGAAATGGGAATACCAATTTTCAAACCAAAGGAGGACCAAGAAAATTAAGGACCAAGATTTTATATTTGCAGAGCCATTGGCATATATAAAAAAACATGGAAATGTTTAATTTTTTAAAAAAACTATTCACCCTATGTTCAATGCAAAGAAAAATTGGAGGACAATAGTCAGTCCTAGCTGAGGCCAAGGGGGAAACTTCTGCAGAGTGAGGGAGCAGGAAATGGGGCCTGGGGCCTGTATTTCTGGTGATAGAAAATGGTTCTCTATGGGCCAGAGTCTAGGGCTGGTTATTTCCACCAAAGTTGGTGGAGGAGCTGGCCTGGGGCAATCTGACAAAGTCAGCACACAAAATGTGGGAGGAACCCCCTGAGGCAGGCTAGAAATGAAGGCCTGTGTTTCTTGATGACCTGGTTGGAAGACAGGGCCGAAATCAGGCAGAATATAGCAGTAACCTTTATTTATGCCCGTAATTTCATTGAGTAAAGGGGACTGTCCCTGTTGGGGGTGGCAAAGTAGCCAAGGTCAGTTCTCTACAAATACTTGAACTCCCAGGTATATAGCAAGGGGCTTAGCGGACAGAGCTGTGGACTTGACAGTGAGAGAGATGTTAGCTCTCTCACCAGTTATGTGACCTTGGGCAAGTCATTTGTTTCTTTAAGCCTCAGTTTCTTCATCTATAAAATGGAATATTTTGACTAGATGATCTCCAAAGCTCATTCCAGTCCTAAATCCTAAATCTGAAATCTCTCTTGAGGTCTTTTCCTTGTTTGGGAAGACAGACCCAACCTAGGGGCTTGTTCCCCCTCCCCCCATAAGACCATCTGGTCAGGAGAGGGGGGGAAGGGAGGGCTAGAACATTTCATACCATTCCCACCCCCCACCCCTAAGAATTAAGTTTTTCTTGGGAAGTAGACAATTGGGTATAATTCTCTGGGGATCTTCAAGTGAGGGTAGAGGTCTAGACGCAATTAGTTTTGGGGGCTCCCACTAAACCCAGTGCTCTTGGTGCCCCCTTCCCAATCATCTTTTTACGTATTACTGGGAGAGGTCTCTCGGACTCAACTTAGTCCCTGCCTCAGGCCCCAAAGCTGTCCAGAGAGGTTGGAGATTGTAGGAGAGGCAGCCTGCCCAACCTGCCCCCAGGCCTGTGGGGAGGAGGAGGGGGACTGTTAGGGGAGAAGAGGCAGGCCCCGCCCTATGCGGGCCCCAGCTCGGGCAGTGCGGAGAGGAGGGAAGAGGACGTGGAGACTTGCAGTCCGGTGGCCAGGGTTGGGGTCAAGCAGAGGAACAGCGAGAAGGGGGCCCAGTCTCAACCCTGCCCGGCCTGGGACAAGGCGGAGCTGGGCCTCTGGAGGGAGGCCCCAGGGGCCGGGCCGGGGCCAGGGCCAGGGGAAAACTCCGCTTCTGAGGCCTCAGGGACTGAGACCGGGGCCGGGACAGGGGGAAACTTGGTCCCCTGCGGCCTCGGCCCGGACACTGGAAGCCCGGCCCCCTGCGCTCCTGGCGGCCCCGACTGGGGCGGTGGGAAGTCCGGCCCCCTGCGCCCCCTGGGGCCAGGGACTGGGGGAGGGGGGGTGGCGAAGCCCAACCTCCTTTGCCCTGGGGCTGGGAGGGGGAGGGAAGCTTCGCGGCTCTAACAGGTGGGATCCCGCTGCGTGGAGGAGGCGGCGAGGACAAGGACGACGAAGAGGAGGAGGAGGAGGAAGGAGAGGAGGAGGAGGAGGACGGAGACGAGCAGCCCGCTAGCCTGACAGCAGCCGCCGCTGGCGCCGCCGGTGTCTCGCTCGGTCTCCCTCACCCGCCCCGGGCTCCCCCTCACAGGCTGCGGGGCGGCCCCTCCCGGGGAGGGGACTCGCCCGCCCCCTTTGCACCTCCCGGTCCCGACTGCTCCATCCCCTCCTGCATCCCGGCCGGGGGGGAGGAGGAGGCGGAGCAGGAGCGGGAGCAGGAGCAGGAGCCGCCGCCGCCGCCGCGGGAGCGCAGGAGGAGCGGGAGGGACCCTGCCTGCTGCAGCCCCGCGCGTCCCGGCCGCCGAGGTCGCCGCCGCCGCCGCCGCTGCCGCCGCATCTCGGGACGGGGCAGCCGCTCCCCAGACCCAGTCCCAGTCCCAGCCCCAGCGTTAGCCTACGCCCGTCGCTCCCTCCTTCTCAGCCCGGGCCGGCCGGCCGGCCAGCTCCGCTCTCTGCCCGCCCCCAAGGGCCCCGAGGATGCCGAAGCCGACACTGCTCCTGCGGGGGGGTTGGGACCGCAGCCCCGGGGACACGGAGCTGGGGCGCCAGTTCCGGGACTGGTGTCTCCGGACCTACGGAGACTCAGCCAAGACCAAGACGGTCACTCGTAGCAAATACCAGCGGATCGCCGAGGTCCTGCAAGGCGGGGGCAGCGGGACCACGGGTGCCGGCAACGGCGGCCCCTCGTCCGGGGAGAAAGGCAAGTTCCAGTTTTGGGTCCGCTCCAAGGGCTTTCGGCTGGGGACCAGCAGGGAGCCGAAGATGGGTCAAGTGGTGTATGTGCCGGTGAAAACTGGAACGGTCAGTGCGCGCCCGCGCCTCCCCTCAGTGTCCGCGTGTGTCTTGTCTGTCTGTCTGAGTGCTGTCCGTCTGTCCTAGCCCTGTTTGTGTCTGAGTGGTCACCTCTCCAACCCACCCTCAGTCCAGTCTGGTCCTGCAGTGTCTCCCTTTCTCAGGCAGGGACCCTTCCCTCTCCTCGGTACCCCTTGGTTCCCGGCGGGATGGCCCAGGCGGCGCAGACCCGCCCCGGCCGGCTCTCCATGTAGCGAGCGGGCTGTCCCGGGAGCAGGAGGCAGCGAGGAAGGCTGCGAGTCCTCCCCCCGCGCCTCTCTCCCCAGCAGCGCGGGCTGTCCCGGGTGCTCACCCGGGCATGTTCTGTCCTCCTCCTCCTCCTCCTCCTCCCCCTCCCCCTTCCTCCTCTTCTTCCTCCTCCTTTTTCTTCCCCCCTCCCCCTTCCAGCAGGCGGCTGCTCCGGGAGCCAGACCCATCCCACCCCTAGCAGGCTGGCTGTCCCGAGCGGGCTGGCGAGCGAGCCCCGGTTGGGAGCTCCTAGCTCTTGCCACCGCCCCCTGCCCCCTGGCTGCTACGGGGGTTGCAGTGGCCTGAGGACAGGGAGTCTTCTCAGAGGCGCCCCTCTCCTCCTAGGCTCTGGGACGAGGCCCCGCAGACTGGGGGAGGGGGGCGGTGCGGCGAACCCGGGCCCTGGAGTAGGGGCTGGGGCTGGGGCAGGGGCAAGGGCAGGAACGCCCCGACCCCACCCGGGACTGGCCCTGGGCGGACGAGCGGGGGCGGCCAGGCGCGATGCAGACTGGCGCAGGAGGCGCCCCCGGGCGGGGCGGGGCGGGCGGGGCCGGACGGTCCCGGGGTGCGGATGGGGACGGGTCCACCCCCTCATCCCTCTCAGCCTTGTTGTGAGGAGAGGGGATGAGGCTGGCCGGGAGGAGGCATTTGACCCCTCTATCCCCCCCTCACCCCCTCGGGTTGGCTACCCACGGAGTGGGGGAGGGGTGGGGCCTCCTAGCGCCCGGTTTGGCTGGGGCGGGGGCTAGTTAGGGTGCGGGCGGGGGCGGAGGTAGGGGAGCGTTGCTTCTCCCTCCCACCCGGGGCCCCTCGGGCTGCTGCCCTGGGGAAGGAGCCGACGGCTCCCCCACTGGGACCTCATTGTTCTAAGGAGGGTTTGGGGGTGGGGGTGATGCAGGGGCCGCCCCGAGAGCTCAAATCTGTGAACTTTGAGCTGGAGAAATTCGGAGATTCACATTTTATATGCGGACAATCTCCCCCCACCACAACCTTTCCACGCCATCCCTCCCCATCCTCCTATTTTTTTTCTTCTCTGGGGGGCTGGGGTTTAATGTGGGTCTTCCTAACTAGTAACTCCCTCAGTCTTTGCACCATCTGCCTGAGAGTAGAATCTTCATAGACAATTGATTTTGTCGTTGCTAAAAGTGCACTTGTCCCTCCTCCCAGCCCTCCCCGGGCGGAGGAAGGGGGTGGGGGTAGGGGGTGTGGGATGGGGAGGGGAGAGGCAGTGGGAAGGCTGGCTAGCAGGCTGGCGAGGGAGACGTTGGAGCTGCCTGGTTGGGAGGATGGAGGGAGGATAATTCGGGGAGGGAAAAGGGATTCAGGAGGCTGCCTCCCCACACCCCTTCTTCGCAGCTAGGAGGAAACAGTGTTGTCCCCTCTCCCAGATACCCTGTCAGGGAGATGGTTGCAGGCTGCGGTGAGGGCAGTCCATCTGTGGTAAATGCTTATAAACGCACTATTTACCTCCCATCTGGTCTGCCTCTTACCAGGGGCTGGGCTGGGGGAGGGGAGGGGGCTTCAGGCCTGGATTCCCAGCTTGGAATAAGGGAGCCCTGGGGTAGGCTCCCTGCCCTCCGATTTTAGGACCCTTTCAAACCTTCCTTTACCCTTGACCTCCTTTGCCCCACCCCACTCCGCTTCCCACCAGACCCTCCGAAGGGGTTGGGCCTGGTCTCTGAGACCCCAACAGGCCCCAGGATGTCAGGCAGCCCATGCCTGGCCTTGGGAGAAAAAATTCCTCCTCTTACCTCCCAGTACCAGACCCCAGGCCCAGAAGGGGCACAGCCTTCTCAGTTAAGGATACCAAGGCCAAAATGAAAACTACCCCACCCCACCCCCAGCCCAGCTCCTACTCTCAGGAATGAATAAACTCCCCCAAAAGGAGGATAGGAGAGGCCAATCCTCTGGAGAGCTGGTTTACTGGGAGGGAGGAGAGAGCGAGAGAGCGCGCGCGCTGGTGAGCCAGCGGACTCTACCTCCTGTCCGGGACTCACCTAAGCTCCCATAAATCTGCAAACAAAACAGACACACCCCTAAGAGACCGAGAGTTTCCGCAGGGACGGGAGGCTGTATTCCCCTAGAGAAAAGAAATCTGGCACATTTTAAAGATAAACAGATCGGAGTTAGAGGGAAAAGCCACCCGATCGGCTTTCTCTAGTTTCCAGGTGCCTGTCTCCCCAGATCTCTCAGTCTTCCTCCTTTTCCATTATTTTAGGTTCACACTGCTGCTAGAAATCCAGTAGGGGTGTGGGGGACTCCCTTAGAGTTATCTCTTAGATGACAGTTTTTGAAGATATGGAGGGCATCGCCCCAAACTGAGAGGGAACCATGCCCGAAAGCTTCCCAGTATATAGATCTTGGTGTGGCGTAGAAAGAACACTGATTTGGAGTCAGAGGGACCTGAGTTCCAGTCCTGTCTCTGCTTCTACTAGTGATCTTGGGCAATTGTTTTCACCTCTCCTGGCATTAGTTTTCCTCTCTAAAATAAGAGAGTTGGGACGAGTTGATATCTAAGGTCCCTTCCAAATCTAAAACATATAGTTCCCCCACCCCCATTAAAAATTAAAGTTAGAGATTTCCCATTGTGGTAGGGATTGCACTATAGGCCCATCTGGCCTGATTTTTTTTTTTAACTAAGGGCCAAGTTGGGGGAGGGGAGGGGTCCTTCTGTAGATTCCCCTGAGGCAGGCCGCGTCTCAGATTAAAATCTCCTAAATTGTGTTCACCTTGGCCTCTCCTACTCCCCCCCCTCCACAAAACCTGCTACCACCTCCCCATGCATGCTGTCCCTTAGGCACACACTGGATTTTTAGGTTGAAGTGTTTCCTTGAATGATTTTGTTCTGGTCCCTCCTCCAAATGGCAAAAATAGGTCCTTTCCATTTCTTCCCCCCCCCCATTTTCCCTCCTCCATAACTTCCCTTTCTCAGAATTATATGCTCCCCCCCCAGCCATATGTATTGGGCTGGACTTGGTTTGTGGCTTTTCTTCATCCTGCTTGGTTATCCGACACCACTTGTCCCCTGTCCCATCTGGCCCTTCCTTTCCTGGGTGTATCTGACAAAGGCTTAATCTGTCCCGGACTGTCCCAAGGCTGAAAGAGGGTGAGAGAGAATTAAGTTTATGCAGATGGGACTTGAGGTGGGGGGGGGGGTTGGGGCTGGGGCTGGGGCAGGGACGGAAGCTGGGATCTGTGGTGGGGGCTAGGGCCAGGACCATCCCCCCCCCCCAAGCTGGAAATGGAAGACTGTGGAGGAGGGGATCCACAAGTTGATTTTCAATGTCTG
This sequence comes from Pseudocheirus occidentalis, assembly GCA_028646575.1. NCBI lineage: Eukaryota > Metazoa > Chordata > Mammalia > Diprotodontia > Pseudocheiridae > Pseudocheirus > Pseudocheirus occidentalis. The sequence goes on from CM053595.1 coordinate 65,350,198, forward strand.
CAGGTTGTCACAGGAAATCTAAGGTACAGTGAGAGAAAGCGGAGGAGGGGAGGAGCTGAGGAGCTGAGGGTGCTCAAGGGGATAAGATCTTTTTATGACAGGAGTTGGAGCCTTTCTGTTTATGAAAAACATAATTAAGCTTTCTTTCTTTTTGCCTGACCATGTCCTGTAAGAGACAACTCTTTTGGGGGTCAGGGAAACAGGGAAATCAAACTGACCCCTTTTCCTTGCCAGGAAGTTAAACTTTCTGCCTCCTTCAAAGTGAGGTGGCTCTTTCAATCAGTCCATATCTATTAAGGGCCTGTTATGTGCAAGGCACTGTCCTGGGCTCTGGAGATACAAAGACAAAAAAACCCAAAATAGTCCCTGCCATCAAATAACATAATATTGTTACTTATCATGGAGAAATAAATACAGGAGATACATAAATTAAATACAAAGTGTTCGGGGCAGGGCACTAAAAACTGGAGAAATCAGGTAAGGCTTCTCGGGGGAGGTAACACTTGAAGGAGCCTTGAAGGGACCTAGAGATGAGGAGGGATATCATTCTATGCACTGAGTTAGCTGCCTGGGCAAAGGCTCAGAGGTGAGAGATGGAATGTTGTAATGGAAATAGTATGTAGGCCAATTTGCCTGGAGCTTAAGAGTTTAAGGAGAGGAGTAATAAGTAGTCTTGGAAGGATGGCCAGAGACAGATTGTAAGGGCTTTAAACATCACACACAAAAACCTTGCATTTTATTCTAGAAGCAATAAGGAGCTACTGACGCTTCTGGAGCAGGGTGTGAATATCATTTTGTCAGCTGTACGGAAGGTAGATTGTAAAGGAGGGCTGGGGGGTAGAGAATCCAATTAGGAGACTATAGTGTAGGCAGAAGAGATCATGAAGGCCTGAAGTTGGGTCTTGTGAAAGGAGATCTGAGAAACGTGGAATAGGGAAGACTTGGCAATTGATTGAATGGGTTAATTACAGCTGAGTTGAGTGTGCCTCCTAGGTTGTGAGTTTGAGTAACTGGAGAAAAACTTGACAAAACTAGTGAAATCAGAAGGATGGGTGGATTCAGAGGAAAAGACAATATGTTTTATTTTAGACTTTTTGAGTTTGAGGTGTCTAGGGGACATCCTGGTAGAGCTGTCTGAAGGCAGGTGGAAATGAGGGACTTAGGCTCTCCTGGAGATGGATGAGAACCAAGAAGTATAGATCTGGGAGTCTTCTGCTGATTTGGATGAGATCTATATAACCATAATCAAGCATTTTTTGAGTGACAGTTCTGTGCCAGGCTAAGTGCTGAGGACAAAAACTGAAAGACTTCCTGCCTTCAAGAAGCTTATATTCTAACTAGGGAGGTAACATTCATGTGTATAGATAAACCTTAGAGGAGAAAGGCATTAGGAGGTAGGGATGGGGCAGGAATAAAGGGGGAGACCCCAGGAAAGACCCCTTGTCGAAGGGGCTACTTGAGCAGAATTTTGAAGGAAACCAAGGGAGCCAAAAGGCTGAGATGAAGAGGAAGAGCATGCCAGTTATGGCTGACATCCAAGTTATGCTCACGAATAGGGTAGATTTCTCTTTTTCTCATCATTGTAGGGTATTAAGTCAGGGGTGGTGTTAATGTTATTAATGACATTCAACAGTTACTCATTTATATAGCACTTTTGAAGTTTACAGAGCACTTCCCTCTTGGCAACTCTCTGAGAGTTAACTGTAAATGCTGTTATACCTATTTCACAGATGAGCAAACAGTCTCAGAAAGTCAGGGGGGTGGTGTTAATGTTATTAATGACATTTACCCATTTATATAGCACTTTTAAAGTTTACAGAGCACTCCCCTCTTAGCAACCCTCTGAGAGTTAACTGTAAGGAAGGCTGTTATACCCATTTCACAGAGGAGGAAACAGTCTCAGAGAAGTGGAATGACTTGTGTGAGGTCTCATAGTTAACCATAGAATTTTACAACCCGAAGAAACTTCAGAGCCTAGAATGTCAAAGCCATAATGAACCATCTAGTCAAGCTCCTGTCCTTTTATAGATGGGAGAAACTGGGACCCATAGACAGGAAAGTGACTTGCTGAAAGTCACACCTTGAGTTACTGTCTCAAGTACTAGACCAGACTGGGACTAGACCCCTTAGGTCTCTCAATTCCCAGTCCATTATTATTTCCATTATATTGTGATTGGCAGTACCTAACCCACCTTTTCTACTGTTACACAAATTGTAAAATTCCGTTATTGATCCTTTGAACTAAGGAATTAATCCCCTTAAACATCCCAGTATGTAGGTGGAGGTGGGTGGGGGCAACACCTTAAGTCGTTATCAGTTATTTGCTCCTTAGTGTGAACTAGTTTACAAGCTCCCAAAGGTGGCGTTAAATACATTGAGATAGGAAAGGAGGATGCTAGAAAGGTAACTAAGTAGATGAATCAGTACTGGTGCCAGGGACAACTCAATGTGTATGGTATCTTGTGTGGTATTTGGGAACATGGATTTGGGGTAGCAGCAGCAGTGGTGGTAGTAGATGAAGCCTTGGTAGGTTAAATGTCTTCCTTGTCTAAGGTGACCATGTTAACTATACAGGCAGAATGTTAGAACAGAGGGGTGGTTCCATTGATTAGTATCACTTCATACCTCTCATTCACTATTATAGTTTGGTGTTTGTGTCTTGTTCCCTTATTGGACTGTGAGCTCCATGAAGACAGGGGCTCATCTGAACTTTATTTCTCCTCCAGTTCTTGATAAAGTACCCAACATATTTAATAAATGTTAGTTGAATTGAATTGAATGGGATATGTCCTGAATAGGATTCAAGTGACAAATACATGGGAAGAGGTATTAGGAAGGCTGGGTCCTGAGAGCAGTGTGTGTTGGGGCTTCAGAAAGGGGGGTAGTCTAGGAATTTGGGGAGCACATGGCTGACTTGCTTCAGCCTGGGCTGGTACCCTAGCTCTGCAGTGGGAAAATGATTCCTGGCAGGAAAACCATTTGGATTGCTGTTGCCCAGATGAGGCTGGTTATTTCATTAATTAAACATCCTTGTATCCCCAGGCAATCAGAAAAGCAGGTACCTGACCCCCAGTGTCTTCCAGTTTCCCAAAGCTACTCTAGGAGCTTGGCCTGGACCTGAGATGATTCCCTTAGGTACCAAGATTGAACTTCCTTTCCACTCCTGCTCCCATAGTTACCACTATTGAGATGAGGATAAGGATGCTATGACCACCTGTTCTGGGGGGAATGTCAGCTGATAAAGATTCCCTATTTCTTTAAATATCTTTCCATTTCTTGAGGCAGTGTGATGTACTGGAATGAGCACTACATTTGGAGTCAAAGGATCTGAGTTCAAATATCAACTCTCCTACTTAATCAGTCATGTTGTTCTGGGAAAGTCATTCCATTCCTCTTTAGGCCTCATTTTCTCATCTGCATCATGAAGGGTTGGGTTAAGTGATCTCTAAATCTTATGTTCTTGTGAGACTTCATTCTTGGATTAGCTTGCTTTTTATGCTTTTGGGTGGAAGGAGAAGGAGGAAACTGGAGAAAGACCTTTTTTTCGTGGTAATTAGAAGCGCTATTTGGCCCTTTCTTCTTGAAGGTACCTGGTCTCGAGTGGGAGGGCAGAAGTGGGGAGCCCAGTGTGGCCAGGTGCTTTCATACTTTCCTTAATCTCAGTGTGTGTGTGTGTGTGTGTGTGTGTGTGTGTGTGTGTGTGTGTTTCTGTGTCTTTGTTTGTATCCGTGTGTGTGTGTGTATGTGTGTGTGTGTGTGTGTGTGTGTGTGTATGTGTCTGTGTATGTGTATGTGTGAGTGAAAGGCAGCAGGAGCTTGTCACAGCTCAGCAACACTGTCCAGCTGGCCAGAAGAGAGCTTCATCCAGGCAGCCTGGTATGCAGAAGCAAGGAGTGAGTCAAATGAGAGCACAAGATGAGATGCTCATGGAATGGCCACATATCAGGCTGACCCCTTGGGATTCTGAGGCCCAGACTGTGATAGAATTATAGAATCTGTGAGTTTGGAAAGAATTGGGAGGTTGCCTAGCCCAACCTGTCTTGTTCAGATTATATGGTGACTGACCCAGTGTGAAGACTTGCCTTGAGATTCCTTCTCTTCCTCCTCTTCCATCTTCTTCCATCTTCTTTCTTATCTTCCTCTCTCCTCCTCTTTATTATCCCTCCCTTTCCTCCTCTTTTCTTTTATTCATCCTCTTTCTTTTTCTCCTGATTCCTTCTATCCTCATAGGGTTGTTTGGTATAGAGTCTCAGGGTCCTTTCTAAGGTAGCAGTTAAAAGACTGTGTCATTTGTCATGTATGTGTGTTGTTGAGCTTCTCTTGTGATGGATACTCAGGCAAACTCAAACAAATCTTCCATGTTCATCTGAGTGGGGGTATTCTTATTATTTTTAAAAGCACCAATGGGGGAAGGTGTTGGGAATCCAAGAAGAGCAAAAATGTAGTGTCTCTGGCCAGGGAGAGGGAACAAGAAGGAGATGGAACTGGTCCAAACTATGCCCAGAATATGGTTTGGGTAGACCTAAAACTATTGGAAATCACAGAATATTAGAGATGGAAGCAATGTTAAAGACTGATTAGTCCAGCAGTCTTCCATTTTACAGAGGAGCAGACTGAGGGGCTCAGAGAGGGCAAGTGAGTTGCTCAATGTCACTTGGTCTGATAGGTTTGGTTTTCAGATCCAGATCTTCTGTGTCTGAACCTACAGTTTTTTCCATCACTCCAGGATCCCTGGTCCAGCAGTAGCCTTGGGCCAAGCCCCTTTTCTCCACCTAGTGTCTTGACTGACCCTTCTGGAAGGGCGGAACAGGATGATGTTACCAGGGATGGGGGAAGTTAGCCTTATATTTTCATAACACCTAGGCAACTTAGTTGTACAGGGGGACCTGAGAGGTCACTGGGGAGCCAGTTCAGCAAGACTTTTGGAGGTCAGAGTCACTCTCAGACTCAGTCTTGGGGAAGAAGCAGAGGCCACTCCTCCTCTCTAACATTATTTCTCCCTCCTTCCTTTTACCCCAGCACAGCTGAAGATTACAAGCCTGCTTCTGGCCAGTTTGCCTGAGTAAAGAAAGAGGCAGGACAAAGCCTTCACACTTCCCGGGGTCCAGTATGGGAATGGCATAGTGCTTAGAGATCTAACAGATAATAAGGACCCAACGTTAGAGCCATAGAATGTGTGATGTGAATTGGAAGAGAGGCACCTTAGTATATAGAACACAGAATGTTTTCTTTAGAGGGTACTATAGAATGTCACAGCTAGAAAGGACTTTACAATATAGGAAAAAAATTCAAGACTTAAAGGGACCGTATAAAACAGAACACAAAATGTCAGAGCTGGAAGGGATCTTAGAACATAAGATAGAATGGCGGGCTCAGAAGGGAACCTTTGACATAAAACAATGTCAAGGCTAGAACAGACTGCTGGAAGGGACCTTAGAACATCGAATGTTAGGAAACAGAATGTGGAATATCAGTACTGGAACAGACCTTAAAACATAGAATAAATAATGTTAAAACTGAAAACAACCTTAGGACAAGGCAAGGATGAAAGGTAATGTACAACACAGAACTAGAAGGGAGCTTAGAACATATAGAGCTGGAAGGAGCCTGGCTTAGAACATAGAACAGAAAATGTCAGGGCCTGGGGAGCTTTATAGCTTAGAACATACATTACAGCTCTAGAAAGATGCTTGGAGGATAGGAGTGTTAAGAGCTGGCAGAGACCTTCAAATATAAAACATTAGCCCTAAAAGGTAGGCAGGCTGTTACAACACAGAATGTATGTTGTCATCACTGGAAGAAACTTTATAGACCATCTAGTTTAAACTCCCTAATTTTACATACGGGGAAATTGAGTCTTTGGAAGGGAAATAACTTAGAGTTATTGTCCAAATTTCTTTGGTTCAAAGAAAGGTATTTATTTTGTTCTTTGACTAGAATAGTTTAATAACAAAGGATTCTAAGCCCCAAGGTACAGACCCAGACAGAGCTAAGCCCTCAGAGAGCTAAACCATAGGGCAAATAACCAAGTAGCAGTGAGGTGGGCTCTAGTTTCCTCACCAATTTTTTAAACCCTCATTTTAATTGATAACCTTTTTTTATGTCACTTTCATTTCCAAATATATCCCTTTTCCCTCTCCTACCCACTGAGCTATTTATCCCATTTTTAAAAAATCATAAAGGAGAGAGAAAAAAAGCAATTCAGCAAAATAATTGAAGAAATCAATTATGTCTGACAATGTATGCAATATTCCATACCCATAGTCTCCCACCTCTTTAAAAAAGAGAATACGGGGCTCGCACCAGTTTCAATGGCAAGATTTGGTACTAATGGCAAAACCCAGGGAAGGCTTTTTCTAGAAGAATAATCCACCAGCCTTAGACATGAAAGGGTCTCTTTGATAGTCTTCATTCAGTTATGATAATGAATTATTATAAATACGTTCTATAGAATTGTAGTTATGCAACAGGAAATGGTGTCAAGCAATTGAAGGTACCCTGTTTTATGCAGCTAATAGTTGAGGGCGGAAGTGGCCAGGCTATAGTAGAATATACTTACTTCATAGATTGCTGGTAATGAACACTCTAAACTGGGCTACTCCCCATGGTAGACTAAGCTCACATTCAAACATTAGTTTCAATCAAAGGAGTCCAGTCTTAGAGGATTCTCAACCATTACATCCCTGGTGTGTCCTAGCTGGGACTCCAGCCATGGCCAGAGCCCCGCCCCAATTCTCAGGGTATTAACAGAGCTGCCCAACTGTGTGCTGGGAAGCAGTTGGAGGTGTCTGAGCAGGTGGGCCGATAAATATCTGACAATGAGGTGGAGTTACCAGCCGTGCTATTTGAAAGCTTCAGACAGTAATATGGCAAAATTGTCAGAGACTAAGAGAATTTTAATGCTGAAAGAGCCCTTAGAACATAGACAGTCAGAGCTAGAAGGGTCCTTAGAGTACAGATTGTCAGAACTAGAAGGGCCCTTAGAACAGTGATTGATAGGGCTAGGCAGGGTCCTTAGAACATAGAATGTTAGGGCTGGGAAGGCCTTTAGAACATAGAATGTTGGAGCTGGGAGGGCCCTTATCCTAAGAATAGAATATGAGAATGTAGATTATTGAAATAGGTCTGGACCCTAGTGGTCATTGGGTCATGTTTGTGTTCTTGTAAGATTGGATGGTTCTACACTTGAGCTTTTCAGAAGCCTTTCAAATCATTTCGCTTAATTTTCCAACATTTTGTTTCCAGAAGTCAGGCAGTTATAGACTTAAAGAGGAAAGCCCTGACAAGTTCTTTGGTAGGCGGGGGTGAGAGAGAAGGAGAGTGATGCTCTGCACAATCACTCCTTCCTTCTCTAAGCTCAGTAGAAGCATCCTGGATCTCACTAGCTAGCACCTGCAGGGCCAAGATGCCGTAGTGGGAAGAGGACCCCATTTGGCATGAAGAAACCTGGGCTTCAGTTCCAGCTCTGTCTGTCACTCACTTGCCTTGCCTGCAATGCCCTGCCCCTCTTTGTCCTCTAGCTCTCAGCTTCCTTCAATGCTCAGCTCAATTCCTACCTTCTTCAGGAGATCTTTCCCTAGCAGCTAGTGCCTCCTTTCAAATTACCTTCCACCTACCCTGAAGATCTTGCATGTATCTAATTATTTATATGTTGTCTGTCCCATTAGAATGTAAGCTTCTTGAGGGCAGGGACTGTTTTGCCTTCCTTTGTATCTTGTGCTAATCACAGTTCCTGACACACAGGGAGCACTTCATAAATGCTTCTTGACCTACTGTGTGGCTTTGGGAAAGTCACTAAGATCTTCTTATCTGTAAAATGGGACAATAACTTCTTTAACCTTCTTCAGAAAGATGCTGTGGAAATGAAGTCATGTGTCTGAAAACATTTTTGTAGGGTGCTCAACAAACATGGGGTCTAGAATGGGGAGAGGACACCTCAGGTTAGGGTGACCAGGGAAAGATTGACAAGTGAAGGAGGTTTTGAGCTGAGTTGTATTCAGCAAGGTGGAGAGGAGAGCAATTCTAGGTAGAGCTACTGACTGAATAAAGGTTCAGAGGAGAATTTCTGAAGCCACTTTCTACTCTTTGTAATTTTGTAAGTCTTGATATTCTAGATATATTCTCTAAAAGTGACATTCTCCAATATCCTCTTGACAAGTTATCATCCATCCTGTGACCAAAACTTCTAGCGATGAGGAGCTCACTACCTCCTGAAGGATCCCCTTCCAATATTAGTTTTGGTTGTTAGGGGTCAGACTTTAGGGCAGTTCCTTCATTGAACAGATGAGGAAGCTGCAACCCAGAGAAGGGAAGGGAATTACTTAATATCATACAGCGAGTTTGTGGTAGAGCTGGGATTAGAACCCAGGTCTCCTGACTCTGAATCTGTTTATTCTTTTCCTTAAATACTGAATTTGGTTCCCAGCTAACTCTAATGGTCTATACCACCATCCCTCTAAAAAAATGGTCCTTCACTAGTGACTGGCAGGAGGATTCTATCCCTCAGCAAAGGATGTTAGAATACCCCTCTCTTGAGAGAGACCCTTGGGCTAAAGATGGGGACCTTGAACTTTCTGGAAGTTTAGTCCTCACCAGATCTGTTTCTATCACACATATCATGGAAAGAGCCCTGGGCATGGACTCCAGTTTTGGTTCTACCGCTGACTCACTGTGTGACCTTGAGCAAGTTACTTCCTTTCTCTGGGCCCCAATTTCTTCATCTCTAAAATAAAGGGGCTGACCTTGATGATCTCTAAGATTCCTTTCAATTATGATAGCAATTAGAGTCCCACCTTACAGGACAGCTGGCACTTCTGGTCTCCAAGGCTAGTGGACTTTTCTTTCGCTGACCAGTAGTTGGGAGAGACAGAGCATTAACAGCAGATTTGGTCCTTGGTAACGATTTCAAGAATGACTTTCATGTTGAACTGCTTGCCTTATGGGAAGACTGTCCATCATCACCACCCCCACCCCCCATATTTATACTATGCGTTTTATATTTTACACTCCCTGGCTTATTTGTTCCTCTTTTTATAGATGAGGAAACAAGTCCAGGGAGTCTGGATGACCTAGCCAAGGTCATCCAGTGAGGTAGCAGCAGAACTGGGCCTAGGGCCCCTTGTTTGTACCTTCTATCCACTGCATTAGATTGTCTCCCTTGAAACACTGGAGGAACTGGCTTCGTTCAGAGGAGTCCCAGGAGCAAAAGGATTTGAGGCATGGAAATCAAGAGACAGTAGCAATAGTCCTGGACTTGGAGTCAGGAAGTCTTAGAGAGCCTCACCTCTACCACTCAGTGCTAGCCGTGTGACAGTGGGAAAATCATTTCCTCTAACTGGGTCTCAGGTTTCTTTTCTGTAAAATGGTTGCACTACTTAATCTCATGTGATTGTCCTTTGAAGTCCTTGTAGTTCCTTAAAGTTATCTAGAAATGGGTGCTAGTCTTATTAATAATTATAATAAATTCTGTCCTTTTGAGGTGTAATAATAGTCCACTCTGCCATGGCCAAACACCCTCCCTTACCCCCCCCTCCCCGAGATAGCTGATTTCAGATTTGTGGTTCTTAATCAGGTTTTGTAAAGAAAATGTTTCTTGGTCAGAAGGTCTGTTGTAAGAATGTCGAAATACAGAGGGAAGGGCTAAAACTCTAGTCCCAGCAGCCTGTGTAAGAAGGCTACCCACTGAGTTAAGCAAGGGAAGGGTCCCAGGCTCTGGAAACAGGATTCTCCTTACCTACCTGGAAAGGTTTGAAGGGGATCCCTATAGGATGAACACTTCCCCAAGGGTGGGCCAATTTGATAAGGAGTAAATGCTCTTCTGAGGTCAAGTTTTCACTTAATTAGTCTACTTAACCTCTCTAGGAGGTAGGGTTTTTAAACACCTGAAACTGTCATCATCATCATTAATAGTGACAACTATTCACATTTCTATGGCATTTTGTGGTATGTTAAGTACCTTCTCTGTAAGGCAGGTTGTATATCATTCCCATTTTACAGATGAGGAAGCTGAGATTCAGAGACATGAAGTGAGGGACCTAAGATCCAAAAGACAACTTTTCCTATGATCTTGATTGCATAGTTAATTATCACCCTTTGCTCCTACCCCATGATCATTTTTGCTCTCATTTGCCATACCATCCTACTCAAATGGGTGTCAACTGCCCCCAGTAACTCTGATTCTCCTCCTGAGTCAGGATGAGTAGGATCTCTAAGTACCAAATCACTACAGCTTGTACTCATATCTCTCTTCCTCCATGGGAGCATTCTTCATTGGGACCCTCTACCACTACTAACATGAAATTTTTCACCCTTTCTTTCCACTGGTTTCAATCCCTCCCTCTGCCTCCTTGACCATTTTCTAGGCCTCCTGTGAAGTCCCTAAACCCGATGCTAGAGACTACCCCAGATTTTGAATGGGATCCTTCCCTTCATGGGTAGCAGCAACCAAGAGGGTAGAAGTTCTCCTTCCCAAATTTGTAGGAACCATAAGATCCAGAGTTAGCAGTGGCTTTCAAAATTCTAGCCCAATGTATCCACTAAGAAGTAGGGCTGGACCAAGTGCCACTCCAGGCTGGTCTCATGCCTCCTCTCCTGGTAACAAGGGAGAGTTTATATGGAAGGAGACCAGCATTTCTTTTCTTTGGCTTCCAGCTTTTTGCTCAAATTGACCTCCCAAATCTTGATTTTCAAAAGAAGGTCCAGGAGTAACAGCCATCTCTCCTGAAGAAGAGCTATTGGCTAAACCTTCTAGTCGAAGTTAGGATTTAGGATCATAGCATTTTAGAAATGGAAACCTTAAAAAAAGCTAGTTTAACTAAAAAGACTAAAAAGCTAGCCCAACTCCTTCATTTTACAGATGAGGAAACTGAGGCCCAGAGATGGATACTTAGCATAAAAAAGACAAAAGAAATCAAACTCTGGGGGGAAGAGCCCAGTCTTTGACTCAGGAGAATTAAAGGGCATATGGGCTTGTGTCTATGCCCGAAAGTAGTATGAGGTAGCCAGGCAGCCAACAAACATTTCTTAAGCAGTTAATATGCGCCAGGCCCTGTGTTAAGTGGTGGGGAGACAAAGAAAGGCAGTGGCAAGGGTTCTGGCTCTAGAGTCAGGGACTTGGGTGGAAATTCCAGCTCTGGAAATTGTCCTCTGTGTGATCTTGGACAAATCACTTTCCCTCTGTGGGTCTCAGTTTCACCACTGTGAAAAGAGGGGGTTGTACTGGATTGTTTCAAAGGTTTCAAAGGATGGGATCAGATCATAAAGCTGGAAGGAAGCCAGAACCCTCCTCCATCTCCCCACCCAAGCCAGGTCAGGGCTGGGGGGCTGGTGGCAGGAGAGAGAGGGGCGGGGGAGAGGGAGAGGGAGAGACAGAGTCAGAGACAGAGAGAGAGACAGAGACAGATAGAGAGAAAGAGATGGAGAGACAGGGAGGGGAGGAGAGAGAGGGAGAGAGAGAGAGAGGGGCAGAGAGATGAGAGACAGAGAGAGAAAGAGAGACAGAGAGATGAGGAGGGGGGGAAGGGAGAGACAGAGAGACAGAGTCACAGGCAGAGAGAGACAGAGGGGGGAGAGAGAGAGAAACAGAGAGAGGGGGAGAGACAGACAGAGACAGAGTCAGAGACAGAGAAAGAGACGGAGAGATGAGGAGAGAGACGGGGGGAGAGAGAGAGAGAGAGAGAAACAGAGAGAGGGGGAGAGACAGACAGAGAGACAGAGAGAGAGAGAACATTCCTTAATTGGGCTCAAGGGTGGGAGGAGAGAGGACTCTTGGGCAGGGGAGTCTGAAGGTCAGCTGTGAGGACTGTCTCTCCTCTACTTGCAGGGGGTGGGCAGAGAAGGAAATAATATAAAACCCAACCTTTCCCCAACAGAGGTAATTTTATGAGGAGCAGTTTTGTCTGCACCCCCCACCCCAACCTGGAAATAAGGTTCAGCAGAAGAAGCCCTAAACTAGAAGTAGCACAAAGGTTCCAATCCCAGTTCTTCTACTAGCTAGTTATAGAAATGTCATTTCCCCTCTCTGGACTTCAATTTCCCCATCTATAGAATGGGTATGTTGGATTAGATGATTGACATTTAAGGTCCCTTTTGTGACTGATAGTCTATGTTTTTGTATTTAGGGAAGACATTATGATTGTCTTGAAGCATTTTGAAGGCCTGCTTATCCTTAAGAAGGATTAGATTTTTGCTTGACCCAAGAGGGCAGAAAGAAGAGCAATGGGTGGCAGTTGTGGAGGAAAATTTTGGCTCAGAATAAGGAAAAACATCCTACCAATTAGAGCTGTCTGAAGAGGTAATGAGCTCACTGGCTCTGGAGGTCTTCAAGTGAAAGCTGAATGGCCACTTGCCTGGGATGTTGTCGAGGGGTTTCCTGGTCAGGTAGGGGTTGTATTAGGTGACCTCAGAGGTCCTTTTCATTTCTATGGTGCTGAGATTCTGTGAAGCTCTGGCTGGAAAGTTTGTATTTATGTCTCTTTGTCTTCGACTCCTTCTCTCGTGCAAATTAGCAATTACCTTCCCTGATCTCGTGTTCTCAGTGCCCTTCCTGGGAGGATTGAGCTGAGATGGGCCAAAGCAAGCTCCAGGCGGAGGCTGTCTGTCTCATTAGCTGATGGCAGCAGGGGGAGAAAGGGAGAGGACCTGTTGGCCAGAATCGGGAGCTCAGCCCCAACTGGGGCTTGCAGGGCCGGTGCCAGCCAAGGGCAGTGTATTCTGTTAGTTAGTCATGCAGGGATACTGAGGGGATCCCCCAGGGGCAGGCAGTCAATCTCCAAATATTTACAAAGCACCTGCTATAGGCCTACCTCAGTTTTGGACTGGGCTGTGCTATGCTAGAGGCAAAGTAAGCCCCAGATCTGGTCTTCTGCTCTCTAGGACCCCACAGTCTAGTAGGGGAGACAGGTTTCCTACATGCGAAGTGATAACTAACGAGGGAAAGGTCCAATTGGCCGACTTAATATTCCCTGAAATGGACCTGCCATCTCATCTTCTGCCTTGGTACATTTATGCAAGCCATTTTCGATGTCAGAAATGGGCTCCTTCTTCATCTCTGTCTTTCTGAATCTTTCTCTCCCTTCAAAGATCACCACAGGTACTGCCTCTTTCATGAAACATCTCAGGATCCCACCAATTACTAGTGCTCTCCCTCTGAAAATATTCCTAGAATATCCTATCCAATTGTCCCCTTCACTCCCTGCCCTGTATAGTAATTACTTCTTTTTATATGGTACATTTTCATGAGATCTTTCCAGATCCCCTTGACCACTAATGCCTCCTCCCCTAAAATCACTTTTTTGGTATGTTTTTTATATAACACGTACATATACATATAAATATACACACATACATATATTTATGTACACACACATATCTCATATGTATGTCCCTCTACGGAATGTAAAATCCTTGAAAGCAGGAACTATTTAATTTTTATCTTTGTATACTTAATGCCTAGAAAATAGTAGGCAGTTAAATGCTTGTTGACTGACTAATTGTGAAATCTAGGTTCCTTAAGGTCAAGGGATCTTTCCATCTTTTTGTAATGTTTTTCCTCCATGCCTTGCTTAGCACCCTGGATGTAGTGAGCACTTTGTAAATGTGTTCTCAGTCGCATCAAAGGCCAGTTAGGCTGTTGGTATGGAACATGCTTTGTGAACCCCAGGTTCTTCCTTTGTAAAATAAGGACAATAATCCTACTTTGTAAACTCTTAAACCTATAGAGATGTGAACATTTATTGCTATCAGATGTCCTTGGGTGTTGTGGAAAGCTCACTGGACTGAGAGAGTCAAGAGAAAGAGGTTCTAGATTCAGATTTTCCGCTAACTTGTGTTAACTTTAAATTACCCCTTTAACTTCCTTCATCCTCAGTTTTCCCGTCTGCAAAATGGGTAACTAGTTGATGTCTAAGGTCCCATTTAGTGCGACATTTTGTGTTCATGAAACATTCAATTTAAATGCCAGGGAAGGGGTACAGATGGTAAGTGATGGGGGACTCAAAAAGACCTCTGCTTCCTGTGGGATAGAGTGGAAGAAAGGCTTCTTGGAGGGAGGTGGGAGTTAAGCTGGCCTTGAAAACCATATAGGATTTGTATAAGTGGAGATGAGAGAGGAAGGGCCTTTCATGTATGGCAATAGCTGAAGAAAAGGCAATGGAGGAAGTGAGAGCCAAAGACTATTCTAGGGACATTTTGGAGTTTTGGCTGGAATATAAAGTTTGAATTGGGGTTCAAAGGAAAGAAAGGCTGAAAAGATAACTTGGGGACAGACTGTGTGGGGGGGTTTTGAATGCCAACTTTAGCATTGCTTCTTCATTTCCCCCCCTACCCCCACACACATGACATCAATCTTCCTTGAATATCAGAGCCTTCAGAGAATAAAAGGGTGAGCGATGAGGGGGAGGCAGTGTTTTGGGCTGGACAGAATGAACCTGAGCCTCTGAATTTTGGTCATGAACCAGGGTTAGCAAGATACCCATGCCTAGAGGGAGCCAGTGCAGAATAGATAACTATGTTGGAAAGTGCTCTCAGGTCTGAGTTTAAAATCATGCCTTCCACACTTGCTAGATATGTGATTCTTGGCAAGTCAGAACCTAGTTTCCTCATTGGTGAAATGGGGATGATATGACCTTCTTCTGGGGGTTGTTGTGAGGAAAGGTGCTTTGTAAAATCTTAGAGGTTATTATTAGTGTGTTATTCGTGGGATCTCTGGCTTGTGACTCAGGTCCCACAACAGGGCCCCCTCCCAGGAGACTTCCTGCCAGGCCTAGGAGAGAAACAAGATGGTCTGGTAGAAAAGGGGCTGGCTTTGGAGTCAAACTGGGTTTAAATCTTACCTCTGCACATAATACCTGTGTGGTCATGGGTGTGTCCCTCCATCCATTTCCTCATTGGTGAAATAGGGACTAGGACTAAATGGCCCTTAATGTCCCTTCTGCCACTTGATCTATGTTAACCAACCAGGAGAGTTGAGCTCTGGCCGTCCCCAGCGCCTGATGGATCCCCTCTCTGCTGCTTGGTAGCACTTAGACTGGACCCCAGTAAAGCCAGTGCTGAGACCATCCCCAGAATGTGAGTGACATTCCCAGCTTCACAGGTGGCAGCAATGGAGGAAGAGGGTTTGAACCTTGCCCCATCCCAAATCTACAGGAACCATAGAATCTAGAGTTGGAAGTTGCCTTAGAAATCCTGGGCCAACACCAGTCGAAGCTCCAGGGGGTTGGATGGCTTGTTTAAGATTCCTCAGGGTCAGTAGAAGAGACAAGATTTGAACCCAGGTCAGTGGACTCCAAGTCCAGTTCTTTTCCCACTACACCACTCTGTCTCTCTTTCCCAGAGACCTTCCATCCTTCTCTGCTCCTGACCTTTCTAGAACTCTCTGGGCTCTAGCCCTGCAGCCTCTTGTGTGGTTGGCCCCCACCGGATGCGGCCTCAGCTGGGTGAGAAATCTTGTGTCCAGCTGTACTGTAGGGCTGGTGGTTATTTTTTGCTGGGGGGAAGAAAGGGGGTAGTAAACACACACACACGCGGGGGCACACACACGCGCACACACAGCCTCCCAGGATTTCTCCAATGATCAGTTTGCCTGCTTCTAGAGCAAGCAGTCCCTCTCCTCCCCCCAACACACAGCCACTCTCTCACACACACCCTCCCCACCCGACTCCCTTCCCCTGTCTCCCCAGCTGAGCCAGAGGCACGTGACAGGCTGTCTGTAGGCCCCAGTGGCTGGGGAGGCCGACTGCTCCTTCTTCTCACCTACATGGTGTGTTTTGATCCAGAGGAGAGGGGGGAAAAAACCCTTGAGCTAGTGACAAAGGTCTGAGTGTGGGCTGGAGAGTACAGTTCCGTCTCTTAGCAACTGGCTCCTACCTCGGCGCTCCCTGAGTCTGTGTGGGACACGGCGCATCAGTCATGCTTCTGCGGTACTGGGAAGGCAGGCAGGCAAGCGCCGCCCGCCCGCCAGCCGAGGGGGTGGAGAGAGTAGCCCCAGCTCAGTCTGTGGGTTAGGGAAATACAGGAAACTCAGATGGAGAGAGAGCATCTACCTGGAGTCTAGTCCAAGCTGCATTTGAGCCGATTTTCTCACCCTTCAAGCTAAACCTGGAGCCCATAGGCTGATTCATAGGATCATGGGATTTTAGAGCAGGAAGGTGGACCTTAGGGATTAACTGTTCTGACCCTTTTGATTTACAGATGGGGAAACTGAGGCCCACAGAACCAAACTGGCCTGCCCAGTGTCCACATAGATTGTAAGTGACAGAGCTGGGACTCAAACCCAAGGGTCCTGACTCCCTAGGCCAGCACTTTCCATTTTGCCATGATGCCCAGGAGAAGCCTCATGCCAGCTCCCTGGAGGGAGGCTGTCTTGCATTATTGATGTCTTTCAGGACAGCCTCCGAGAGGGACAGTTGGCGCCTGCAGCTTCGGGCTGCCAGTTCTGCATGGAACTTTCCTGGCAGAGGGGTGAATACTCTCCTGGGATTGGGTTCAGCTCCTAAGAGAGCTCAGGGAATTTGGCTGAGAGAGAGAGAGAGAGAGAGAGAGAGAGAGAGAGAGAGAGAGAGAGAGAGAGAAAGAGAGAGTTTGCCACCCAGATCTACCCTTCTCCTTCCAGCCCAGTCTTCCTTAGGGAAAGCCTTCTTTCCACTGGGATTTCCTTCTCTTTTCCTCTCCCGTTCCCCTCCTCCACCCCCTTTGCTCTACTTGTTAGCTCTTCTTGAACTTAGGTAAATCATTTCCTTCTCAGTTCACTCATCTGTAATATAAAAGAGTTGGATCAGGTGATCTAAGGGCCTTTCTGGGTCAAAATGCTACGATTCTGAATTTTGGACCCAACCCCATCATCCATCTGATAATGGAGTTTATCTCTGTAATATTTTAGGTTTTAGCACTAGAAGGGATATTTGGTCCAACTCCATTTTATACACAGGGAAACTGAGGTCCCAAAAGAAGTAAGGTGAACTGGTTTTCTTAATGTCATATAAAGTCAGGGATCCACCCTAGGTCCCCTGACCCCGAATGCAATGTTGTTTTTTTTTCCCCCTGTGTGATGCTTCCTTCTCCCTTTAATGCAGAGCATAACCTGTCAGCTATCAGCCTGGCTCCCCATAGGGAGGGGCTGATCATTGTCAGTTCTTCAGCCTTCTGCCCTTGCCCCCTCAGGTCTCACCATCCCTCCTTCCCTCTTCTTGGCCTGCTTCCCACCACTTCTCACTACTCTCCACCACCCCCTCCCCTCACCCCCACCTCCCCTTTTAAAAAAAGAAAAAAAGTAAGTTTCAACACAAAGATGGCTGAGAAGAGAGGCTTCCAGCCCAGAGGGTCCTGCAGCCCTGGGAGGCTGTGTGATGCCCAGAGGGGGAGGGGAGGAGCAGCCAGACAGTCCCAGTGCCAGGGCTGCACAACACGCTGCCGTCCTTTGTCTCCTGGAGCTCCAGGCCACATGGGTGAGGGGAAGGCTTCCCCCTCCTCCCAACCCCCCAGCCGCACGCCACATTGCCCAGTGTTCTGGAAGCAGCCATCTGGGCTGGCCGCCTGTGCGAGACTGGGTGTGCTGGATAAGGGAGTGTAGGAACAGCGGCAGCACCCTACCCTGCCACACCTCCCCACCTTGGCGTGGGGGCAGGAGATGGGGGATGTCTTTTTAGCCACTTGGAAGTGGGAGGAAGATGAAAAGAGGGGTAGAGTCTGGTGGGGATTGGGGGAGGACCCTGATTTGGTTTGAGAGAGAGGCTGGGCGATGCTGTTTCTCTGGCAGCTGGCTCTCTTGGGGAAGAGAGCAGACAGCTTTCCCCCAGGATGCCGAACCACACAGCTCTGGCACGGCCACATTCTTGGGGCCCCCAGATCTGCTCACACTGCACCACAGGCACAGGGAGTATGGGGTCAGGAGAATACTGATCATATGTAGAGAATAGTGGCAAGGTGATGGGGAGCACCCCTAAAGGCTGCCTAATGACAATTACTCCATTTATAGAGCATTTTATATCCCTTCTTTTTGTGACCCCCACAAAGGAAAGATTTAGTACAGAAAAGGAAAGAGACATATTTAAGGTCACAGGGCTTGGGACAGACAGAGTGGATATGACTTCAGACAGGCTTTCTGACTTCTAGTCCCGTACTCTTTACATTATACCATGCTGCCTCCCAGAGGACACCCTTTCCCCTTCCCCCTCCCAAGTCCCACATTTTAAAGGGGTCTGTATAGCAGCTATATAGCATTTTAAGGTTTGAAAAGCTCTTTATTAATTGATCTTTAGTGATGATTAAGGACTCATTATATTTACCTTTGGAACCTTCTCATAGAATCCCAAATCCCTAAGCTGGAAGAAACCTTAAAAACTATCTGAGTCAACCCCTTGCCTTCAGGCAGCTTAACAATAATAACTCGAATTCATGTAGCACTTTATGGGCAGCTAGGTGGCACAATGGATAGAGCGCTAAACCTGTGTTCAAATCTAGCCTCAGACACTAGCTGTGTGACCCCAGACAAATCACTTAACCCTCTTTGCCTCAGTTTGCTCATTTGTAAAATGAGCTGGAGAAGAAAATGGCAAACCACTCCAGTATCTTTGCGAAGAAAACCCCACGTGGGGTCACCAAGAGTCTGACATGACTGAAAAATGACTGAACACATAGCACTTTATTCCTTTACGTAGATGAACTCATTTTATCCTCACAACAACTCTGTTAGGTCAGTACTTTTATTATCCCCATTTTACAGCTGAGGAAACTGAGTCTGAGAGGTAAAGCGAGTTGCCCGAGGGTTATGTAGCTACTGACGGTGTGGGGGCAGGATTCAAACTTGGGTCTTCTTGACTCCAGTGCCAGCACTCAATGTGTTCTGACGCCTTAAGGACATTTGTAGTCCCCCCTCGTCCAAAGATGGGTTAACTGAGACCTAATCACTTGTCCCCAGGTCACCCAGACAGTTAGTGGCAGAGCTAGAATTAGGGTCTTCCTGATTCCCAGTGAAACATAATTGCCACGACACCAGGCTTCCTCTCTGTTATAGAGTCCATGTTGAGCAAACTCTTTTTCTAACCTTCAAATAGCCTGAAGAGCCTGACGATTAGCTGAAATGAAAGAAAGGGGAGAGATTGGAAAAATGAGCCCTTTGGTCCTCCCTGCCCCAGTCTCACTTCCCTGTGGCTCTGCCTGCCCTGCCCTGTCCTCACCACCTCTCCCCAGCCTTTCACAAGGACAGAGGACATGCCTTCCTGGCACTCATTGAAGAGCATTCAATCGTGCCATGCACTCTACAGCTGGACTGAACACGAAGAGGATGTGGTTAAGTGTTTAGAATGCAGCTCTCCATCAGATAATGATTATTGCAGGCCCTCATGCCTGGCTGTGCAGGTGAAACATCTGCCCGATACTTCCATCCTATCTTAGACGCCTCCTCCCCCTCCCTGGTTTGCTACCCCCTCCTCTTAGCTCTCCCAGTCTATCAGGTGCTCCCTCACCTTAAACAGCTCATCCCCACACCAGCAGCAGCAGCCCCAATCCTACAAAGCTATTTTGCTGCTTGCCGCCTCAGTTTACCATCTGTAAAATGAGGAATCGATGAATCATAGGGTTTTTGTTGCTCACCTACTATGCGCTCAACAATGTGGGTAGCAGTGTGATGAACACTGAACATTTATATACAAATATAAAAATAAAGTACCTTCTGGCCTCAGGGAGCTTATACTCTGACGAGGGATGGGGATTGAGTTCTAATATTAATGAATTAATTAGGTTCTAATATCTAGTTTTACTCCCTTTCATATAAAGGCTATCCCAGTCACACTAGACTAATCTCCTTTGCATGTTCTTATCTTGTCTCGTCCCATCTTCATGCCTTTTTCATGCCTTTGTTCACATGGTCCCCCTCCCTTGGAATAGACTTCCATTCTTGTGTGCTATCTCTTCCTTCCTTTTTTGTCTTCCTTTCTTTAAAGCTCAATTCACCTGTCACCTCTTCCATGAAGTCTTCCCTTACTGCACCTCCTAAATCCCCATTTAAAGTGATCTCTTTCTCTTTAGATTTCT
This sequence comes from Pseudocheirus occidentalis, assembly GCA_028646575.1. Taxonomy (NCBI): domain Eukaryota; kingdom Metazoa; phylum Chordata; class Mammalia; order Diprotodontia; family Pseudocheiridae; genus Pseudocheirus; species Pseudocheirus occidentalis. The sequence continues at coordinate 65,370,226 of CM053595.1, forward strand.
CGCAGCTGGTTGCTTGAATCTCTTCTTTCCAATTTCTACCACATTCCACTTTGTACCATATTTATTTTGTGCACACGTCCTTTGCTCTTTCCTACCCTCCACCCTCATTCCATCCCCTTAGGAAGTCAGCCTCTTGACATCAGGGAGGGACTTTATCTTTGTGCCTTTAGTGCAGAGCAGCGTGCTTCTTGTACATAAAAGATGCTTAACAAATAAATATTTGCTTAATTGAATTGAATTGAGGGGTTAGACTGAGTGGTCTCTAAAGTCCCTTAAAGCTCTGACCTTCTGTATTGTATGTTTCAACATTCTGCATTCTAAAGGCCCTTCCAGCTGTAACACTGTGAGTCTGATATTTTTGCTTCTGCCCCAGAGCCCCAGAACCTTAAAAAACAAAGCAATCCAAACCACCTTCTAACATCTTTAAAACAAGGATTGGTTAATTGCTTCCCATGTACTTGCTCATATGAATGAAATATTCCAGAAAGGCTCCCTTAACAGGAACAGCCAGTGTGACCTCCAGAGGAGAGATGCTGGCTGAGCCTTGCTGTGATGCTCTCCAGCCTCACTCCCTCAGTGGGGAAGGAAGCAGCAGGCCTCTGGCAGGGGGCCATTGCTATTCCAAACTCCTGGTGTTTGGGGATCTCTCTCTGCCCCACAATTCTGTCACCATGGAACCTGCTCCCCCTAATCCTTTTACCTGCTCTCAGGCTTTCAGGAAGGAAGAAATTCTAAATTCCTGGCCTGGCCTAGCCAATTCAAAGGTGTCTTCCTAGAAACCCAAAGTTCCCTTGTGACCAGAGGTGGTCCATTCCTGTTTCTCTGAGCTGGGTTTCAATTAAACCTTTGCATTGTCAACCAAGGTTAAAAGATCTCCTGAGAAAGAGATACTACAAACTTCTGGTGTGACCCATGTTGGTCCTGAATTACTTGTTCGGGAAGGCCTCCTTTATATTTAATTTATATCTCACTTCCTATATAATAGAAATCTATTTCCCCTTGCTCCATTGTCATGCATTCCATTTAATTTAAAGCAAAACAAAACAAAACAAAATTGCCTACTATGAGCAAAATTGTTGAGACACTCATTACCAAGAGTTAATGTAACATGGGAGGGGTTGAAGATGGGATTGGGGAAACCAGGGCAGAAGTGGCTGACTTCTGGATTGGTCTGTTCATTTTTATTCGTTTGGATTTCCAGTCTGGTGCAGAGATAAAAGTAATGCAAATGACAGAGGGGGTAACTACCTCAGAACAGTATAACCCTGCGATGAGAGTAAGTGCAATAAAGTTCGCTTGGAGCTGGGAGGAAATCAGGGAAGCCTTCTTGGAGGAATTTGCACTTGAGCTGGTTTTTGAAGGATTTTGACAGATGGAAGGTAGTGGGGAGAGTGGGTGTTCTAAGGTACAGTATGGAGGCAAGAAGTGAAAGCATTCAGGGGAAGTTATCTGTCTTGATCGGAGGGCAGAGGAGGCTTTCTTTTGACATAAAGTATTATATGTCATAAAATGTCTTTCTCCATCATCACCTCAACTTGTCAGGGGTGGGGACGATAAGGAAGAGTGGAAAAGTAAGATTGGGGGAATTTTCCAGTCCATGGAAGACGTTGAGATCATAATTCTTTCACTTTTCTCTAGATATAAATATGATGAGCCACATATCTTCAGAGAAGGTTTGATTTTAAACGAGTGGACTTTGGTGACTTAGAAGAGCAGGATGAAAAGAAAAAGGGGGTGCGAGTCACAAGAATGTGTTCTGGTCCCAACCTGCTACTTACTAGCTCTGTGACCCAGCACATCACTTCCTCCTCATGACATTCATTTTTATCCTTTGTAAAGTGGATATGATAAATCCCATACTGCCTAGATCACACTGTTATTTTGAGGGTCAAATGAGATTAACAGATCTAAAAGTGTTTTGTAAACTATAAAGTGATATGTGATTTAAATTATTAAGCTTCTTTCATAGAATCACAGCTGGAAGGGGTGGGCAGTCATCCGGTCCAATTGCTTTATTCTACAGATGGGGAAAATGAGGCTCGGAATATGAGGGTGGTAGAACTCAGATGAGAATCTGGTCCCCTGATTCTCATTCAGTGCTCTTTCTACTACACCATGATAATAGGCCCTCAATTAGGATAATAGAATTTTCGAAATGGAAGGAATCACAGAATACAAAATAGTAGAACTGAGCTGGAAGGCATCTTTAGAATGGTAGAGTGTCAGCGCCAAGAGCACCCTTAGAATATAGAATGTCCGGTTTAGAAGGGACCTCAGAAATCATCTAATCCAGCCCCCTCATTTTCCAGAGAAAACTGGAGCCTTGGAGGAGGAGGCTTCCTGTCCAAGCTGATACGTTGAACTGTCAACCCAGCCTCACCTTTCCAATAGATGTGGTCTTGGGCAAGGCCCTTCATTTCTCTGTACCTGACTTTTCCCCAGTGTCACACGAGAAGCAAAAACCAGAAATTTATTTTTAGATGGCATTTTGAGGTCCTCACTCAGAGGCAAAGAGCACCTCCTCAGCTGTCTCATAAGTACCATTTGGTGCAATTTGGTGGCTCCCCAATTGTGTTGTTGTTGTTTTTTTAAGTCAAGGATAACGAGATCTCCCCAGAAGAGAATTTTTTGGTGGAATCTGGAAAGCCAGACAAACTCTGTGGGAGTCTGGGGAAATTACGTACACAGACACCTTGTTTCCTTTAAAAAAAAAAAAAAGATGATGAATTATTTCTGTGTGCCCTCCTGGTTAATGTATATTTCTTCTGCGTTGAGTGAAAACTTCTAGGGCCTTACTTATTGTGCTGTAGTATAAAGGATGCTGGATATTGTAAAATCCTGAGTTCAAATCCCAGCTCTGACATTTACTAACTTAACTAAATGATTATGGCCAATCGCATGACCTTTCTGAGCGTCAGTTTTCCCCCTTTGTAAATGATTTCTACCACTCACCTCACAGGTTTATTTTGAAGTGCTTTATAAAACTTAAAATGGGGGCAACTAGGTAGTGCAGTGAATAGAGCACCGACCCTGGACTCAGGAAGACCTGAGTTCAAATCCAACCTCAGACACTTGACACACTTACTAGCTGTGTGACCTTTGGCAAGTCACTTAATCCCAACTGCCCTGCCTTCCCCCCTCCAAAAAAAAAAAAAAAGACCAAAAACGTAAAATGGGATAGAAATGGGGACTGCTGATACTCCAGATGTGCCCTCAATGACCAAGGGTGGTAAGATCTCATTTTCCCTGATGCCAATGCCTAGCTCCTTTTTTTCTCTAGCGTTGCGTTACAACTTACTAACCCTTATATCAAGGAGAGAATCCACAGTGAAAAGATCGCTAGGCTTGGAATCTGAGGACCCAGGTTCAATCCTGGCCCTGCCACTTTGGGTATTAGACCAGATGGCTTCTTTGGTCCCTCTCTGCTCCAGATCTATGATCTGTGATCTTATGATTCTGGACCTGGAGTAAGGAAGATCTAGGTCCAAGTCTCATTTCTTACACTTACTAGCTGTGTGACCCTGGGCAAGCCACTTCTCTTTGAACCTCACTTTCTACATCTGTAAAATGGGGGAATAATATAGCTTACTTCACAGAGTTGTTGTGAGAATCATATGAACATTATATGTAAAGTTATTTATAAACGTGAAGTCCATCTGACTTAGAGGCAGAAAGCTGTGGCTACAGTGATCAATCAGGCCTTTGCTTTTGTGGGATGAGACAGAGGACAAACATAGCATCATAAAGTAAATTCTGAACCCCAAGCAAAAAAATTATGGGAAAATCTATTCCTCACTCTTCACCGCGTCAGTTATTGCAAAATAAATAGATTTTCACCTCTTGTGGGATGCTCTGACATTCAAGGCCTGCCTGGTTAAGATTTCGAACAATTTCCAAATTTATCTTATTTTTCTTTGAATTGGTCTCAGAGTCGTATAGGCTTTCTTCATCTCCTCCCTTGGCCTCATCCCTTCATCAGTCACCAAGGGTTTGTTTTATTTTTGTTTCCACAGTATCTAATCCATCCCCTTCTTTCTATTCCTACTTCCATAACTGCAAAGGGACGCCCTTGCTCATTGTTCAGGCTCTTATTCCTTCTTCCCTGTACTATTGTAACTGCCTTCTAATAAGTCTCCTCAGCCAGAAAGTCTTTCTTTCTCTTCCTTATTCATCTTGCATATGCTGACATAGTAATCTTTCTGAAGGAGGGTTCTGATACCGTCACAACTCTCCTCAAACACCTTTGGTGGCTCCCTACCTCATGCTGAAGAAAGTGTAATCTGTGATTCAAGGTTGCAACCTTGAACAAGCTCCAACCTGCTATTGCTCTCTGTTCTCCTTTATGTACTCAATACTTCAGCCAGACTAGACTGACTGTTCATGGTCCTTAGAACACTTCTTAGGTTTTCCCATTTTAATACTTTTGCTCCTAATATTCCTTTCTTTTTAAACATTAAAAAAAATTATATTACAATTAGTAGGCCTCTATTTTCGCTTTCCTAAGCCTTCCCCTATTTTTTTTTTTAAAGTTCAGAACCCTTGTAACAAATATGCAGAGGCAAGCAAAACAAGTCCCCATATTGTGTCCAAAAACATGTGTCTTGTTCTGCTTTGAGAGTCTATCACCTGTCTGTCAGGGGGTAGGCAGCATAGATCATCATCAGTTCTCTGGACGGATCTGTTCCTTTATCCTTCCCTGCTCCGTCTCAGCCTGGAGAATCCTACCTATTTTTCAGGGATTAGTTTAAATGCTACCTCTTTTTAAAAATTAAATTAAATTAATTTTTTAAAAATCCTACCTCTTGCATGTAGCCTTCTGATTCCCCATCTAATCTCAAGAGAATTTTGTATTTTCTTCATTCATTTATGATATTCTAATTCAAACCACAATCCGTGGTTTGTGTACTTGTACTATCTCTTACATACTTACTAATTTACATTTTCTTAGAATTTTAAGGTTTATAAAATAACTTTTTTAAAGAAATAGATTTTTGTTGATCATTTAGGGTTTTTTTTCCCATCACCAAAGTTTTCCTTAATATCCTTTCTCCCTGCTCCCAGAGAGCCATCCCATATAATAGATAATATTTTTAAAGACAGAAAAAGAGGGAAAAAAATCAAAAATCATAAAAAAATCATCAAAACATCAATTCATTGAAAAAGTCTGAAAATATATTCAGTGTACCATACTTGTGGACCTTTCATCTCCACAAGGTAAGTGAAGTGGGGTCGCAGGGGAGTGTCTTCTCTCTTCTTTGGAGCCTTGGTTGTTCTTTATAATTTACAAAGCACTTTCTATTCTATCAGTCCTCTGAAGTACATAAAGCAAATCCCATTAATATTTTACAGGGAAATAAACTGAGGATTAGAAGAAAGTGACTTCCCCCAAATCCCAGCTAGGAAGTGTCAAAGCCAGGGTGTGATCACAGACTTTTCTGACTCCAGAACCAGTGCATTCCTCTATAATGGACTGTTACTAAGTAGACTATAAGCTTCATGAAAGGAGAGACTGTCTTATTTTTGTATCTGCTGTTGGCGCTCAGAACACTATGCCACACAAAGTCAACACTAAAGTCATAGATTTACACTATGACAGAGATGTCAGAGACCATCTTGTTTCATCCCCTCATTTGGCAGAGGAGGAAACAGGCCCAGATGGACTAATTTGCTCAAGGTCACATAGGTATTAAATTGCAGAGATTAGAATTTGAACTCCTGTCCTCCGATTTTAGGTCTCTGGCCCTTTTCACGAGTCTAGAGCTGCCCTCCTAGGCAAAGAAGGCAATCTTCTTCCTTCCCTGCCCAGGGCTTAGTACAATGCCTGGCAGGGAGGAAGCATTAAATGTTAGTTCACTGACTGGCTCTCTTTCTGATATGAACCTCATGCAAGCCCAGATATCTGAGGCTGGGTTTCTTAACCTGGAGTCTGTGAATGTTAAAAAAAAAAAAAAAAAAAAGGAGAGAGAGAGCTGTATTTCAATATTATTGGTTTCCTTTGTAATCCTATGCATTTTATTTTATGTACTTAAAAACATTCTTAGAACGGGCTCAGAGGATTTACCTGACCCCTCAAAAAGTAAAAAAAAAAAAAAACAAAACAAACCCTCCTATTCTAAGGGTTTCATCAAAGCCTTTTTTTCCTCACTGTGCTCCAGCCTCACCAGGTCTTTCACAAAAGAAAAGAATGAGGATTTCCCTCAAAAGGTGGATCTTCCGACTTCCAAAACATTGTTTTTGTGGCAACAGTGCCTCCATCTTAAAAATCATCTGGTCTAATTCTTCTATTTCACAGATAAGGAAAGAGGCCTAGAGTACTTGTGGTGTTCAAACCCCAGAGCTGGCATTCAAACACTAACTCCAAATTCACTGCTCCTTGCCTGCCACCATGTTACCTTCTTTAAGGAAAGATGTGTATTGAGGTTAAGGAAGTCCTTATGTTGTCTGGGAAGGCTAACCTTGGGCACCTAACACATTGAACTAGGATGTGTTTGTTTGGGTAACCCAGGACTACCAACACTTCACTCCCCATTATCCCATGGAGTCAGTCTATATGGATTGTTAATAGCCAGAAAAGACCTGGGAGTACAGAACGTAGAACAGCAGCACTGGAAGACTGGACGTCTGAGCTGGGAAAAGGTGGTCAGGACACTGTGTCATAGATTTTAGAGCTAGAAGGGGCCTTAAAAGGCATCTAGTCCAATCATCTCATTTTACAGGTAAGGAACTTGAGGCCTAGAAATATTCAGTAACCTGCTGTATAGGTCTTAGAGGTGGAAGAGGCAGGACTTGAATCCAGATCCTATGACTCCAAATCCAGGATTCTTTCCATTTTGTCATGCTGCCTCCTAGGACTGTGGGGTCAGAAAGGACCTTAGAGATTATATAGCCTAACCCTCTCATTTTACAAATGGAGAAACTGAGGCCTGAAAAAGTCAGCCCGTATTCAGGATAAATCTTTTTTGCTCTGAGGCTTCTGGGAACAGCTCAACATTAGCTTGGGGTACAAGGAACTGGTTTTCACGTAAGTCAAGGTCACCTGCTTCCCTTTTTAACCACCAGGACAGAAATAAAAGTTAAATTTTTTGTGATTGGGGAGTTATTTCCAACTTTCACTATAATGGACTGGTCAACCCAGTTATTTAACCCTGGGGGGTTAATAGCTCAAAATTATGTAATAGTTTACAAATGTCTCACAATAACCCAAGGGTAAGTGATATTATTATCCCTAATTTCACAGTTGAAGAAACTGAGGCATTCAGGTTCCATGACTTGCCCAGGTTCATACAGCTACTTATTTACTTAGCAACTGTTACATTTATGGTCTTGTGCTGATAAGCCAAAGATAAGTAAGTCTTTTAGGTGTTCCTACTCTCAAGGGGTTTATAATTCAATAGGGTAGATAAAATACTAAGATAGATATATATGCTATATATATAAATATATACATGGTATATATAAATATATACTATATATTTCTAGATATGTAATAAATATAAACATTTATATACTTATATATAAAAATAAATAAAAATGCCATAGATTTGGAGTCTCAAGAGGGAATGTCAGGATTTTGGCATCAGAACATCTGAATTTCAATACTGCCGCTGCTACTACTGCCTATGAGACTTTGGGAAAAATCTCTCAATCCTTTTGGGTTTAAGTGGAAACTGGGGGTTCATTTCCCTGTTCTACAACATGAGGAGATGATTTTAGATGATTCCTAAGGCCTTTTTCATTTCCAATAATACAATAATACAAAATCATATAAGAAGACATCAAAGGAAGACAGAATTGCATGGTTGGAGGAGGAAGCAGGGACAGAGGTGTCTGGAAGGCTTCCTGGAGGAGCTAGCATTTCAGTCGGGCCCTGAAGGATGGGGAAATTTCCATAGGAAATTAGAAGGTCATCACTGTGAGCAGAGACACAGAGTTGGGAAAGGAAATTGAAACAAGGGAAACAACTGTTTGGCTGGGTCTTATTGAGCTGAGGTAGAGGAGGAAGAAGAGGTGAGGCTGGAAAAGTAGCCTGGAACCAGCTTATAGAAGAATTTGCATTCCAGGCTGAGGTGTTTAGGCTTGATTTGGTGGCCAACTCTTGTGGTTTTTTTGAGCAGAGAAGCAACAGGATCCCACTCAGAGCATTCCAATAAACTATAGATGAGCCCAACGGTGAAGCCCTGTCTCTGGATGCCTCCCAGCAGTTTCCAAGAGGGATATCTTGGAATTCCAAGCCTTCTCCAGTGAAAGGAAATGAATGAAGTGTAACATTGGTGGTGTTATTCTGTTTCACAGATGAGGAAATCGAAGATTTCTGGAAACTAGGACTCTTCTGTGATCCAGTTGTGGTCGATGATAACATGGGGCAGGTTTAACAGCTAGACCTTCAAACTAGCTCAGACATCAAATGATATTGTTACAATTTTTTTTTCAATTGTGTCTGACTCTCCATGACTCTATTTGGGGTTTTCTTGGCAGAAATACTGGCGTGGTTTGCCATTTCCTTCTCCAGCTCATTTTACAGGTGAGCATACTAAGGCAAACAGGGTTAAGTGACTTGTCTAGGGTCATACATCTTGTGAGTGTCAGAGGCCAGATTTGATCTCAGGAAGTTGAATCTTCCTGATTCCAGGTTGGGCACTCTATCCGCTGTGCCACCTAGCTGCCCTTTTAAAGGGACTTTACAGATCAACAATATTTCTGGCTTATATTATAGATGAGAAAATAGTGGCCCAAAGAAGGGGGAATGCCCCTCCTTACCCAAGGTGTGCTAATGGCAGAGCTGGCACTAGAGAACTCCCTTGCAAACTGAGTTTCTTCTACCACATCAGTGCTTCTTCCAGCATTGTCTTGTATAGCTGGGTTCAGGGGTAGACTCTGTCTATGTGTGACCACCAGTTGTCCTGAAGAAGTTCTAGAGTGCCTGGGTACTGTAAGGTAAAAACAATTCCTCTTATATTCTGACATATGCAAGAGGAAAATGTAACTGCACGGGGCCTTCATAAGGCCTAGTCAAGTTATCTTAGGGAAGTTCCTTCTCCTCAGGGTTTCAGTTTCCCTTTATGTAAAATGAGATATTTAGACAAGAGGCTGTATGATCTGTCTTGGGAATCAGAAAAACATGGGATAGAGTCCTGCTGCAGCACTTGGAAGGTTTGTGACCCCAGCCAAGGTATATAACTTCCTTGGACCTTCTTTAGTTTTCTCATCTGTAAAATGAGAGGGTTGGACTTTGTGACTCTGGAGGCTCCTTCAAGCTCTGAAATCTATGATCTGTCCTATGACCAGATGGGCCAAAGTTCTATGCTCTGACATTCTGTGATTTTCTTGTTGGGTTGTTGACTTGCTCCAAGATTGGTAATTTTCATGTAGTTGCATTTTCAGGTACAAAAAGTTGTTTCCTAATAATGATAATGACAACAGCCACAACTCACATTTCTATAATGCTTTAGGACTTAGGAAGGGCTTCCCTCACAACATACCTGTGAGGCGAATAGTACAAATAATATTATGCCCATTTTATAGATGAGGAACCTGAGGCCCCTAGGGACTAAGTAATGTGCCTATGGTCATACTACTAGTGAGAATCAGAGAAAAGATTTGAACCAGGTCATTCTTCCATGTGATATTGTTTATTGGCTGGGCAAACAGAGAAGCAAGAGATGGGCTCAAATAGTCAACAAACTTTCATCATTAAGTGGTTATTATGTACTAGGCTCTGTACTAAGCTGGGATATAAAGAAAGGCAAAATTAGTTCTGCCCTCAAACAGCTTACATTAGAATTGGGGAGATAATTAGGTGCACAAAACAGACATCCAGAGTAGATGGAAGGAAAGCTTACAGGGGAAGAAGACTTAAATGCTGGGGAGACTGGGAAGGCCTCCTACAGAAACTGGCATTTGAGTTGAGACTTGAACTGTAAGAGATAGAGGTGAAGGGGGAGGATATTCCAGTCAGTGCAAAGGCAAGAAGACTGAGACTGGAGAGGTAGTATTGTATGCAAGGAAGCAGGCCAGTGAGGCTGCATTGTAGAGTATATGGAGGGGGAGTTAAGTGTAAAGAATATTAGAAAGGCAGAAGGGACCAGGTTTTGAGAATCTTTAAATGCCAAAGGACTTCACATTTGATCTGGAGGTATTAGGGATTTGCTGGAGTTTGTTGAGGAGTGGGGTGACACAATCACCTTTAGGAAAATCGTTTTGGTGACTGAACAGAGGATGAATTACAGTAGAAAGCCATTTGTGGTAGGAAGACCAACCAGAAGCCTATTTCAGTTTCAGTGATGCCTCATCACTTTTTACCTGGACAGTTGAAATAGCCTTCTGGTCCTGAATTGAGGGTATTGGTTGTATGGGTAGAGAGAAGGGAATGTGTGGTAGAAAAAGTATTATTAAGGTAGAAATGACAAGATTTGGCAACTAATTGGCTATGAGGGCTAGGAGACTGAGGGATGCAGTTCTGTGAACTTCAGTTCAAGGAACTATGTTATCCTCTGAATCTATTTAGGTATCCATCACCTACTTGTTGTGTGACCTCAGGCAACTTCTCTGGGCCTACGTGACCATTTGTGAAAGGAGGGCAGTAATACCTCTCCACCCAGGAGGATTTGAATTAATATACATGAGGTCCTCTGAGCTCCCTAGAAGATAGGGTTTATATACATCCACAATATTATCGTTTCATTGTTATTTAAATGGAACCCGATTTAAACAGGCCGCCCAGTAGAGCCACCAGCTAAGGACAGAACATCATTCAAAAACCAATCAGAATTACTTGATCTAAAATGTCGTGGATTTGTATAGAAATCACATCTCCATTTAGTTCTGAAGCCACATCCCTGCTGCAAACAGAGAAAGCTTGGCCCAATTGCTCTGCCAGCCTTGAGCTGTCTGCAAATGCTCAGAGTGATAGGTGCTGGAAATATCAATGCACATGGTCTTAGATCTGGGCTCAGAAACAAAGAAGAGTTTGTGGGGGACCCTGTCAGGGCAGCCCCTGTTCCAGTCCCAGGGCATTGAACTCGCCACTACCAGCTGGTCTCCATTGACTGAATTTAGTACCCTTGAAGAGTAATTGACAGGGCCTGTTCCAGGACTGTCTGTCACAGTAGCCACCTTCCCTGGGAATCCGGCTGGTGCTCAGCTAATCAGCATGTCACAGGAAGAAGTAGATGACTCCCATCTCTGCCGAGCTTTACACTTTGCAAAGCGCTTTCTTCACGACAGCTGTGGGAGGCGGGTAGTGCAAGGATCAGAATCTCCATTTTATAGGTTCGTGGATTTAAGGAGGGACGACCTTAAAGGTGAAATGAACTTCCTAAGGTCACGTAGCTAGTCATGGTCATTGTCTCAGCCGGAATTTGAACTGCTGATGCCCCGTTGAGCGTGCTTCCCAGTCTTCCGATTTCTGGGGTAATGAAAAGAAACCCCAGACTGGGGAATCAGGAAAGCTGCGTTCTAGTCTCCACTCTGCCACTAACTCACAGTTCGACCTGCTTCTTCTCTCTGTGCTTCAATGTCTTCATCTATAAGATGAAGGAGGGGGAAGCAGGGGATTGTTTAATTCAATGAGGCATTTCCTAGCACATACTGGTTCAGGGCCCTGCAATGGATTAAAAGAAAGTAACACCCAGTTTCTGTCTTCAAGGAGCTTAAAATTTAGCAGGTGAATAAAACTAATACATGCAACTAGAATCCTGGCACAAGGTGGTAGGTGCAAATGTGTGGAGGTAGGAAAGCTAATTCTAAGGAAAAGAGTGGAAGGTAAGTTTGGAAAGATAGGTTAGGACCAGACTGTGTTTATTATGGCTATATGTTTTCTTTCCTAGCTGGACTATGAGGAAAGGAACCATGTCTCATACAAACTAGGGGTCTCTTCTAATCCAGAAAAACACAGTCCTGGGAACACATTTTAAAATTTAATTTACTTCCTATTTATTCTGTATGTAGCTTGCTTTGCATATATTTGTTTGCTTGTTGTTTCCCCCATTAGACTGTAAGCTCCTTAAGGGCAGGGGTGCCTTTTTGCCTTATTTTATATTTTTATGTATGCCATATACTGCTTATTTTAGATTTATTATATACTTAGCACAGTACCTACCTAGCAGGTACTTAATAAGTGCTTATTAATAGACATAATAGCCTCTTAGTAAATAGTAGTTGCATTGATCTATAAGGCCTTTGATCCTGGACTAAGATTTGAGTTCACACTGTCCACTCAGGCCTTTAGGGATGGTAGTAATGGAATAGTCATAGGTTTTGAATTTGACCTTTGGGATCACTATCATCATGACCTTTGAAACCATTCTCCTTTTTGGAAAGAAGCTAGGGTCCAAAGCAGGGAATTTACTTGCCCAAGGTCATACTATGAATGTGGTCGGGTCAGAGTTTGAGTGGGGGTCTTTTGACTCCAGACACAGGGTTTTCTTCATTCTGCCATGCTCCCTGAGCTGAGGAGTCATTAAGCTCCTTTCTAGTTTGAAAGGACGGAGAATTCTCCCAACATGGTGTGAGAATAAGTAACAGCGGCATGTTGTTGCTGCTTAGTTGTATCCACCTCTGTGACCCCATTTTGGGGTTTTCTTGGCAGAGATACTGGAGGGGTTTGCCATTTCCTTCTCCAGCTCATTTTTACAGATGAGGAAACAGGTAAGCAGGGTTAAGTGACTTTCTAGGCTAGTAAGTGTCTGAGGCCAGATTTGAACTCAGCAAAATGAGTCTCCAAGTCCAGAGTTCTCTCCACTCACTGTGTCACCCAGCTGCCCAACAGCACCATAATGTAGTAGAAACAAAAAAAATACTACTTCAAGTCTGAGCCCTAGATTTGAAACCTGGCTTTGCTACTAAATGTTTGTGTCACCTTGGGCAAGTCACTTCTGCTCTCTGGGCTGACATGTCTTCATCTGTAAAATGCTCTCCACCATTCTTTCCTGCTCTAAGACCTCGAACCCTATCATCCTGAGACTTTGGCTCACATTTCTGTAGCATTTCAATAGCGAAGGTAGGTGGGAAAGAGTCTGGGACTGAGGAACTTTCTGACTAAGACTGAAGGAGCAGGTAGCCAACCCCATGCACCTGGAGAGCTGGAGTGGGGCAAGAGGGGTAGGGGTAGTGGTAGGGTCATTGGAGATTCAGCACTTTCTTCCCATCACAGTATGGAAGGGATAATGCCATAACTCATATTTCTTTAATGCTCTGAAGTTTTACAAAGGGTTTTCCCTCTCACATGACAAAAGTGGTACAAGGATTATTATCTCTTGTTTTACAGACAAGGAAACTGGGGCTAATCAGTGGCAGGACCAAGGTTTGAACCCAGGTCTTTTTGATTCCCAAGGGCAAGGATCAGCTCTCTCTGTGTAGGGAGTCTGTTCTAGCCTCCCTGCCCCTCCCCTTTGCCCTCCTACCCCATTCCTGCCCTCCCACTGAATGTGTATGGTGCAGGAGGAGGGAAGGTCCCATGGGTGAATGAGAGGTACAGAATGAACCTCTTTTGCTGTGGGACAGAAGGCCACCAGGCTGGCAGGAAGCAGACAGCCCTGCCTTGGGGCTAGGACAGCGAGGGCGCAGGGTTCTGGGTAAGGTGGACAGACGGAGCTCCTCCCCCACCCTCATTGCCTGACCCCCAGGGCAGATGCAAAGGAAAAAAATGTATGTAGGGGCTCTACAGTGGGGCTGCTTGCTCTGTGAACAGAAAACAAGTTTTGTATCTACTTGAGTTTGGCAGGAAGTGGCTTTTTATTGACAGGAAGTTGAATTCAGCTGGTATCAGCCCTCAGCCTGAAGGGCAAGGAGAGCAGTCAGTTATCTCTAGTTAAACAGAGCTTATGGAGAAACAGCAACCCCGAGGGCTGCCCTCCCCAGCCCCTCTAGGCAAGATAAAACTGAAGGCCAGCTTCTCCTCCTCCTGCCTAAGTCTCTTCTTTAGGATTGCTCGGCCGAGGGAGGTTAGCAGGGCCCCTAGTCTCATCTTTCAGGGACACTGAGTCACAGTCATCATGAATGCCTATTTTTACATTTTTCTGGTCTACTTAGCAAAGTTTAGTTGTCACCAGTTTGATCCCAGGATCCAGGCTTAAGCTTCCTGGGGTAGAGTATTTATAAGGCTGAGTATCCAAGACGAATAGAGTATTAGAATAGATAAACCAAGAATGTGAGGTCTGAAAGGGACAGTGTGAAGACCATTAGATCCAAGAAGCCTAGGTGGCTTGGGTTCAGATCCCAAGGAGATGTTGACTTACTAGCTGTGATATCAGTAGGTGGGTCCCTTCACATCTTGGAAGCTATTTATTCATCTGGAAAATGGAAATAATAATAACATTTGCTCTACCTACTTCATGGAGTTGTTGTTTCGAAGAAATGACTTAGCAGACCTTACAGGGCTACAGAAATGTGAGCTGCTAATTATGATGTCTGAGCTGGAAGAGACCATAGAAATTGACCCCAGGAATGACCTTCCCCTCAGGATCTCAGGTAGCAAATGCTACACTTTCTAATGTGCTTATGTCTTACAGTTTATATTATAATCACTTGTGTTTGTGTTTGACCCTGTTATACTATGAGCTCGGTGAGGGCAAGATTGTATCTTGTCTGCCTTCCATCTCCTTCAGTCTAGCACAGGAGAACTTCACACCCAGAAGAGGAGATACTTAAGCACAATGAGCAAATGAACAAAGAATATGTGTCATGAATGACAAAACCAGGACCCAGAGAGCCCAAGCAACTCCCCCAAGGCCACACAGCCAGCATGGACAGAGCACGGAATATCTCCTGACTCCTGATGCTGTGGTCTTCCCATTTATGCCTCAGTGCCTCTAGGTGCTAAATAAAAGCTTATAGTGGGTGAAGTAGAAAGATGTGTGTAGTCATAGGACCTGGCTTCGTATCCTGCCTTTTGCTAGATGGGTGACTTGGGATAAATCGTGTCTCTATAGGCCTTGATTCTTCATCTGTAAAAGGAGGGGGTTGGATCAGGTGATTTCTAAAGTCCCTTCCATTTCTTAAATCCATTATCCTCTGATTTGGAGTCAGGAGAAACTTGAACTTCAATTTGCTCTCAAACAATGATTATCTATGTGATCATGGTCATGTCATTTAACTTCTCTTATTTTCAATTTCTTTGACTGGTAAATAAGGATCATAATACCTGTACTATTAATTCATAGCTTTATTTTAAGGATCAAATGAGATCATGTGTGTAAAGTGCTTGGCAAAGCTTAAAGCACGATAGAAATGTCAGTTACTATGATTGCTTTAAAAAAAAAATTGACCTGGTGAGGAACTCCTATCAGTGTAGATTCTCTACAATTTATTTTTTTTTCCACCAAGGCAATTGGAGTTAAGTGACTTGCCCAGTCACATAGCTAGTAAGTGTCAAATGTCGTGAGGCCAAATTTGAACTTGTCATCCTGACTCCAGCGCCGGTGCTCCATCTACTAAGCCACCTAGCTGCCCCTGCAGTTTACTCTTGCAGATGTAATCCTGAGAACTGAGAGGTTAAGTCATTTGTTTAAGTTTACTCAGGATTTGAATCCAGGTTTTTGCTGATCTCAGGCTGATCTCCATCTACTACACCAAGTTGCCATCCTGATAAATGAAGACAAAAACAAGAAAAAAAGAGACCTCAAGGTGTTGCATTATGATCCTTCTAGAAAGAGTCCAGGCTTTTCTCCCAAAGGTAGTAATAAATGCTAATTTGCATATTTCTTTGCATGAGATTTACATTGAATTTTCTAGGTGTCAAAACATGCTAAGCAGTCTCCCCTTTTCCTTCGAGTGAGCTCAAGTTTGATTCTTAACAAATTTTCAAGCTGGAAGGGAACTTAGAAGTTATATAGCCCAACATTCCTATTCTATAGATGTGAAAAGGAGGTCGAGTGCAGAATGGACTTTTTCATGGTCGCACAAGAGAATATATAGCTAAACTGGTATTCAAAGGTCTCTAGTACTTGTCTAGAAAATTAACTCCACTTAGGTTGGACCTAGATACAATAAATCTAATTGTAGCACCCACAAAAATAAGAATTTACATTTACATAGCACTTTTAAGGCTATAAAGCTCTTTCATATGCATTCTCTCATTTGGCCCAAATTACAGTCCTATCTGGGGCTCTAGCAAGGATTATTATCCCCTTTTTACAGATGAGGAAACTGAGTCACTGAGTGGATCCAGGGTTATAGAGCTAGATAAGAAATAAAAAAAAACCAGCCTTTTTGTTTTTAAAGCTGTCTTTGGGCTGCCCCCTCCCAAAATCAAAATAGGCAACAACCTAGGAAGAAAACATCTGGGGGAGGGCTCTAAGGCAGGACATAGGCTGACTATGAAAAAGGCTCTTGGCCCTAGCTTTCAGTTCCTAGTACCTTTCTGGAAAGGCTGAAGGCTAAGCAATCCTTAGAAAAGTTTCTGATTCTGCACCTATTCCCTAAAGCTACAAGATTTTTCTAGTCTGAGGACCAGAGTTTCCCCAGAAGGCAACCTAACCATCTACTCTTGGTAATTGAGCATTTCCCTGGAGGCTGCCTGGATTTTCTCAGCCTGGAAGAGGGAGTGTCCTGTTACTTCAGAGGGTGGTAGCTAACCCTGGGCCCAGAAGGGGAGGGACGGGAGGTCACGGACAGGGCAGCATGGAAGGGATCAGATAGCCACAGCCTGCCTACCCCAGACACACCACAATGAGGAGAAATAACGAGGCTTGCTGTTCAGCACTTCCTGTCCCTCCAAAGGCTGCTCTCCTCTTCTCTCCCCTACGCCGCCCCCCCCCCCCCCACTCCAACACATCCCCATTGAGAGTGGAGGGGTTAATCTCCTGAAACGAAGTACTGGGTGGGGCTGCTATGCTAGTCTTTTAGTCATTCCCGAAGAGAATCCGTCGTAGAGGAAACGTGCTAACGTTCGGGCTAGCCCGAAGGACCAAGAGAAGCTGAGTGTTCTTGAAAAATGTGGTGTCAGGGTCAGAAGATCAGAGTTCAAGTCAAGACTTGACTCTCTGACTCCCACACTTATTAGCTGAGTGATCTTGGGCTGGTCACAGTAGCTCCGCTCTGTACCTATTTCCTCTGTAAAATAGGGGAAATTATACTACTTTGGAGGTATCTCTTAGGTAAATACTTTGTAGCCTTAAAGTATAGACCTTTATCGTTATAAAGGCTCTTTTAATTCAACTCCTTCATTTTACAGAGCGAACTGAGGTCTGTACAGGTTAAGTGACTTGTCCAAGGTCACTGTGAGCCGTTATTCCTTGGAGAGATTTCTCAGGGCATTTTTGGAACAGTCCACTCACTGACAATGGAAGGGGGAGTCAAACTGGTTGCACTGGAAGAGAGCTGAGTTCCCAATTTTACTGTGTCATTAATTCACTACGTAACCTCGGGACTTAACCTCTTGGAGACTCAGTTCCCTTCTCTGTAAAGTGAGAAGGTTGGGTTGGATGATCTCTAAAGTCCTCTGTAGCTCTAACACTGTGTGCTAAGATTCCTTCCAGCTCTTACATTCTGTTTCTAGTCCCCTTCCAGATCTGACATTGTATGAGGAGGAATAAAAAACAAAAAACAAAACCAGGGTGTGTCCTCTTGGGATACAACAGGGATTCGCCCCAATTAGCTGGGAGAAGGGTGTGGGGAGACTCGATTTCCTTCAGAATCTAGCGGGGTGGACAGATGAGGGGCAAGGACAGAAGGATGGTGAGGAGAGCAGGGGTGAGGCAGTAGGTGGGCAAATAGCAGGTGTGTCCGGGACAGGAGGCTTGAATGCTATAGGAGCAGCAGCCTCTGCAGCCAAGGGGACAGGTGAGGCAGAATCCTGGAGACGTTGGAAGAACAGCAGGTGTGCGTGGGATGGGATGGGAGGGATTTTGAATATGTAATAAGAGACAGGTGAGAGGGGTGTGCGCAAGTGAGAAGAGTCCCAGTGCTGGCTCTTTGCCTGGACCATATAGTTACCCTCCCTCTACACCAAGTTCCAGGAAACCCCTCCCCTGCTGAAAAGGGTCCCCGAACCTTTCGTACATCTCCCACACCCTTTGTGTACCCCCAGCCCCAAGCCCGTCCACAGCCACAGAGCCTTCGCCCTACACTGACAGCTGGTATCTAATTACTGTGTGAGAATGAAAAGTCAGGCTGTCCCAGCTCCGGGGAGAGGGGATTAACGTCTCCTGCAGAATACACTTCCTCTGGTGGGTTGCCATGGTTACCCTCATTACCTGCCTGCCAGAGAGGAGCCCGCGGTTCCAGCCGGGCTTTTTAGGCCTGGGAGGGGCTGGTCCTGCAGTCACACCGCTCCCGCCTCTTTCCCCTCCACCTCCCAACCCCCTTCCTCTCCCCACTTCGGGCACCTTAGGCGGCTTGTGGAGGGATAATCTACAGCCCCTGCCCCCACCCCGTCCGCCCCACCCTCCTCTCCTTTTCCCAAGATGTCAGGCACGTCCCAAGACCGCTGCTCCCCGTACCCAGTGCGCCCGCCCGCTTTCCCCAGGAAGGCGTTATTGTCCCCTCCCCGTGCTGTCCTGTATCTTTCTTCCCCCCTTCCCAGATGGTCCTGGGCCCCGTCTCCTCCCAGCAACTATCCCGAGGCCCCTTCACTTCCCTCCTCCCCCACCTCCCAGCTCTGGGCGCCCTCTGAGGCTCGCGTGGCTGGCTCTGTCCAGCGGTGCAGTCCCCACCCCCCACTGCCCGGCCGCCTCCCTCCTCACTGTGGCGCGCGCCCCCTCGCTATCCAAGACAACCTCAGCTGCGCCTGTGGAGCTGTCCCGCAGATATCTCCCCATCCCCACGCGGGGCTATTCACGCCCCGCACGCCCTGGTCGACCAGGGCACCCTCCTGTTGGGTGCAGCACGATCTGGCACACCCCTCTTCCTCCATCTCGGGCAATGCCTCCCCCTACCCAGTGCCGCTTTGGGCCAAGCGCTGGTCAGCCGCCCCCGCTGGGCCCTGAGGAGGCGGTGACAGCGGCGGCAGCCCGCCGGGCTCTGGTCAAGTGGGGTTCCCGGGGGCGGGGCTGGGGAGGCAGGGAGCTGACACCTGGGGCTGATCTTTAAATTGCCTGAGGTTGGCTCTTTCCTCCGGCCCCTGCCCCCAGCCCCCAAGGGGTAGCAGGATACGCTGGGAGCTGGCCCGGAGCCGGCGCAGGGCTCCGGACTTGCTGGGGAGGCGGGGGGAGGAGGGAGCAACGGCGCTCAGCCGCCCGGGGGCTGACCCCTGTACGGCTGGCTCCCTCCACTTTCCTCCCTCCTTCTCTTCGCTTCTGCCTCCTTTTCCGGGAAAACCGGGGGAAGGTGTATGCAAATGACAGCCCTCCCTTAAAAGAGATCTTAAACCCTCTCTTCCCTACTCTCCATCCTCCCACCCCCATTCCAGGGCTGGATTGGGGCCTGATGTCTTCTGAACCCCTGCTCCCCCAAAGTACTGAATGTATCTCCATAGAATACCCTAGCTACTCCCTCTGGTCTCTCCGCGGTTCCCCCTCCCCCTCTCCCCCTTCCCACGTCTTACATCTTTTCCCAGAGAAGGGTGTATGTGTGTGTGGGGGTATTTTCTCACGAACCTTCCCAGGCTAGTTCCTAAAAAGTACTGGCTCTCTGGCCACAGAAAATTCTGGATATACTTTCTTCCTCCACCCGCTTCCCTTCACCCCTCCCACCTTCAAATAAAATAAAATAAAATTCCGTTTCTTCTCCCCAATGCCAGTAAGGAAAGGTCCTTTGCACTATTCCTCCAAAGTTACTGGATATACACACTGCCATTGAGACTCCTACACAGGCATCGCCCCTCACCTCTCCCCCGCCACAAAAAGGTAACCATAGCAGGGTTCCGAGAAGCTGGACGTCCCGGCCCCCACCTCCCATTGATTTGAAGCTCCTCCCTCCGCGCGGCTGAGAAAGAGTTTGTGCGTTCTCCTCCCGCCCTCAAAAGCCTGCGGGCAATGGGACGGGGCTGAATTCTGGTCTCTGCTCAGGCCCCAGCTAGACTGGGGCCTATCCTGAGAAATTTAACTTTTCCTTTTCGCCATTTGTTAAACTGGGGGACGGGGGATGGGAAGTGGGGCGAGGGTGTAAGTTAATAATAGTATTTGCATATATCCAACCCCATTCCTCTAAGGAATTGGATACCTGGATACCTGCTCTTCCCTTTTCCGCTCCCTCCTCTCCCCCCCTCTTCCCCGCCCCGACTTTGCCGAGATCCAGAGAATCCTTTGAGGATTGATGAAAACAAGCTACCAGGAACATTTGGAGCTCCTTGAGAGACTCCCAAATTCTTGTAAGGTGTTGCCTGTTATTTGGGGGCTGCTCCTGCCACCTTTCTTTGTTGCTGGTGGTGTGCAGTTTGGTCCAGGCGTGATTTGAAAGAAGATGGAGGTTCAGCGAGGCATAAAGGAGGACTTGGAATATGGGAAGGCTGTTCCAGATGGCGGGCACTGCAGAGAAGAAGGCTCTCACACTAACAGTTGGAGATTGTATGAAGGGATGGAGAAGAGGCAGGTGCTAAATTGAGCCAGCAGATAGTGCTTTAATTTAAAAAAAAAATTTTTTTTTTGAGAGAAGAAAGGGAGAGGAAGGGATCATTTCATCCTTCTTCCCTAAGAGTTAAAGAGTTCATAAAAATTATGGGGTTCTAAAATTCTGGTGTGATCGTTTATTTTGGAGTTCTCTTTGGCCTTAAATCTATATTCCATTAAATACATAGACAAAAGAATAATAATCTCTCATTTCTAGAATGGTTTAAGTTTTACAAAGGTTTTTGTTTTTCCAATCAGGACAGCTCTTAAGAATGAGATGAGCATACAAATATTCCTAAGGGACAGATGAGGGAAGTGAGGCTCAAAAAATTGAAATGAGTAGTTCAAGGTCATACACCATGGGTGTGTAGACTGAGGGTTTTCTTTTGACAAGGTCTGGCATTCTGAGTTTTAAATTATTTTTAAAAAAAGATCTGATCAAGCCCCTTCTTTATAAAGATGGAAGAAATGAAATCCAGAAAAGGTAAATGATTTGCCAAAGGGAACATGGAAGAACTTGAACCTCCAAGGTTTCTGGCTTTCTGTTCAGCATTGTTTCTGCTAACTAAGCAAGCACTCCTTTCAATAATAATAATAAAATATTTCATTTCTCATTTTGTATTTTGGGGAAGAGAATTTCTGGGAATGCTGATGACCCTGGTTCTGGTTAGGGGTGTTTTTTGTCCAAGGGAGTGTTTCTGGTCTTTTCTCATTATTCCACTCTTCTCTACAGATCAGATCAATGTGATTTAGGCTTCCTCGTCACCCCTCGTTTTCTTTCTGAGGCCAACCCTGCAAGAAGCTGACCATGTGCTCCTTAGCTTCACATTCCCTGTACCTGCTGTTGGCCCTGTTCAGCTGTATAGTAACAAGAAGGCAGTTCTGTAGGCTTCCCTCTCCTGGAATAGCAGCTGCCAGAACCTCCACCCTGCTGACCCAAGATGATTTTATTAAAATGTGGTTTGGGGGAAGGGAGAGACAAGCCCCCTTCCCCCTTTCCCCAGGGTTGAAGGTAGCCCACTGATAATATGCATAGTAGCCTTTGCCTCTTAATCTCTATAAATTTGCTTCCTGGTCTCACTGTGATGAAGTGATGTGGTTACATTTGCTTGTGCAATCAGCCCCCTGAAGGCTGGGGCTCTGACACTAGCAGTAGCCAAAGGCTCTAGCTCTAGAGCCTTCCCCACTGGCTGGCTTTTCTCCCTGAGTACCATCCCTTTGAATAATTTCTGTTGACAGTGAGCTGAATTTGAAATGTGCCAAAATCACATTTCCTAAGGAAATTCTCTTTAGTATTTTCCTACATCAGAGGTACCACCCCAGTTGAGAAGTTTCTCTTTTTAGGCCGGGCCCAATCAACCAAACTTTTGTCCTTCCTAGAAGAAATAAGCTTCATATCTCTATGAATGTACTGCACTGAATGATACCCTAGTGGCCTGGAACAGTTAACCTGCCTCTAAGTGTGTAACTTATTACCAGGGAGTGACTTCCAGAGCCCAATGAGAAGGACAGAATTGTAGCCTATTAGGAGTTGGGCTTCTTAACTGCTGCCAAGGTCAGAGAGCCATTTAATTGGCTTACATGAAGAGACTGACGAGATTCAGATTCTAGACACTTCTAAGGGATGAATGCAGGTAACCAATGAATGCTTTAGTTAATATTGGAACGAAGTATAGGGTAGCATAAAGAAAACTGACCTGTTGTTTAGAAGTTCTGAATTCAAATGCCAGCTCCATCATTTCTTAGCTGTGTGACCCCTGGGCAAGTCACTAACCCTTTCAATGCCCCAGCTTCCTCATCTGTAACACAGAGCTAATAATATTTCAGTTGACAGAACTGGAGATGCTTAGAGAAATGAAAACGTAGTGGTGACATGATAATTATCTTCATATACCTGAAGGGCTGTCACATATAAGAGAGATTTGTTCTTTGTGGTCACAGAGGGCAGAACCAAAAGCAGGTTTTGGTTCTTTTGTTTCTTGAGGGGAGGGTGAGAATGGGGTAGAGGAGTTGCAAAGAGGAAAAATTAGGATTGATGTCAGGAAAAACTTCCTAACAATTAGATCTATCCAAGGTAGAAAAGACTGTCTGAGAGCTAGTGGGTTACCATCCACTTGAGGTATTCAAAGAAATAAACTCTTGCCAGGTAGAAGAAACTCATATTCTGGTAAGAAGTGGCTTTTCATTCCCTTCCAACCCTGAGAGTGGGTTCTAGTTGCGCTCTGTAACTCATAGGACTATTTCTGAGAAATCCCAATGTAAACCTCTTTAGGGTTTGCTTGGGTATTTTTTTTTTTATTTTTGATCAGACCTATGATTGCGTCAGCTTAGGAATCTCCTCCTGAGGAACTCCCTTTTCCAATGCAGATTGGCACCTGCTCTGAAAATTAAAGGCTTTGAGAAATGACTGGGAGCACTCAGGTTAAATGAATCTATATACTTTTTAAATGCTGTATGTGTGGGAGCTACTTATTAGTCATAGGCAAATAAAGCTCCTCTAATTCTTTCACTATATGGATGATATGAAGTAGTGGAAAGAACACTGGATTTGGAGTTGAAGGATGTATGTTTGAATTCTGCCACTTACTAAGCTATGTGACCTTAGACAAGTCATTTAACCTCTTAGCCTCAGTTTCCTTAAACTAAGGAGATTGAACTGTTTGGTCTCTAAAGTCCTTTTCATCTCTAACATTCTTTGATTCTTTAGCATACAGAATTCCACAATAAGCCTTTATTTAGAAAACTTTGACTGAATTTGTGCCAGTTTTAGTCAATGAGGTTCTGTTAACTTTACAGTTTTAGAGAGATGGAACATTGGCCTGCATGGCTGATGGAAAGATAATTCTTTAGTATTTCAAAAGATCTGTGAATTCACCAGTACTGGATCCTTCTTCTAACTGGACATTACAATTCCTTTGCACCTAAGTAGTTAATCCACAGGAGTTGCCGTGTGATGAAAGTATCTTCCCTTGGTGGTCACTATTCTGGAGATGAGCCTATTGGCACTTAGCTAGGCTGGTCCTTGGACAGCAGACACATAGCTTGTTACTATGTGAATACCTGCCAAAGCTTGGGTTGAACTAGCATAGTCTTTGAGAATCAAAACTCACCTCCACATTGCAATGAGACAGCAGAGGGCTTGAGTGGAAGATAGAATGATTAATTTTTTTAAAAAGAAAGCTTTCCTAAAGGCTGGTTTTATCTTTTTAAAAATAATATTTTATTTTTCTGATTGAATGTAAAGACAATTTTTAACATTCATTTAAAAAATTTTTTGAGTTCCAAATTTTCTTCCTTTCTCCCTTATCTCCCCCTTCTGTAAAATGGTAAGCAATTTGATATTGGTTATACATGTGCACTCATTCCAAACATATTTCCATATTAGTAATGTTATGAAAGAAGACACAGACCAAAAGAAAAAAACATGAAAAAAATAAGGAAAATTAAAAATAGTATGCTTTGCATTCAGTCTCCATCAGTTTTTTCCTTTGGATGTGGATAGCATTTTTCATAAAGAGTCCTTTGGTATTGCCTTGAAACATTGTATTGCTGAGAATAGCTAATTTATTCACGGTTGATCATTGTACAATGTTGTTATTGTGTACAATGTTATCCTGGTTCTACTTGCTTCACTTTGCATCAGTTCATGTAAGTCATGTTTTTCTGAAAACCTCCTGCTCGTGATTTCTTATAGCACAATAGTATTCTGTTATAATCATATACCACAACTTGTTCAGCCACTCCCCAATTGATGGACATCTCAATTTCCAATTCTTTGCCACCACAAAAAGAGTTGCTATAAATATTTTTGTACAAATAGTCCTCCCACCCTCCCCCTTTTAAAGGATGGTATTATCTTTTTGGAGCTCTGAATGACTTCATACTTCATGCTCAGTCGGTCCACAAGCATTTATTAAGCTCCCCCTATGTGCTAGGTATTGTATTAAGTGATGGGGATACAAAGAAAGATAAAATACAGTTCTTATTCTTTTCTTTCTGCTTTTTTTTTTTTTGAAGGGGGAAGGCAGGGCAATTGGTGTTGTTATTTGCCCAAGGTCATATGGCTAGTAAATGTTAAGTGTCTGAGGTCGAATTTGAACTCAGGTCCTCCTGATTCCAGGGCTGGTGCTCTATTCACTACACCACGTAAAGGCCCCAAAACAAGTGATAGTCCCTATTCTTAAGGAGCCTGTAGACTAACGTTTCATAGAGCTCCGATCTGATTACAAAAAGGACTTTTTTTGGATAGAAATCATGATTTAATTGTCTTAGGGATCACCTAGTGAAGAAGATTCTACTAGGTCCTATCTAAAACTGTTCTGATATTTGAGTACCTGGAGCACCGAGAGGGAGTATGATCTGCCCAAGGCCACACAGTCAATATTTGTCAGAGGTGAGACCTGAACTCAGGTCTTCCTTGGCTCTGTGCTGTATCCACTTTCCCATGCTCTCCTAAAAGTAAGCTTCAGGAGCAGGATTTTCAGAGTTGGGGGCACCTCAGAATGCAGAATATCAGACCTGGAAAGAAACTTGGAAGTCATTTAGTCTACAACCATCATTTTAGAGATGGGGAAATTGATTCCTAGAGAGACAGAGACCGACTTGCTAAAGGCAATAGTGGGATGCTGTTAGTGGCAGAGCCCCAGGAGCCTAGGTCTTCTGACTTCCAAGTCTACATTTATCTATGGCGTTAATATTTTTACTAGTTCTCTCCCTGCCTTAAGATTATGGAGATATTGAAAATATTTAAAATGTTACTTTCAGCTGTTCTTCTGTGCCTTCCTTTATTACTTTAAATTAATTGTAATACAAATTGGCTGGTCTCTGTGGTTGATGATCTTAAAAACCAAGTTAGTAACTACACTGAACTCCTAAAAATCCAGAGCAAAACAAAAACCTGGCTGAACATCAGTTTAATACTATGTGAAATGAGGGGATTGGATTAGATGGTCTTTAATATCAGAGGGACCAGGTGTACCAATTGTGTCAAATGACACAAGAATTTTAAAATGACTTTTAAAAATTTTACTGTAATTTCTACCCAATGCACATACATATATGAATACAAATAATTATAAGCAAATATTATATTTTTATCCTGAAAAATGTTCATCCTGTTATCTCTAATACATGCAAATCAATGCTTATTCCTTTGAAGTATTCTTAAATTCCTGTCCTTCTAGTATGTTAACTTCCCTCCTAGCTTTAATATTCTGTGTTCTAAGGCAGAGGTGTCACATAAGACCCCAAATATGGCCTGAACCAGATTAAAATGCAATTGGGAAATATTTAACAAAATAAAGGAAAATACAGTAAAACATAGATAATGTTAATATATAGTTTTCTAAATCAATATGCGTCCCACAGGGATCTTTATGTATGGTTTAGTGGTCCCTGTTTCTATTTGAATTTGACACTACTATTTCAAGGAACCTTCTAACTCTATGATTTGTGGATCTTTCCATTTCTATAATTCTATGATTCTATTGATCCAGGTTTGTCTGATATTACTGGTGGGGAAGAGGGGTAGATGAAATAATATCCATATTAAGATTTTTCTTTAACCAAGAAGCATTGAGCACTTACTAGGTACATAGCATGGTATTAGATTGAGAACAGAGAAGTTAATGAGACTCTCAGTTCTCAAGGATCTTATTTAAAAGGGGAAATATAAACAGGTATAATATAAATTAGGAAGTAATAAATGTACAATAGAGGACTAAAAGTTAAGAAAAACTTAAGTGGAAGAGAGCTCACTTCCATCAGAGAGATCAGGGATGGCTTCATGAAGGAGATGACCCCTGATCTGGTCTTTGAAGGAATGGGGGAATTTCAACAGACTTGGAAGGAAGAAAAAGTGTGTGCATTCTAGGTATGTGGGATTCAGTGATCTAAGACCCAGAGATTAGTACAAGATTGGGGTATGGGAGTCCATCTGGTGTCTCTAGAATATGAAACACACGCACTTAAGTCATGGGGAACAAAGCAGGGAAGGTGGAGTCCTTGGAATGTTAGAATGGGGAGTTTTGCTTTTTTTTCTTTTTGGTGTAGTGTCACAACTTTGCCCCATCTTTTCATCTGACCTGCTAATGCAGTAGAGTTGGCATTATGGTTTTAGTCAATAATAAACTTTTATGAAGTACCTACTATGTGCCAGGCCCTGTGCTAAGTGCTAGTGCCAAATGAGCTCAGAAGCATGATCAGACTAATTTTGGCACAAGACAAAAGTGAGTTGATTGGGAAAAGCATCCCAGGGCTAGAGTGGGGGTATTTTTTGTTCCTTCAGCTACTGTCCTTGGGTGTCCAGGGGTTGTAACTGTTTGCAGCTAGTGGTAACAATAAGTATTTCAGCCCCATTATCATGAAGATGATTACTCCCCTTTATCGTTGCAGCTTTTGCCAAAGATATTGCTGTCTTATGATTTATTCCTGTCATAGCGTTGACTGTGTTACCATGGGACATTAGAAGTGGAAGGGACATTAGATATCTTAGATATGTTATAGTGGCAAGGGCACAGAATTTGGAGTTGTAAGGACCTGGGTTTGAATCCTGATTCTGCTACCTATTACTCCAGCATCTTGGGCAAATAAATTTGCTCCTCTGGGTCTCAGATTGGATTAAATGACCTCTAAGGTGCCTCCCAGCTCCTAAATCCCATCATTCTGTGCTTTGGTATTTGCAGATCAGTTGATCTAATCCCTTCTGAAGGAAACTGAGGCCCAGAAAGGGAAGGGGACTTGCCCTGGGTCTCCCCCCTCTCTCCACAAAGGCACAGATAGCTGGGACTGGAAAACCAGCTCTCTTGACCCTGTCTGATTCTCTTTCTGTCATATCTATCACTTCTCTTCCTTGGAGACTACTCAAAATCTTATCGAACATAGTACTCTTGTCTTTCAACTTTGACCTCATGGGGGCATGTTTATGGAGACTCTCTGTTCATCCTAGATTTCTTGGGACTCTCTTGATTCCAAGAAATGAAAGCATGTTCTTCACAAGACATTTCAAAATGAATATCCTCTTTCCAAACAGAGATCCCAATTTCGAGTTCAAAAATTGTGGTCCCCAAATGCACTATGGCAGCTGTATAGCCTTTGCTGGTGCTCTGTTTGTTGAAGACAATTTAAGGTGTTGGTCTTATAGCTCCTGTATGGTTTGGTTACCACAGGTGGTCATCTCCTATCCTCTGCAGCATCTTGGTCATTGAGGTTGGCTGATTATAGATAGGACCCTTTGTTTGAACTTCAAGGAAATAAAGATCGTATTGCTAATGAAAGCCTCACTGGAAATCATTCCACCAAATATTTTTCCAGCATCAAATTTGCTAGTCTTTTAGACTGGCTGCAGAGCTTTCGGTTTCTTATAGACTAAGATAATGCTAGAGCTGGACAGGACATTCAGAACCTTCTAATGTCTAGTCCCTTTCTTTTATAGGGACCTCTCATAGAGAGGAAGTGACTTGCTCAAAGCCATATAGCAGGTTAGAAGCACAGTGAGGATTCCAAGGTCTTTCAGCCCAGGCTTTCGCTCCCCATACCCTTTAAGGCTCTTCTCCCTCAGCCCAGGCTTCTGCTCCCCATACCCTGTAGCCTCTCACCATCAGACTACATCATTCCTGCCTAGAAATGATAATAGGTTTAGATTTGGAGGGAACCTTAGAGACCATCCCATTCCAACCTCCTCATTTACTAGAGGAAAAAATTCAGGCTTAGAAAATGAAAGTTAGTAGTGTCTTGGGGGGTAGTGTAAACAAGCGTAGAGTTTGAATGTTTTCACTGTGATGATAGGTTACAGATCAAGTTTGTGAAAATTCATTCAAAGATGTGTGACATTCATAGTATGCAATTGAAATAAGAAGAGCTTATTATTAATAATAATTTGCATCTGTGCTCATGGTTACAGATGCTTTTTCAAGTCATCTTGTCTGATCCTCATAACATTCCTTTGAGACAGGCAGTGTAAAACTTAGTGCCATTGCGCAAATGAGGAAACGGAAGGCCAGAGGAGTCAGCTGATTGCTCCATGTCAACAGCTAGTCAGTGATGGAGTCCGGACTAGAATCCAGGCCTCCAGTGCTTTCCCCATAATGGCATTGTTGTTTCTATGGGGCGGCTAGGTAACTCAGTGGAGAGAGAATCAGGCCTGGAGTCATCTTCCTGAGTTCAGATCTGACCTCACACACTTACTACCTGGGTGACCCTGGGCAGGTCAGTTTACCCTGTTTGTCTCAGTTTCCTCATCTGTAAAATGAACTGGAGGAGGGAAAGGCAAACCGCTCTAGTCTCTTTGTCAAGAAAACCTTAAATGGGGTCACAAAGAGTCAGACATGACTGAAAGCGACTGAATAACAACAAAAAATTGTTGCTTCTCTAAAGATAGATTCTATGATTTCACATGCATAAGCTAAATGCTATTCAGTGACTAGTCTTTGAAGTGGGGCCAGATTCAAATGGGAAGCACCTAGTGTGCTGGAGAGATTGTGGGATGGTAGGCGGCTATCTGAGAACGACACCGTAATTCAGAGAGCCCTGCTTGAGATCCAAGGTGGTCAGCTTCGGGATCCTCTCACCCACACTGGCCACATCTCTTTTCTCCTAGGTGCTAGCAAATACTACACTGTAGTTAGAGTCTGGAGGATTACAGAGTCAAAGATCCAGACCTGCAAGGGCCCTCAGAGGCTCTCCAGCCAAACCCTAGGGAAGACAGCACAGTGCATTGGAAAAAGTATTGACCATGGAATCAGGGGATCTGGGTTCAAATCCTATCTTTGGCATTAGCTGTGTGACCTGGGGAAGACATTCCTCTTTCCTTTGGGCTTCAGATTTCTCGTCTGTAAAATGATAGTGGGGTTGGGCTACATTAGACGATCACTAAGGTCCTTTCCAGCTTTTGTCTTTTTTTTTTAAGAGCCTTCATTTTTAGATGTGGAAGTAGAGGCCTAGGGAGGTGATTTGACTTGTCCAAGATCACAAAAGGAATAAGTGTCACAGGGATAATTTGAACCCAAGTCCTGTGACTCCATAGTTGATACTCTTTCTACTATCTTGGTGACCTCTACCATCTGGTTTGAATTATAGCCCAGTGACTTACTAGTTTTATACTAAATGTGACATGGGGTAAGTATTCCCCTTCTCTGGGTCTCAGTTTCTTCATCTGTTAAATGAGAATTTTAGATTAAATGATCTCCAAGGTTCTTTCCAGTCCCATTCTATGCTTTTTCTCCATAGAAGGTCAGCATGGTACTGAGGGGAGAGGGGAAGAAGGCTTGGGTGTGGAGCTAGAAACACCAGGGTTCAAATCCATACTGTCCCATTAACTCTGACCTTCAGAGAACCTCTGCCTCTCTAAAACAGTAATAATAATGCTTAAGTGGTTCTTGCAAAGAATAAACACTATAAACATAAGCTAGTGGAGGAGAGCAGTATTTGAAAATAAAATCTAAGTTTTGTTTTAAATGAGTGCCCTGTGATTGCATGATGGGATTGTGGAAAAAGCACCAGCCTAAGAATCAGGCAGCCTTCGTGACCTTTTCATCTTAGATTCTTCATCTGTACAATGGGTATGATTACGCCTGACCAGCCTCACTCCCTCATAGAACTGTCGTGATGAGCAAATAGGATAATGAACATAAAAGTGATCTGTGCCCATGTCCTTATTCGGGCCATCATCGTCATTTATAGAGTTGCTCAGGACAAAAATAATCTAAGGTATTTTCATGTTTTGATATCATCATAAAACCTACTTTTTTTTCTCCGTTCCCACGTGCCCTCCAATTTGAACCCCTTCCACTTGTCTCCCAGGCCCACGGCAGACACACTCTGAAGAGTTCCTGGGGAGGAAGACGAGGATGATACATACCTGTGCGTGTGTTACAAATACCTACATTTCTGTGCCTCTGTGTGTGTGTGTGTGTGTGTGTACGTGTCTGGCCTATATCTGTTTGCTGTATCATTTATGAATATAGTTTAAGTAACTGGTTTTACTTCCTTATTCCTTCGGGGATTCTGGCCCCATCTGCCACAAATCACTGTCTTTTGCGTCTCTCAGTCCCCAACCATCCTCAAAGTTCCAATTTTATGTGAGGGAGGGAGCCTTGGTATTGAAGGATGCCTTCTCTATCTTGGCACACCTTGCCAGTACCAGCTGACACCACAAGAATGATCCTGATGACAAGTGCTGTAGTGGTCGTGCCTTCCCCATCTCCGCCCCCCCCCCCAACGTGGCCTAATAACAGCCTGTTACTACCTACATCTTCACATACAAAGAACCCTGGTGAGGCAGCTGCTTTGGGGGGGTAGGTAGGAGGCTTGGGGGAGTGAGGTTGTGGAGGTAGCTTTTCAGAAAGGTCGGTGTGGAGAGAGAGATGAGGAGGCACCCGGGTGCTTTGAGCTCCTTTCCCTAGGGCCCCCATCCTGGGACTGCTGTAAAAGGTTCTTGCTAATTGGCATGAACCTGGTGAGGTTACATCCTTCCAACCACCTTTCCCTCCTTTTCCCTACCTCACTCCCCTAAGGACTTCTGGGCTGGTCTTGGCACAGTATGCAACTCCAGACCCATCTCTCTTCCCCCAGGCCCTTCTTCCTCTTCCCCTCAAACCCCAGCTCCCTCTACTAAGTCTAACACAATATGTCTTAAATCATGGAAAATGTCATTTCTTAAATTTGGGGCCCAGAATCTGTCCTTGTCCTGTTTTTCCAGGCCCATTGTTACTGGTAGACTTTACTATCAGCAGCTGCAGCCACCCTAGCTCTGCTATCAGTCTCCCTGGAGCATGTTTAATTTATACCCCTCACTGCACCTCCTCCTCCCCTTTTCTGCCCCCTAGACCCCACTCTTCAAGGCATTTCAGGGCTGGAGAACTATGCCTGTCCCTCCCTCCAACCATAATAGCCTCAGGCCCATCTCATCACCCTTGTCACCCATCCCTGATACTAACTCAGCTTGCCCACACTGTTGTAGGGGGCAGATGGACTGTCGGAGCCTGAGGGCATCTCTCTGAAACGGGTAGCTGTGGTGGAAGATTTCTTTGACATCATCTACTCCATGCATGTGGAGAGCTCTGCAGAGCCAGGCAAAACCCCCAAGCATGCTGGGCAGAAGAAAACCTACCGAGCGGTGAGATTTTGCTTCCTTGCATTCTCTCAGAGCTTGAGGCCACAGACTCGGCCCGGGCAGGAGGGATCTGATGCAGAGAGGGGAGCATGTGGGGAAGGGCACAGAGGGCATCGGGAGGCTCAAAGAATGGGAGGGGGGAATGGGGAGATTGTCGAGCTGGCTTGTTGTGTGACCCAGGGCACGTCACTCCTCCTTTTGGGAGACAAACCTCAATTTCTCCTTCTAAAAAATGAAGGTCAGAATGACCAGAGCTGAGCCACTTATGACTGCTGTGACCTTGGGCACTTTCTGAGTCTCGGTTTCCTTGTCTGTAAAATAAGGATTGAGAAAATCCCCTCTGTTCTGGGCAATTGAGGCTCATAGATTTAGAATTAGAAGTGGCTCTAACTACCATTTAGCCTAACCCCTTCATTTTATGAATGAGGGAACTGAGGGCTGGAGAGGCTTAGTGACTCATTCAGGGTCATGGAGGTACAAGTAAAGGACAGTGGTAGGATCTGAACCCAGGTCCTCAGTATCCTTGCCATTGAACCACACTGCCCTCTCAGCTACTCAGTATCAGTGTGATTGATGTTGGGCTATTTAGATCCCCTCTCTTGGCCTCAGTGTTGTCTATAAAAGGAGGACTAAATGACCTCCAGGGCTGTATGCTGCCATTACTTCTCCCCTCATTCAGATCATGGTCTTCTCTCTTCTGGGTTAGACACTAAGCTCCAATCACCACCAATTATGGAGCTTAGTATATGTTATCTTACTAAATCCGCACACTTTGCAGATGCTGTGTCTAGCATTCCTCTAGGCACCGAAGGGGTAATTGAAACCCACAAGGAACTCAGCTAATCTGAAGAGACAAGTGTATACCAAACAACAGCAAACAATATAAGATATTATACTGAATTGATTGGCACAAGTTATTAGTGGTGAAGGATTTCAGAGAGGGCTGGCAAAGTCATGGAAGACTTCATGGAGGAAGCAGGACTTTCAGATAGGATTGCATTTTGAAGATGGCAGCTGATTTTTGGTGAGGGATCATGGGAGGTCAAATAGGTGCAGGGTCAGAAAATCTGAGACTAAATCTTGACTATCCCTTAATTGCTGTGCAAGCTTGGCTAGGTCTTTTCTGAGCTTCAGTCACAGCATTTATAAAGCAAGGATAATCAGACTTGCAGAGTGCAAACTTCATTAGACTTTGAGGATCACTCAATAGAAATGAAGCACATTGAAACGGCAATGTGCTATGAAAATGTGTTATTTTTATGATGAAGATATAGCACTGAGAATGAAATTGCCAGGAACCAACCTGGCTAGAATGGGACATCTAATCTGAGCCTTCAGAAAGTCCCATGTCCTTGGATTCCCTTTCATCCCCTGTCAAAAAAATTCAGGAGTTACTGATGTTGTCAGGTTACCCTAAAGCCAGTACCTATGTCAGTGTGGATTTTGCACAGTGCGGGGCATATGGTTGTCCTCCTGCTATTACCCTGGAAGAAAGAGTCTTCCCTTAGATGGGACAGATTTCTGAAAAATAGGTGAACTGTGTGTCCTTAGCTAAGTCCTGCCAAATTGTGAGTTCAGTTCTGTCACTTTTGGCACTTTAGGGCTTCCTAGAGTTACTTCTGTGAGCAGCACCAGAATAGTATCATATAGGTTGGATTCACTCTTCAAAGTGACCGGTTACCCTTTGTGACTCAATTCCTTTTACTCACATACTTGTCAGCTTATTTCTCTTTTAAGGAGATGAACTTTGACTTAAATTATTCATGAAAATAGACCCCACCCTATGTGCAAGGTCCTGAGAAATGGAGAGAAGGCCTGACAAGAGTCATGAGACCAGAAACTATTAGAACATAGACCATCTGAACTAGAAAAGGTCTTAGCATATGGACCTTGGAACATGGGAGCTAGAAGGAACCTTGGTGGATAGAATGCCAGAAATGGGCTTAGAGATTGTCTGATTTAAAATGCAAACCCCCTCCCTTCACAGATGAGGACACTGACAGCCTTGGGGGGTTAGGAGAATTGCCAGTGGTTACGTAGCAAGCTAATAATGGA
The DNA here is from genome assembly GCA_028646575.1 of Pseudocheirus occidentalis. Classification (NCBI taxonomy): domain Eukaryota; kingdom Metazoa; phylum Chordata; class Mammalia; order Diprotodontia; family Pseudocheiridae; genus Pseudocheirus; species Pseudocheirus occidentalis. Next base: position 65,403,874 of record CM053595.1, read on the forward strand.
TGTGGGACTTGGACCCAGGATTCTTGATTCCTAGACTAGAAAGAAAGCTATAGGAAAATGGTTATATTTGTCCCTTCCCTTTTTGGCTAGTATTTGTAGAGAGAATTCAAATGGTCATTATTATAGAAGTCAGATAGATACACTTAGCCCATACGTGGTAGTTGTAGTAGTAGTAGTAGAAAGAGGTCAGGAGGTTGACATTGGTAAGTGTGGGTGGAGCCAACATGCATTTTATGGGCTAAATAGAATGTTTGTGGTCAAGTGGTTTTTGGAAGGTCATCCTAAATTTTCCCCTACTCAGCCTACTGACAGGTCTGATGATCTCTTGAATTCTGAGGTACCTTGGCAGTTGGTGGAATGCTGGATCTGGAATCAAGATGATCTAAATTTAAATCTTGCTTCAGACTTTTATTATTTGAATGGCCCTGGACAAGTTACTTAAATTCTCAGCCTTCATTTCCCTACCTGTAAAATGAGAATAATAATGAATTGGTTTAATAATGAGTTGAGATGTATAAATGTATACATATATATGTATATATGAGAAATATTTTGCAAATATTAAATTACTATGTAAATATTAACTATTTTTGTTGTCTACTTTGGATTAATTATAACAGGACCACGACTTTTAAGAGTTCTGAACTTGGAATTGGAAGCTCTGAGTTCAAATTCTGGCTCTGCTATTTTCTCACTTTGCAACTTGTGTGAGTGATGTTACCTCTCCAAGCCTCAGTTTTGCCATCTGTAAAATGGAGATGAAACACTTACATTACCTACAATTGTGGGAAATGCACCATAGAAATGTGAACTGCTTTTACAATGACTGGAAATTATCTATAAAGCGTTGCAGAATGAAAGCATTTTAGGGTTTGTCAGTAGTCACCTAGTCCAAAACATACAAAAAAACCCTATACCTCTTACAGCGTTTGCACCATCTGCCTGAAGATCTCCAAGAAGGGAGAATCCTTTTCTAGCCCCTTAAGGAAACTCACTCCACTCTTAGCTCTGTTAGGACATTTTTCTTACAGTAGTGTGCTGTCATTTTGTATGCCCTTCTGTGCCTAGCACTCAGAAGGTGCTGTTTTTCCCCTCCTGAAGGTTTCAGTACTCTCCTTTGCTCGTGGTACTTATGGGCTGGAACTTATCTCCTGGTTCAGCCTGGACCATCCTGCTAATCTGCTGCCAATAGCTCACATGTATATAGTGCTTAAGTAAATTAAATGCTTTCCTCACAACTTTGTGAGCTATAGGCAGTGTAAATTCTATGAATGCTGTTTTACAGATGAAAGGATTGTTCTAGAGTCCCATAGCTTGCATCACTCTGTTACTAAGCAGCAGAACCATGGCATGAACCTAGGCTTCCCCATTTGGTCCAGCACTCTTTCCACTATTCCATGATATATAATAGCTAGAATAATATGACTGTAGGATTTTAGAATCAGAAGGGACCTTAGAGGTCATCAAGTTCAACCCCCTCATTTTACAGAAGAGGAAACCAAAATGCAGAGAGGCATATATGCAGAGCAGGGATTTGAACCTGGGTCTTCTCATTCTAAATTAAAGTGTTGGGGGTTTTTTCTCCCAATACACTAAGCTGCCATAGGTCTAGACACTATCTTGTCCTTGATTCCACATTTTTGGGGACCTATCCTCCATATGTCTTCCCACATGCTCTACTTCCTATTGTCCTACCTAGATCTGGCACATGACTGGCAAAGGTCCAACTGGGTTGCACACAGAGTTGGAATTTCAACAACAATGCCAAGGCTGAGCTCTACGTGTGGCCCAGGCCTTCAATATCATGTCAGCCTGAATGATGCTAGATGCAGCCCATTGTTTTCTTAACTGCTCTGCTCTCTTTTTATTCCTCTCCACCTGTCATACTTCACTCACTCAAGCCATTTTACAGGTTTGTGGGCATGCTTTTTCTCCCCCCCTATATGTTCACAATTTCACCTTTATCAATAAATTCAACCAAATTGCAACTCCCTAGGCGTACCAATCAAAATGTGTAATGCTGTCTCAACTAATCTCTTCATGGTGTAATGGAAAGAGCTCCGGTCTAGGATTCAGAAGACCTGAGTTCAAATGTGAGTCCTACAACTTAATTAGCTCTGAAATTTGGGGCAAGCAACTCCCTTTCTCTTGGCTTCTGTTTTCTCTTCTGTAAAATTCAGGGTTTAGAACTGCATTCTTTCTAAGGACTTTTTCAGAACTAAGCTTCTAAATTCAGTCTCCTCCGATCCTTTCTAGCTCTAAATACTGTGATCTCTTTAAAAGAGATTATAGATTAAATCTAACATCATATAATGTTATTCATGGAAGGTCCCTTAGAACATAGAATGTGAAGGTTAGAACAGATCTTGGAGCTTTTATTTTGCAGCAAGAGTTGGGCGTAGACCTGTTTTTGTCTGTTCTCCTCCTGGGTATTGCCGGGTGGTGACATTGCCCAGCCCCAAAGCTAAGCCTCTGAGGTAGGTAGTTTCAGAGCTTCCAGGGCTCCTGGGGCATCATCATCCACCATTCAGGTCAGACTAGGGGTACTTAGAAGCAGCCTGTAGCCACTTGTAAGAAGTCTCTGCAGTGCCCTTGTAACTTCAACAGGAGCAGAACCTGACCTAAAGAAAGGACTTCATTGGACCTTAGTTTCATAATCTGTAAGATGAAAGGGTTAGATCAGGTGATAAATAAGGTTCCTCCAGCTCCAAATCTTAACATCCCACAGTCTTCTGAATAGGTTCTTGGCCAACACAGAAAAACCAAATAATTAATTTCAGATTCTAATAAAACAAACAAACCAATGCAAAAGACAAATTCATGGACGGGGTGAGGGGGCAGAGTGGGAGAAGGCATGGTGGTAAGGAAGCCAGGAGATGAAAGGCAGCAGTGTGAAGTGGAAAAGAACAGTGGGCTTTGAGTTAGGAGACAGGGGTCTGAGTCCCTGCCCTACAGTAACTTTCTGTATGACCTAGGGGGTTTGTTTACCTCTCCAGGCCCTACCTTTCCCTTTCTGTAATAGTAACACCTCAGATTTACTTAGCATTTTGGCTGACAGAGCCCTTGCCTCACAACAGTTCCAAGAGGTATAGGTCACATTGGCATTATTGTCCCCATTTTTCAGATTAAGAAACTGAAGCTCAGAAAAAGGTTAGACGATTTGGCTACGGTTTCATACAAAGCTCGTAACTGTCAGAACCAAGATCTGACCACAGTCCTCCTGACTCCAAATTCAGCATTCTTTCCACTCCCTTAAGTCCTTCCTTACACTAACGTTTTAGGTATATTCAGCTTAACTCAACAAACATGTATATTAAGGGAATAATAGGTGCCAGGTTGTATATAACCTCATATTGAGAATCAGAAGATTTGCATCTCTTCTCTTTTCTCTGGCTAGTCTTTTTTTTTTTTTTGAGGGGAAAGGCAAGGCAATTGCCCAAGGTCACACAGCTAGTTCAGTGTCAAGCATCTGAGGTTGGGTTTGAACAGATCCTTCTGACTTTAGGCCCCAGTACTCTATTCACTACACCACCTGGTTGCCCCATCTAATTTTTTTTTTTTAATTCCTTTCTCCTCATTTGTCCTAGCTGTAAAACAGAGATAGTAAACCTACTTCTAGTGTCTTACAGAAATGTGGTGGGGCAGCAGGGGGCATACTGGCCCTGGACTCAGAAGGATCTGAGTTCAAATGTGTCCTCAGACACTAGCATTCAAATGTGGCCTTAGATACTTACTAGCTGTGTGACCCTGGGAAAGTCACTTAATCCCAATTGCCTCAAAGGAAAAAAGAAAAAAAGAAATATGAGCAAGAATGATATTTCTGCAGGATCCTGGAATTGAGAACTGGGAGAGAAATCCTAGAGATCCAGTCCACTTGTTTCATATGCATTTACATTCTTCACATATATTTTAGGAACATAAGGATCCCCAGAAAGGCTGAGTGGTTTGCCTGAGGTCATACAAGTGGGAGGTAGCTGTAGGAGAGCCTGACTCTTGATCTTCTGACTCTAAAATCCAGTGGTCTTTCCCCTACTTTCTACTGCCCCTGTTAGGAGAAAGATTCTGGATAAATGGATAAAGGAAGGGGGTTAGGGGGCCGGGGTTCTGTTTGTTACTATTTTGGAGACTCCCCTGATTCCCAGGTGGGTGTCTGAGTTTCTTTTGTTTGCCACAGGGCTGTCTTTGCTCTGCAGGGGTGGGCTAGGGCCCTTCTCCTCACGTCCCTCCAGTGGCTCGAGGGCCTTGCCGGCCTTTTGCACATGACTTGTATCCCCACGGTGGGGCAGGCAGCCAGAAGGCCTGCTTCTCCCTGCAGCATGCTGGCACTGCTTTGTCCTCTGGCTCACGTCCTCGCAGTGGGCTAGAAAGGCTATTGACACCACTCCTGACCCTGGTGGGGACCTGTCTAGGTCTGGAAAGTGTTGGTGACCTCCCTTCCCCCTCCTCCACCCCCTATTGTCCCCACCCCTGCCCCTTCAAAACAAAGGTGGTGGTGTGGAAAGATCATTAGATTTTAAGTCAGGGGGAGGACCTGGGGCGCAGTTCCATCTGAACTACTTAGTTGTTGAAGAGATCATTTAACTTCTTTGGGACCTGATTTCCTCTTCTGTAAACTGAGAGGGTTACATTGGATGGTCTTTAAAGGTCTTTTCTAGCTATAATAGGTAGTGTGGGTCCCAAACTAATCTGGAATCAGAGGTTCTGACTTTGAGTTGATAGATTTACTAGGTGTTTGACCTTGGGCAAGTTACCTCACCTTTCTAGTCCTCTTTTCAGCGAAGGGATTGGACTAGATGACCTTTGAGTCCTAGAGACATTTATAAGATCTTGTGTCTCCTAAGTAGAAGCAGCCTGGTTAAGGAGACCATGCATGACTTTTTTTTTTCTTGCAGGGGTGGGAAAGCAACCTCTCTGTGAGTAAGGACAGCTTTATCAGGGTGAAACTTTCCACTCATTTCCTAAGCAGACAGCTGCCCTGCCCCTCCCCTAATTCCTTCAATGCCCCTCTTCAGAGGACTAATCTTCGGGTTGCACTGCCTCAGGGGAACAGGCTGGATCGGTCTCTTTTCCCAGGCCTGCTAACTGCACTGGCTTTCCCCGTGCCCCACCCCTCCGAGCTCCTCCTGAGCTGAGATCATCACATTAGCCTAGTGTATTCCCTTCTGACCCCGCAGGGCTGTGCCCAACCGACCGTCTGCCCCTGGCACACTGGCCTGGAATTTATTCTCAGTCAGACACAAGGATAGAGATGAAATGTATTCATCAGACATGGTCTTGGTTCCCCTTGCTTAGTATTAATAAGGGAGGAAAGCCTGCATAGGGGTTTCCAGAAATTCCCATGTGTCTTTCCCATCCCTGACTCTCTGGCTTTCTCCATCCACCCTCTCTAATCAGAGTCACTGGAGAGTTTGCCCTTGTCCGTGACCTCTAGAGAGACCTAATCAGACAGACAGTTTGGAAGGGAGATAACTCATCAAGACTGGCTGCTCTGCAGAGCATCAAATCAGCTGAGAAATAACAATGATACCACCCAAATTAACTGAATGGTCTAAGCAGACCTGAGCTGGGGTGTAGCGCTATCACAGGAGAAAGAGAAAAGCGTGGGTGGGATGGCAGCTATGGGACCATCCCAGGGTCTCATCATGGACCCTTCTGCAGGGGGTCCCTGATGGCGAGATGATGACAAATGTCTCAGATACCTTGAGTGCAGGGAATTGAGGAGGGAGTTTGCTCAGCAATATGAGATTAAGAGAGAGAGGAGAGAGACAGTTTGAGCTGATGGGTCTCATCTGCAGAGAGAGTCCCCAGAGGGAGAGGCTCTACAGAGAGCCCCATTTTCCTTTTTGAGGCTTTGGGACAAGCCTTTGAACTTTCCCTGGCTGTGATTAAAAGACCTATAAAGTGGGGTTATGCTGCCACTTAGTGGAGATAAATATGAGCATCTACCAATGCTTTGAGAAATTTCACTAGTCATAGAATATCAGAGTGGGAATGGACCTGAGAACAGAGAATGTCAGAGCAAGAAGAAACCTTAGAATAGGGGTGCTTAAACTGGGGTACACAATCTCATCTCTCATTCCATGGGTAAATTTCAGGGGGTCCCGTGGACTTGGAGGGGGAAAAATGACATTAAAAAAATTAACCTCTAAGTGAAATTGAGTGTTTGCTTCAATTATTTAAAAACAGTATTCTAAGAATGAGTCCACAGGCTTCCCCATACTGCCAAAGGAGTCCATGATACACCAAAAAGAGGTAAAGAACTCCAGCCTTAGAACACAGAATATCAGAATTGTCAGACCTTAGACTATAAATCACTGAATAGCAAAGCTATTCTATGGGAACATTAAAAGCAGAGAGTAGGGGTGACTAGGTAGTGCAGTGAATAGAGCACTGGCCCTGGAGTCAGGAGGGCCTGAGTTCAAATCCAGATTCATCCATTTAACCCAAAAACTTGCTGTGTGACCTTGGGCAAATCACTTAACCCCAATTGCCCTCCAAAAAGCGTGTGTGTGTGTGTGTGTGTGTGTGTGTGTGTGTGTGTGTGTGTGTGTGTGTGTGTATAAGCAGAGAGTATCAGAACTGGAAGGGATCTTAGAATAATAGAATATAGATGTTCTGACCTGGAAGGGGACCTTAGAATGCACAATGTCAGAGCTGGAAAGGACCTTTAGAGGTTACCTGCTCCACATTTCTCATTTTGCAGTGGTAGAAACTGGGGCCCAGAGGAGAAGTGACTCATTCAAGATCACACTGAGTTAAGGAAAGAGATCAGAGACAGTGTCCAGGTCTCTATGACTGTTTCTCTTAAATTGTGACGTTCCTTTTAGAAGGGATTTTTGGTTTAATCCAGGGTATCCCCAAAAATCTTAGTGTTGCTTTAAGCCTAAGAACTGTTTAGGCCTTTTAGCTACCTTAGATAATGAAAGGAAGAGGATTACATTTATTTTGACTTTAATTTTTATATGAATCCAAAAGAGAAAATACTTGATTATTAGGTCAGAATGGGCAAATGAAGGGGAAAAAAGGTGTCTAAAGGGATTTGGGGAGAAGAGAGATACTCTTCTATTCCTCACCATGTCCCATTTTTTTCTTCTCTCTTTTTTTCTTTAACTTTTTTCCTCACATTTTCCCCCCTTTCTCTACCCAGAGACAAACTTGGTAAATATTGATCAGTGCAAAGAATAATCATGGGTGGACTTAAGTGAATAAAATAAAATATGTAGGATAGCAAAGGAAATTATATTGAAATACAATTATCTCAGGGCAGCTAGGTGGTGCAGTGAATAGAGCACCGTCCCTGGAGTCAGGAGAATCTGAGTTCAAATCTGGCCTCAGACACTTAACATTTACTAGCCATATCACCTTGGGCAAGTCACTTAACCCCAATTGCCCTGCCTTACCCCTCCAAAAAAAAAAAAGAAATATAATTATCTAAATATCAAAACAAATTCACAGTCCCCAGGTCCCTTTCCAGTCCAAACATTCCATATTCTAAATTCTAAAGCCCATACAAGCTCTGACCACCTGTGTGCTAAGGTCTCTTGTCAGCTCCAGCACTGGGTATTTTGAGGGTCATGCCAAGCAAGGCCCAGCATGTTCTATTCTAAGGTCCCTGCTGGTTCTAATATTCCATGGTTCTGTTCTCCTCTCTTTGACTCATTCTAAGGTGAGGAGAGAAACCAGAAACAGTTAGATCCTTGAATTCTATGTACAGGAGGGACCCACTGGTTGTGATGAGAAATCCACCAGGCTGTCTCTGAGCACCTATGAGCTGCTTTTAGTAGCCAGTAGCAGGCTATTTTTGAAATTAAAAGATGGCTAGAACTAGCTTAGCTCACAGTGTAATCCGAAGAGTCAGTTCTCCTTACAGCTTACTTGCCCTATCTCTAAAACAGAACCTATGACAAAAGACTATAAATGATTACCAGAATAAGAAACAGCCTTATCTAACGGGCCTGCTTTTCAGTTACATACCTCCTCTGACAGAAAGAACTAATCCCCAGAAAACATCTTGAATGATTTCAGTCCCGGGGAATTAAGGAATCCCTGACTTTGGCTCTTGGTCCTAGATAGCTCCTTGTACTCATTTATTCCTGCTTTTCTTGTAGGAAGTGGGATGAAATGTTACTCACATCTGTGTCTTGTGCACCTTGTGGCTGAGTCTACATGGAGGACTTTCCCCGCACTGTCTTCTGTGAGGCACCTGGTGGAAGTGGTGTTATTGTCATTTTCAGATGAACTGAGGCTCTGAGTGGGGTTAAGTGACAAGATGACAAAGCCAGTAATTGCCAGAGAAATCTCGTGGTATATTAGAAATAACAGTAATGATGAGGATGATGGTATTAAAATAGAGTCTTAAGGTTTGCAAAACGCTTTATGAATATTATCTCATTATATCCTTGTAACAATTCAGGGTACTAGGGATTGCTTTTATCCCCTTTTTACAGAGGAGGAAACTGAGGAACAGAGAGTTGTGTTAAAAGATTTTCCAAGAGTCACACAGCTAGTAAGTGTCTGAGGCTAGATCTAAACCAGGTCTAGTTGTCTCCAGGTCCAGGACTCTATCCACTATGCCAGCTCGCTGGAAAGAGCACTGGGTCAAAAGATCTGGGTTCAAATTTTGTCTCTGCTGTTATCTCCCTCGAGCAAGACCCTTCCCCTCTGAGAGCTTCAGTTTCTTTGTAAAAAGAGATTGAGTTACATGATCTCAAAGCTCCCTTCTGGCTCAACCATCCTGTGAGTTCAAGTCAAACCCAGGTCTCCTGACTCCCATCCCAGTGCTCCTTTCACTGCCTGATGGTATGAGTGTGCAGGGAAATAGAATCACAGCACCTGTGAGTAAAGCAGGGTGTTCCTTTATCACCTTACCAAGCAGCCAGAGACCAGGAGACCAGAGATAATTAGACTTCTGTCTCTTTCCCTAGATTGCAGAAACCTACGCTTTTCTCCCAAGGGAGGCTGTGACACGGTTCCTGATGAGCTGCACAGAATGTCAAAAGAGGATGCACTTTAACTCCAATGGGTTAGAGCCCAAAGGTAAACAAAGACAGCTATTTGGGGTCAGGAGTGGGGCAGAGGGGTGGGCTGGAGCAGGGACCCCCAGACAATATATTTCCACAGCTGCTGCTGCATCATCTGCGTAGGAGAACTGTGAATGCTGGCAGAGCCCTGAAGAGAAATGCTGATTAAGCACTTGTCCCAATTCCCAGAGGCCAGTGGGAACCCACAGTGCTGCCGGGGAGAGCTACACTTTTATCTCAGGGATCATTTGAAAACTCACCAAACATTCCTCCCAAATGCCACCTCTGAAGCCTTTCTTGAGCACCCTGACTGAAAGTGATCTTGCCATCCTCTAAAACTCTCGTAGCGTTTAGCATTGTAGAATCTGGAGCTGCTGGCAGAGATCTCAGACATCATCCTGGGTCTAAACCAATGCTCCTGTTTGGGGGGGGGTATTGGAGGAGGTGACCTTGGAAGTCCCTTCCAGCTCTAGGATTTTATGATTGTAAGAACTCCAGATTCATTCCTTCAGCAAACAATTTAATGCTTTGTGCTGGGCAGTAAGGGAAATATAAAGAGACTGAGACAAGACTGTTATGGAGTTTATAAAATTAGTAGGGATAACTAGATAGGCACAGATAAAGAAAGCCTAAATTTGAATGTAAAAAGTGAAACATGCTATTAAATAAAATGAGAAAGATTGCTTTCAGCTGGGGGAATTGTGGAAGGCTTCCTGAAAGAGGTACCTTTTTATTTGGGCTTTGAAAGCTAGTAGGATGTCAATAGGCAGAGATGGGAAAGAGGTTTCATTGGGGTAGAGAAGACATTCCAGGCACAGAGATATTGAATATTGTGAATAAAGGCACTACTGAGGAAGGAAAGCAGAGGGAATGTTGGAGGTGGAGAGCAGGGAAGAGTAATGAAAAGTAGGTCTATTTTAGATGGTCCATAAAGTATATGAAGGGGAAGATAAGGCTGACAAGGTAGGCTGTGTCTGTATTTCAGGAGGGCTGAGGAATCTGGATTATCTTGAATGAGCAGTCAATGCTCTGTGACTTCATTCATCGTATCACCCCAACACAATGCTTTGAATATAGTAGGTGCTAATTCAACTCAACTAACATTTATTAATTGCCTTTTGGGAACACAGCAGTATGGGGGAAATATTCGGATTAAATTAGATACGGTTCTCTCCCTCATGGCACTTATTATCTCAAGTGGAAAATAAGTCACACAGAGATAATTATAATATGAAAATAAGGTATAGGGGTGGCTAGATGTTGAAGTGAATAGAGCACTGGCTCTAGAGTCAGGAGAACCTGAGTTCAAATCCAGCATCAGACACTTAACACTCACTAACCATGTGACCTTGGGCAAGTCACTTACCCCCAATTGTCCCCTCCAAAAAGCAAAAAAAAAAAAAAAGGATTAGAAAAGAAAATAAGGTATAATGGGTATATGGGTATAAAACATAAAACTAGTGTGGTAAGACTTTTACAGGGACTGGTTTTTTTGACCTTCTTTGTAGGTGCTTAACAAATGCTTGGTAACTTGACTATCACAGTATTACAAGTGAAGGTCTTTGAGAGACTCAAGGAGAAAAGATCATAGGTGGTGTGGGATAGTGGGGGGAGGGGCAGGGAACCCACTGGAATGTGCTTGGAAGATCTGTCTTAAATCCCAGCCATGCCAACTATTATTCTGTGTGACCTTGGACAAGGGGAAGGTCACACAGAAGGTTTCCCAGTGCCAGGCACTGTGCTAAGCGCTTTATAAATATGATCACAAGTCACTTAACCTCTCTGCAACTCCACTTCCTCCCTTCTAAAATGAGGGGGTTGGACTGGATGGCCTCTGAGATCTTTTCTAACTCTTACTCTGTGATCTTGTGATTCTATAACCTCTGTGGTCTTCACTTCCTTGTCTGTAAAATGATTGATTCCCTTCTAGTTCTGAGACTGTAAAGTGACCAGTTATTTTATGAACTATGAGGGAAAGCTTCCTGGAGGAGATAACACTTGAGCAAGGCATTAAACTAAGCATAGGATTTGCATAGGCAGAGATAAGCTGGGGGTGTACCTCCTTAAACTGTTTTTTTTTGTTGTTCATTTTTTTGTTTTGCTTTTAGGAGGACAATTGAGGTTAAGTGACTTGCCCAAGGTCACACGGCTAGTTTTTGTGTTAAGTGTCTGAGGTCAGATTTGAACTCAGGTCCTCCTGACTCCAGGGCCTGTGCTCTATTCACTGTGCCACCTAGCCACCCCCTTAAACCGTTAACAAATAATATTTGTTGTTGTAAAAAAGCAAATGAAATTATGCAAGGCCCCCTCCAGTGACAGGAAGGTAAGTGGAGTCGCTTCTAGCATTCAGGTTCACAGATTCTAGCTTGTATCTGCTGAGTGAGCTGCAGGCAGTCCCTGAGCCCCATTTTCCCCTGGAGCCTCCCCAGAGGCCCCCACTAAATCTTGGGGGCACATCTGCTTGCAGGTGGCTTTGGCACAGTAAAACGAGCCAATAAATTTAGCTGGTGCATGTAGAAAGTCTCCCTGAGAATGGAGCCCAGGTGGGCCATTCATCCAGGGTTTAGCTTCCCCAAAGTACTCTGTGCCAAATCTGTTTGCTGGCACCCAGCCCAGGGAAGGTTGCTAGAGTCAGGGGCAATTTTGCCCCTGTTTGAAATCTAGGCTCTGGCTCTGAACAAAGGGTGGCCCATTTGTTTAGGTGTTGATTAAGTGGATTCTGTTGTAAGTGACACAAAGAATATTGCAACCATCATAGATAAAAATCTCATACCAAAATGAATGGCAAAGGAAACCATACGTGAAGGAGACCTATGGGGTTTTCATTTCATTTTGGTTGGCCCAGGGAAACAGCATGTTAGGAACTCCTGACACCAGCCCAGTCACCATCATCCAATGACTCCCCTTCCCCTGAGAACAGTTAGGCCATTACCTCCCATCAGGCGCATCCACCAGCTCTTGCCATGTGAGGCGCTGAAATAAATCTCCTGTAAAAGGAGCTGATATCCCCTGGGAAACTCTGAACCCCCCACACTTGGATCCAGGATGCATTGGCATGTGCTAAATGGGACCCTCTAGTTGTGATGAGAAATATACCTAGCCATTTCCAAGCATTGGCATTGATTGGCATAATGCTATGTAAGTGACTTTCTGCCCTACATCCCCCCTGAAATTTGTCTGAACTAAAGCAGGGCTTTGTACACACATCTTGGTTGGCTGTGTGATGCATTTCCTTGGTAGCTGGGGCATAGAGGCATAGAGTATTGGCCCTGGAAGATGTGACCTTAGAATGTCAAAGGGAAGTTTAGAACATAGAATGTTAGAGGGAGAAGGCAGACCTTAGAATACGTATGATAATAATAGTAATAATAATAATAATAATAATAATAATAAATATCCCATCATGCTTTAAGGATTTCAGAATCCTTTCCTCATAACAGCCATTGGAGGCAGAGTTCATGTCCAATTATACCCATTTGACAGATAGAGGAACTGAGACTGAAAAGAGGTTAAGGGAGTGACTTGCTCATTGTCACATATGAAGTAACTCAAGGCCGGGTAGGGCTCTTTCTGCTACACTGGGCTGCTTGCAAAGTGAGGAGCTCAGGCTGTCATGACCAAAGGGACCTCAGAGACTCTCCAGTGCTTTTACTAGCTGTGATTTTGGACAACACAACCTCTCCCAGACTCAGTGTTGTCATCTGTAATATGTGGGACAGTAATGGCTCCTACCTCACAGAGTTGTTAGCATCAAATGAGTTAAGGTATGTAAAGCACTTTGAAAACCTTAAAATGTTACATACAGGTGAGCTATTCTTGTTATTGCTACTCTTATTATTATATAACCCAACCCTTGACTTGGCAGATGGAGTAACTGAGACCCAGGAAAGGGAAGTGACTTGCCCAAGGTCACATAGCTAGTAAGTGATGGAATGTATGTGTGTGTGTGTGTGTGTGTGTGTGTGTGTGTGTGTGTGTTTGGGGGTGGTAATAATCAGTAGAATTGGGACCCATATTGGTCTTTTGACCATACCCCACTAATCTTCCTTCCCATAGAAACTTCTAGTCCAGGCAGTCTTTTATTCCTCCAGGTCATCTTTTCAAAAACAGGGTCTTAGTCCCGAGGGTATCTTCTTCCCCTGCTTAATTCCTGCCTGGAGTCGTCACCCTCGGTTTCACATCCTAATCATTTCCACAGCAACTGGCTGTGTCAGACACAGAGCCTGTTCTGGGGGAGGAAAGGGGTCTACAAGAGGTTGGCATCCTCTAGGGAGGAGGCTTTGCTCCGATAGCGATTCTAAGGGGAAACTACTCTCTGTCTCCCTCCCACTTCAACAGCAGGGATCCTTGAGGCAGGGTCTGTAGCAGCGACTCTCTCCTGCCCTTTGCCAGCTTCATTCCGTTTCCATTTCCCCTCTGGCAGCCAAGCTTCCTAGCAGGAGGTGGCATGGGGAGGATGCTCCCATTCCCCTCCCCCACCCTCCAATACTCCCCCCCACCTCTCCAGGGCTCTGGAGATCGTCAGCGTGATGATGTCCTCATCCTCCCACTCCCCAATTAAGGCTCCAGAGGTCTCCTGGGGCTGCTGACTCCCTCTCCAAATGATCTTTATGGAGAGGAGGGAGGGGGTATCATACAGTGAGTGGCTCATTTCCCCCACCTTCTGCAAAGAGAGGGGGAGAAGAGGAAAGAGGATGAGAGGAGGAAGCTGGAGCTGAGAAATCCCTGGAATATAAATAAACCTTGTGGGTTCAGCAGAGAAACCTCAGTCCAGCATGCTACTGTCAGGGGAAGGGGTGGATCAATTCCCCATTGTGCCCATCAGGTCCTCACCCTTTGAATAAACTCCATTTCTTTATCTCAGGTAACAGAGCTTTCCCTGTCAAAACCAACACCCTAATAAGTGAGGGGGAACCAAAGAATGCAACCCAACTCTAAGGTTTCTTACACCAGGAAGGTTTTTTTTTGCCTGCAGATTCTCCCTTTGTAGCTGTGATAGGTGAGGTGGAGAGTTCTGAGCAGACAATATTGTAAAACCCTTGCAGTTGTGCTAATACCGGCTTATAGAACCTTTCCTTACCTCTGCCCTCTGAGCTGGTTCAGGAAGTATTATTATTCCTATTAGCCAAATTAGTAGACTTAGGCCCAGGTGAGCAAAGCATATTACCTAAGATCACATACCTAGCACATAGAAATGCCACAACCTGAACCCTGGTTCCCTGGCTCCAGGTCTAATGTTTTATGAAGAGCATTGTATGTTATACTTTTGGGGTGCCCCATAGTGAAATGTTATAGTAGATATCGATCTGGCTCTGGAGTCAGTGAGACCTGGGCTCAAGTCCCATCCAACACATTTTGTCTTTATGACCCTGAGCAAGGCACCTAACCTCTGAGTACCCCCAGACAACTTCTAAGACTCAGTTGCAGAACAGATTCTGATTTGCATTGGTTGAAAGGGATTTCTTCATTGAAAGTTCCCCATGCCAATGAAATCACAGGTCTGGTTAAAAAAAAATCAGTTCAAACAGTACTGGGTCCAAAGTAAGGCATAAGGCATAATGAGTTAGAAATACTTGCAGTTCAATTGCTAATGATCAAATCCTTCACATACCACAAAACACATTTTAAGAAGGACATTAACAAGTGAAGGTTCAACTTGAAGAGATTCTGAGGGACCACATTGGTGAAGACACTGGAGACAATGGTGTAGGTAAAGAAAGAGCTGGGGTATGTATTCTAGAGAGCAGACAAGATCTCTGTCTTCAAATGCCTCTGGGTCTGACTGTCCTGTAGAAGAGGGATCATAAGATTTAGAACTGGAAGGGACTGAGGCCCACTTGTTCTTCTTGGCCCCAGAAGACAGCACAAGGGGTGGAAGTTGCAGAGGCAGGTTTCTACTAAATATAAGGAAAATCTTTCTAATCATGAGAGCTGTCCCAAAATGAAATGAGATGGCTCTGAATTCAAGTCTTCTGACCCCAAGGCAAATGTTCTTTCTTCTGTATCACACTGCTTCTCACTCTCTTCTCCACTTCTTGTTCCTTGGAGACCCCAGAAAAAGGGATTTGAGGAAACTGTCAGGACAGAAAATGTCAATATGTGCCCTTTGTGGCCATGTCTTATTTGGGGAGGGCAACAGAATTAAATTATTTCCCTTCCCTTCCTCCTCCTTCTCTTCTCTCTCTCTGTCTCTCTGTGTCTCTCTGTGTGTCTCTCTGTGTCTCTGTCTGTGTCTCTCTGTCTCTCCCCCTCCCTCCCTTTGTCCCTCACTCCTCCTCTTCCTCTCTCTCCTTTCTCTCTCCCTCTCACTTTCTCTCTCATCTCTTCCTTTCTCTTCCTCTCTCTCTCTCTCCCTCTCTCTTTCCTTTTCTCTTCCTTCCCCTTTCCCCTTCTTTTATCCTCTCTCCCTCTTCTCCCTTCCCCTTCTCTTTTCTCTACTCTCCATACCTCTCTCTCTTTCTCTGCCTCTCTCTCTGTGTCTCTGTCTCTGCCTCTCTTTCCTGCTCTCTCTTCCCCTCTCCCCTGCTGACAAGAGAATTGTCTCTAAATATAACATCCCCTCAAAATGCCTGGGAGGCATCAGCCAGCTCTGGATGCCTGGCAGCACACAGGTGGGGTAGAGAAGAAGAGGGGTCTCTTGTGCAGGCCCTGGTTACCCTGACCAAACAGCAACACCCTGACCTTTGCCCTTTCCATGGTCCCTCTGGACATTAGAGATTGGTGCTCTCTCTCATTGCTGCTTCCCTGTCAGTGTTCTCTTCCTCGACCTTCATCCACTGTCCCAAGGGAGGTAAGGGATGCTTCCCAGCTGGGCTAGACTGGGCTTGTTTGGCTTTTTGATTGATCAAGCACTGGGCAAGAAAGGTGAAAGGTCAGTTGGAAAGTGAAGGCCTGAGGCAGGGGGGTATCAGGCAAGGGGAGCTTCCCCTGGGCTGTTTCTCACTCAGACTAGGACAGGGACACTGCTCACTCTTCCCTCAGAAGAAGCTCCTGAATCCTGCCTTCCTAGGTTTATGAAAAGTATCCTTTCCTTGCCTGTTTCTAACCATGGGCAGTCCAGGCCCCTGCATCCTGATTCTTCATTCTCTGAGCAGCACAAACAAGGGCTTTGAGGAAACAGGAAGTCAGGGTGAGAAATTCCAGGGCTGCCAGGCTCTGGAATCATTGCTCCTGTGAGATAGCTGAGGACCAGCAGGGCATTCAGACTTAGAGTCAGCTGAAGTCATGGCTAGCTGTGTGCCCTTGGGCAAGTCATTGAATCTCTCTGTGCCTCAGTTTCCATATCTGAAAGAGTGAGAATAATATCTGCAGTACCCACTTCGCAGAGCCTTTGTGAGAAGCCAATGAGATAATGTAGGTATTTGTAAAACTTAAAGTACTATATAAATGCCATTTAATGAATGTTTCCATACCAGACTTAGAGGGAGTAAATAAGCATTTATGTAGCACCTACTGTATGCTAAATGCTTTAAATATATTATATCCTTTGCTCCTCACAATAACCCTGGGAGATACAGGTGCTGTTTTTATCATAATTTGAGGCAGCCAGAGGTTAAGTGACTTGCCCAGAGTCACACAGCTAGTGAGTACCTGAGGCTGGATTTGAACTCAGGTCTTCTTGACTCTAGGCCCAGAGCTCTATCCCCTGCTTTACTTAGCTCCCTCATTAGTACAGGAAAGTATCCATGAGGAAATGCTCTCTACCTCTGTGAAACCTGCTCTGCAGCTCATAGCCTTAGCATTGTCCAGGGCAGCAACAGGTTAAGTGACTTAAAAGGGAATCAGAGCCATAATGTGCTGGAGGCAGAATTTGAACTCAGATCTTCCTGGCACTAAGACTAGTTCTCTCTCCACACACTTGTGCTGTCTCTCTCAGAGAATGTACAGTATCATCCCATTCTTCTTAATATTTTCAATGGAATTTGGATAAAAATGGTCTTGGGACGAGTCAATATACTGCTATTATTTTTCAATTTATAATGTTTTGTGAACTACCGTGTAGGCGGATGACATGACTGCTGTTTGTCCATTGTTGGGTCAGCCAGCTGCTACAGTAGATAAAGGGCTGGACCTGGAGTCAGGAAGACCTGAGTTCAAATCCAGCCTGAGATCACTGTGTGATCCTAGGCAAGTCACTTAACCTCCGTTTGCCTCAGTTTCCTTATCTGTAAAATGGAAATAACAATAGCACCAACCTCTCAGGATCAGGTGAGATAATGCTTGCCATGAATAAATGCTGTACAGCTCCTGTCATCACGGATGATGATAATGATGATGTTACATACTTGTCACCAGAAGCTTGGCCACCAGGTCATGAACTTTTTGGCCCTAGCAATTTATGAAATTATCTACAAACACTTGGAAGAAGTTGTACTCTTTATCAGTGAAAGAAGGTCTCCCCATAGATGAAATCACAGCTCTTGAAAGCCTTAAAATAAATATAAAATCTTAGACTATCAGAGTCGGAAGGGACCCTTAGAGGGCATCTCTAAGCTTTCCCCTCCCCATAAAACTACTTCAGAAGTTGCCAGTTGGGAGAATGCAGGAAATACTACAGTCAGAGTTTTCATTGATTCACTAATACTTTCTGATTTTCGGTGATGGAGTAGGTCTGGCTTGGCTGGGTTTGAGGGAAACTTCTCCACCATTGTCTGCGATGTTCTGTAAACACATCCAGCCTGATTTCCTTCTCTTTTGGCAAAGAGATGTTGAAATATGTCTCCAGAAGCTCTCTTCTTTCTCACTAAGGATTTGTTGGATCATTCAGGATCACACTCCTTGGTATTTGATAAGGCGACTTTTTCCACTGGGTAACATATCTAAAAGTACAGTCATCTTTTTCTTGTGAATGACACCCTTGGTGAGAACATTTAAAGTTTTGGTACAATATACCTATTTTGGTCCTCAGGACATTTCTCTCTAATTCTTTAGCTTCTGAAGTGAATTCTAGACTACTTACTTAGTTCAGGTTTAATAAGACCCTGGTTCTTTCTGGAACAGTGATATCAAACTCAAATAAAAACAGGGACCGCTAAACCATTTCAAAGAATCCCTATAGACTTAGAAAACCATGTATTAATATTTTCTGTACTCTTTTATTTTTATACATTTTGTTAAATATTTCCCAATTACATTTTTTTATCTGGTTCTGCACTCTTTGTGTTTGACACCTCTTTTCTGGAAGACCCTTAGAAAGGGAGCAGGCACCCTTTTGTATCAAATGTAGATGTTATGTAATCAGGGTTGCAGCTGCTGCTGCCAGTAGCCCTAAGTAGGGAACCAGCCTCTCTTCCATTCTTTATTCTCTCTTTGGGCAGGAGAGATAGAAGCAATAAGATTCACTACTTGTGGGCTAGATTGGCCTTCTTTTGGCAGCTGCAGAACCAAGTGTACTGATAGAAGGGGAATGAGTCATGTGGAATGCCTGCATGTCTGAACTAACAGCTCTGGGGAGCCTTGTGTTTCCTTGGTGGCTTTCTTGTGTGTCTGTGTTTTTGTTCCTCTGAGTTAGGTTTGACCCTGGGGAAGTAAATCTTACCTACCAGGCTAGAGTTTGAACTGTCTCTAGTCTTAGGAATAGAAACTACTGACAACTTGGGCAGTGATAACTGTCAGCAAGATTTGGATCCTCAGATAATAACTTCTGAACCTGAACCCAGCTGTCCCTGTTTCTACTCAGACTGCCCATCTCAGAGACTGCCAGGATGTTGGGAATCAAAGGTTGGGAGACTGTGACCCTAGATATGGAAGAATGGAATATGGAATATGGAAGAATGTGTTGTGTGGGTGATCAATGTCAGAAGCCAGGATCCTAACCAACTCTGTCTCTACCTTACTCCCCAAAAGGCATCCATAGCTATGCAGATAAATGAGTGACCTGGTAATATAATTGCAAGAATCTGGGGAAGTATCCAAGACTGAAATCTATAATGACATCTAGTTGCACAGAAGACTTCCAGTAAGCTCTTTCTGTACACCACTGACATATATAGCCTTCTAGAACTCCACCCCTCATTAATTGAGTACTAACTATCACAACTTTAAAAATGGGAAAGGCTTTTTTGCCTGAGTCTAGTGATAAACTGTGTATCTATTGTTTGAAGACCACCGTAGCCAAGTATGGAGAGGCCAATGAGATGACACAGTTTGGGTTTTTTTTGACCATATAGCAACTCACAGCTTGTCTACCTAGTTGCAAGGAGGCTGTGATATATGTCTGTGGAGGGTGTGTTCACACTGGGGAAATAATCAGATCCTTGAAGTGCTGAAGCTATTAGCTTCAGGAAAGAACTCTGGATTACTTAGGCCAGGCTTTAAAAAAGCTGTTGTTCTGGAAAGCCCTTGGCTTGATGGGAGCAATCAGTGTTTTGTATTGAAACTAGACATTAGAATGAGGGAGGCAGCAGCTGCTGCTAATAGCCCTAGGGAGGACACCAGTCTCTCTTCCACTCTTGAATATGTCTGGACAGCAATATAGAAGAGGTGAGATTCAGTAACTGGTCAGTAGAAGAGGGAAGAGTCAAGAAATGTTTAATCTAACTGGTAGGGAGGATAATGAGTTGAGAAAAGGCCAGACATTGGGGTCACTGGGTGGTGCAGTGAATAGAGCACCGGCTCTGGAGTCAGGAGGACCTGGGTTCAAATCCGGCCGCAGACACTCGACACACTTACTAGCTGTGTGACCTTGGGCAAGTCACCTAACCCCAATTGCCCTCCTAAAAAGCAAAAAAAAAAAAGCTCAGAGGAGACATGGTTTTGTTGTTGTTATGGTGTTTTTTTTTAGGGGAGAGGAGGAGATAATACTTGCTTTTAGACATTCCTTGCATCTAATAATGAGAAATTACATATACACTCCGGTTTATAATTTATAAATAGATTTCATAGATACTCTCATTTGATCCTCACAACTGTATAATCCAGGTAGTTAAGAAGAGAAAGATGATATTGTCCTTATTTTGCAGGTAGGGAAACTGAAGCTCAGATTGGTCACAGGATGGTAGATTTAGAGCTGGAAGGGCACTTAGGGGCCCTCTAGTCCACCTCCCTCACTTTGTAGGTGAGGAAACGAAGGTCTGAGTCTCAGTCACTTGCCCAAATAATTGAAACTCATGTCTTCTGGCTCCAGACTGAGAGCTCTTTTCATTGAACTGAGCTGAACAGGCTTGCTCAGCCAGATCACTAATATAATAATAACCAATGTTTAAATAGCACTTTAAAGTTTACAAAGAGTTTTACACACATTATTTCATTTGAGTCAATAGCCCTGTAGGGCCTAAAGCAGGTGTTGCAGGCATAATCATCCTAATTTTACAGATGAGAATACTGAGAAGTTAAGTGACCTACCCAAGGTTACCCAGCTAACAAGATTTCAGAAGCAGAATTTGAACAGAAGTCTTCCTGAGTTCAATTCCAGTATTCTATACACTATACCATTCTCTTTTAATAAATAGCAAAACAGGGGCAGCTAGGTGGCACAGTGAATAGAGCACCAGCCCTGGTGTTAGGAGGACCTGCGTTCAAATCTGTCCTCAGACACTTAAAACTAGCCATATGACCTTAGGCAAGCCACTTAACCCCAACTGCCCTGCCTTCCTCTCTCCAAAAATAATAAATAAATAGCAAAACCAGGGCTTTTGTTCTTATCTCCTGACTCCAGATCCAGGAGTCTTTCTACTAGAGTCTGCTCCTTTCATTGGTCTCTCAGCCTAGGCTTGGAAGGTGGAGGGGAAACTGGAATGTGAATGTATTTCTTTCCTACCACCAGTTATTTTGCCTTCGAGAGAAGAGGGGTAGGAACTGATAAGGGGTCAGTCCCCCAATCCTATCGAAGTGGGAGGGTGGAGCTAAAATCCAAAGGACAGCCCAGTGTGCTTTCCCTCCTCCTCCTCCTCTTCCTCCTCTCTCTTTCTCTCTCTCTCTCACTCTCTCTCACTAAACACCTGGGATGTGTTTCATTACATTTAGTAATTCAGTTCTAATCAATACATGGCCAGCTAACCTTGGAGTTGTCCTTGACTCATAACTTTCCCTCTGCAACCTCACCTGACCAAGATAGAGACTACAATAATATCTCCAGGGCTCTTCAGAGCCCTTCAATGGCTTTTTACCACCTATTGAAACACACCTCAAGTCCCAAAGCTGACATTCAAGGCTTCTTGCCAGCTTGCCACCTTGCCAGTCTGATAATAACAGCAATTCACTATTCTGCAGCATTTTAAGGTTTATGAGGCATTTTCCTTCACAAGATTCCCATTTTACATAATGAAAATTGAGGCTCGATCAGGCTCTTAGGGACCCTATTCTCCAGAATCTAGTGTTCTTTCTACCATCTTATTTCCTGGGTGGTGCTGCACCCCTTCACACACCCTGTGCACCAGCCAAACTAGATTCTTCATTCCCCTCTGCCCACATGCTTCTTGTTTTCCCACCTCTATGCCTTTGCTGTGCTGTTGCCCTGTCCTTGGATTGACTTCTCTCCCAGTCACCACCTCTTGAAATCAGCTTCATTCATTCTTCAAGTACTAGTTCAATGTTACTTCTTCTAGGAAACCTAATGCTATCCTATACTTATTGTATGGTTATTGTACATGTTTGTGCAATCATAACCTCTGTGCATGTTTATGCAAATCATAACCTCTATGCAAGATTATAAACACCTTGAGGTCAGGAGATCTGGATTCAAATTCTGATTCCATCACTTAACAGCTGTGTGCCTTTGAGGAAGTCATTTTTTCTTCTCTGAATTTCAGTCTATAAAAATAGGGTTAATAATACTTTCACTCAAGAGCTGTTGGGAGGGAAGTGTTTTAAAAATATTAACACGCCACAGAAATGTGACTTATTATTTGTGTTTGTGTCTTTCCCCAGAGCATAGAGTTCTCCATAGAGCAAACAATTAATGTTTTTTGAATGAATAACTTAAGTTTAAAATGGTCACTTCAGTTTTGTCCAAGGTAAAAACCAAGTTTCACTTTTGACGCTTCAGCACTCGCCATGTTATCGTGAGCAAGCCACTTCCTTCTCTAAGACTCAGTCTCCTCTTTTGTGAAATGAGGATGATATCACAGTATTAAGCCCAACGATGGTTAAAAAGTAAGTATATCGCCCATGTTAAAGGATCATAGAAATGAGAGTTGTGTGAATAGCACTGGTTTTCTCTCAGGCCATTGAGAGGGAAGATGAAGATTCTGAGGTGTCAGTAGTCCTGTCCCTCTCCTTTGAAGGGGAGGCTCCTGGAGCCCTTAATACAGGCTATAAATGGCTTCTGGTTTGTTCTTTCCTTCAGAAAATGAACCTCCCTCTCCTCTGGTTTCTGGCATCATCGACTACAACATGCCCCTCACCTCGACATACCTGAAGCAGATGAAGCTACGGGTAATGAATTCCCAGGAGCAGGTGAGTTGTCGTCTTCAGGGAGGGTTGGTTAGAGAACGTCAGGCAGGGAACGTCTGCCTTCCCTGGACCTGCCGGGTACATTGTAACACCCTATCAGAGACAAAAGACCAAGGCCTGTGAAAACTGACTGAAAATCAAAGAGGTTGCTGGTCTGTTCTCTTGGAAAGGCAGTCAAAGCTGAAAGAGATGGAAGAAGGCGAGTGACGACAAACGGATTCCTAGTTAACTGGTCTGTTGGGCAGAACTCCCTGATGATCGGGAGAATGACTCTAGTGAAATCCATGGACCTCATATTCCCACCCACCTCCATACACCTTCCCAGACAATTACTAATAAGAAGGGATCAAGAAGCTAGAATCTGAGTATTCAGTTTGCCTTTTGAAAAGTGTCAGAGCTGAGAGGGACCTTAGAACATAGAATGTAAAACCTGGAAGAGACTTTAGAACGTAGAACGTTAGAGCTAGTAGGAGACTTAGCAAGCATAGGATTATAGCTGCAAGGGACCCCAGAAGCCTTCTTATTGCACTCTCGCATTTTATAGATGAGGAAATTTGCTCAAGGCCACACAGCTAGTAAGTGGAAAACTAGAACTCATGCCCTGGCATCTGGTGTTTTTTTTCTACTAAACAGCTATGTGTTACAGTGGATAGAGTGCTGGACCTGGAGTCAGGAAGACCTGAGTTCAAATCCAGTCTCAGACACTTAATAGCTGGGTGACCCTGGACAAGCCACTTAACTGCGTTCTACCTCAGTTTCCTCAGCTGTAAAACTGGGATAACAGTAGCAATTACATCAGGGGATTGTTGTGAGGATCAAAAGGGATGATATTTGTAAAATACTTTGCAAATCTTAAAATGATCTATAAATGCTCACTATTATTAAATCACAATTCTGTCTTATAACAGTAATAATAAAAACTCACATTCCTATAATGCTTTACACTTTAAAAGCACTTTTCCCACAGCCAGCCTGTGAGGTTGTAAAAGTATTATTTTACCTGTTTTATAGATAAGGAAACTGTAACTTTGAAGAGGGAAATGAATTTCCCACTGACCAAACAACTTATAAGTGTTAGAGGCAGGATTCGAACCTTGGCCTTCTGACTCCAGGCACAGTATTCTTTCCATTACCTCTCACTGTCTTATTGATCTGAGACAGAATGAAAGAGCGTAGAATCAGGGAGTCAGGAGAAGTGTGTTCTACTCTAGAGGTTTATGCTTGGGAGAGCAAACCTCAGAGAATGACTTGATAATACTCTAGGGCCCCCAAGCTGTCCAAGTCTCCCCAGCTGTGGTTTATTCAGGGCTTTTCAGGGCACCCTGGAAACAGGCTATAAAAAGAAAAAAAAATTAAAAGCACACACACTTTACTATGTATTCACAAAGCCAACCCTACAGCCTTCAGCAAAGAGAGGGCTTGGCTCTTCCTGTTCAGCAGGGTGCAAGGGGGAAGGGGTATGTCTTGTTTTTTAGGTTGTTTTCCACTATGCCCAGGATCATCATAGGTAAATAACCATTTCTTGCATTTTAAAGTACGCTTACATCCATTTTCTCAGTTGCTCTTCTTAACAGCTCTATGTCAGACCAGTAATCCCTAACAGGGATTACTACCACTGGCGCTTTACAGATGGGGAAACTGAGGCTCCATGGTGGTTATGTGATTTGTTTGTGATCACAAAGCTTAAAAGTGTAGCTAGTGTCAGAGCAAGGTCTTGAACCCAGGGCTCCTGATCCCAAGTTCAGGATTCTTTCTATTTCATTCATAGTTGGGTTAGAATATGGAACATAAAAGGTCAAGGCTCAAAGGAGCTTTAGAACATAGACTGTAAGGGGGAGAAGGAACCCCAGAGGTTATCTAGTCTAACCTTTTTTAGTTGATAAAGGAGCAAACTGACTCCCAGAAAAGGAAAGGGACTTGGAAATTCAGTTTTAGGCTTGGTACTAGCAATCAGGTCTTTGGACTCTGAATCTCGGTGTTTCTGTTTTCTTTTAAAATACACACACATTTTATTGACACTTTCTGACTTTATTTCACATAATATCCAAGCTGACCCCCCAAGTCCCCCGCCACACACATACATTCCAGGTTGAACAATCTCTCGTGACAAAGATCCAGGACTCTTTCCATACTCTTTGCTGTGTCCTAGAATGATGTCTTGATCTGTATCTGGTTCAGGTTGGACTCAGATGTCTTTTGAGACCCTTTCCAGTTTTGAGATCCCATGATTATGTAATCTCAGTTTTCATTTTTCCCTGTCTATGTGCAGGGGACAGATTATACCATTTTCAGAACAGAAAATGCAAGATCGGCTCCCAGTCCTGAACCCATAGACAATAACTAATCATTTCAGGTTTGGGAGGGACCTAAAGTCTAGTCCATACTTGAAGAAGAATGCTCATTCCAACACCCCTGACAAATGGTCATCTAGCTTCTGTCTAAAGTCTTTCAATGAGAGGGAACCCACTGCCCCCTGAAGTGGCCTAGACCACTAATAGCCCCCTCTGACCATTAGGAAGCTCTTCTTGACATCAAGTCTAAATTTGCTTTTTGGCAACTTCTATCCATTACTTCTAATGATGCTTTTTGGGGCCAAACAGAAAGAGTATGTTACATCACTTAACAGCCCGTCAGATATTTGAAAACAGCTATTGTTTCTCCCCGAGTCTTCTCTTCTCCCAGTTAAATATCCCCAATTCCTTCATCTGATCCTCATTTGGCATGGCCTTAGGACCCTGTTATTTGCATTGCACCACATTTTTCTTCTATTCTACCCACTAACAAGTGAGGAAGTGGAATCGGAACCCCTAGAAGATGGGGCAGTCCTTACCCTTACTCTCTTCTTTCTCCCCTCAAGTGTCCTACCTACATGTAAGCCAGGGTCACGCTGTAAAAGCCCAGCTTAGATAGAATAAGTGATTCCTTTGGGAAATTCAACCCAAAACATAAATGGAGAAGGATCGCTAGTTTTTTTATTGTTATTATGACTCAGATTTACATAATGCTTTGTAGTTTCCCCTTTCCTCACTATGCTAGTCCTAAAGGACAGTATCTCAAAATCTATGATATAGTAGAAAGAAAATGGAATGAAGATAGGAATGTTTGGCTTTATTAGTCTACTCTGCCATTCAGTCCATATGTGACCATGAACAAGTCACTTCCCTTTTATGAACTGTGATTTTCACCTCTGGAAAAGAAAGCACCTATTTTATAATGAGAAGAAATGGTTTAAAAACCAACATCAATCTTTACTAGATTTATGACTTATTGGTAGATCCTTTCTCTCAGCCTCAAGTCTCCTCATCTGTAAAATGGGGATGATAATAATACTTAACAAGCCCCACCTCAGCTTTACTAGGGGCACCTGAGGGAAGTACTTTATACACCTTAAAGTGCTATAGAAATGTGAGCTGTGAAGATGATTCCAACTCTGAATTTCTGTGATTCTGTGAAGCTAGGAGCTCTTCTCCATTGGGGCTATCTTCGTAAGCTGCTCAAGGTCTGGAAAGCTTGGTTGGCTAAAATGAGGAAGAGATATTTGGTTTCATGGTCACCACATATGCAGTGTGGCATTCCATCCCCCCCTCTCCACAGCTCTAACACATGCAACACCTCAAAATATAAACTATTCAGGCTTCCCAGTCAGTGTTGCAGGAGAGACAGGCTGTACTTCAGTACACTTCCTTGTTCTCATTAATGTGAGTGCTCCTTCCAGCATGGCAGCCCCTGGGCTTTCCATGCCTGTTTTATCCTGTTGCTTTCTTGACAGTCTTTTTCTAGAAATCCTCCATACTGAATCCACCTAATTAGGAGCCCCTTTCCTTGATTCTTTGATTCATTAGTTAGCAGTACACCCCTGGGATCACCCATCCGTTATACAAATAATAAGACTTATTTATAAATCACTTTCAAGTTTACAAAGTTATCTCCTACCTGTCTCCCTTTCTTCCTCCATCTGGTTTGTTAGGTCATTCCCCTTCTGACCACTAAATCTGGACATCCCATAAGGGTGTTCTCTTCCAATCCTTTCTCTCAGGGATCTTATCAGTACTCTTGGGGTCAAACATCATTATTATGCAAACACAACTCAAACCTATATGTCCAGCACTGACTTTCTCTCATGAATGCCAGTCCTGTTTACTAAACATCTTCACTTGACTATTAAGTATGTCAAATTCAACATGTCCAAAATAGAACTCATTCCATTTCTTCCTAAACCTATTTCTCCTTCAAAACTTGACAGTTTCAGTGAATGGCATTTTCATCCTTCCTGTCACCCAAGCTCACAGGCTTGGCACTATCCTTGAGTCCTTCTCTCTCAGCCCTCATGCTTAGTTAATCAGTTGCCAGGTCTTATTCCTGTCTGTATTGACACCCCTCACATGTGCCCTTTCTTTTCACTCGCGTAGCCACTATCAGAGTTCAGACCTTTATTGCCCCTTGTCCAGACTATCGTGATAGCTTCTTATTTGTTCAACCTACTCCTAGTCTTCCCCCTCTACAATTTATTCTCCACACAACTGCCAGATCAGTATTCCTAGAATTTAGGTCTGACCATGTCATCTCCCTGTTCAAAAACCTTTGTTTCTCTGACATCACTAGGAGAAAGTACAAAATCCCCAGCCTGGCATTTAAATTCATCCACAATGTGACTCTTGCCTACATTTCCAGTTCTATTTCATATGACTAAGCTTCATATACCTTCTTCCAGTCAAACTGGACTGTTATCTATTCTCAAAATAAAACATTAGATTCCCTGCCTTGGTGCAGGAAAGTGACACATGACTGCCCTTGTCTGGAATGTGCCCTCAGTCTCTTGAATATCTAACTTTCACCAAATTACAACTCAACTTCATTGTTCGGCTGTTTTTTTTAAGTTGTGTCCAATTCTTCATGACCCCATATAGGATTTTCTTCAAAAAGAAATTAAAGTAGTTTGCCATTTCCTTCTCCAGTTCATTTTTACAAATGAGAAACTGAGGCAAACAGGCTTAAATGACTTGCTCATGGTCACACAACTTGAAAGTGTCTGAAGGCAGGTTTGAATTCAGCTCTTCCTGATTCCAAACCTGGCACTCTAACCACCTAGCTGCCTGTAATTCAAGAGCTACCTCCCAAATGAGCCCTTTCCTGTTTCTCCCCCTCCCCACCAGTTGTGAGCATTCTGTTCCTTTTAGAATTCCTGCATTATTTTGCTTATACTTTTTATCTGCTTTCTTGTCCATATAGTTTATCTCCCAGTGGAATGGAAGCTCCTTGAGAGCAGAGATAATTTCATCTTGTCTCTGTCCCTCCTCTACTTAGCATGGGTACTGCCTCGTACAACTAGCCACTTAGTAAACATCTTATTGGCTTGAATCCTCAAAACAATCCTGTGACATAGGTGCCATGAGTATTATTATTCCTGTATAACAGACAAGGAAACTAAGGCTCAGAGAGGTCAAATCACCTACCCAGGGTCACACAGTGAGTCAGAGACAGGATCTTAATCCTGGACATTCAAGTCTGGTTCCCTATTCACCACACTACACTATCTCTCTACTATCTTTCACTTTCTCTGCATGACCCACCCACTTCCTTTTCCTGCCATAAATGTCCTTCACACAAATAGGTTATCATTGGTGATATGCTGCATCCTGCTTGTGCCGGCCATGTGTCTTGTCATTCATTTTTGGATCACCTGCCATTATGATTCTCCTGAGTTCTTGGATTTATAGCCATAGTGCGTCCCTAGGACAAAAGATATCCAATATAAAACACTTGGTAGACCATGTACTACTATTGTGCCCACTGAGCAGTAGTGTTAGGGCATTCCCATGAAATCCCTTTGTATTTGGGGGCAAGAGAAGGAACCAATGCCAGGGAAACTTGGAACGTACCCATTCCTTTCAGAGCAGCTATTGAAATCCAGCCGGATGGTTCATGCAATCAACATTCAAGTACCTATTTCCTGCCAAGTACTGTGCTAGACCCTGATTGGCCAGCCTGTTCAGTGACAAGGGATTTATAGATAATTTAAATTAGTCACCTTCTTTTACACATGAGAAGACTGGGGACCAAGAAGAGATTTGCCTCACTGACACATAGAGTGGTAACGTTGGACTTTAACCCGAGTCCTCTAGCTGTCAGGAGTTAGGGTTCTCAATATGTTTTTTTAAGCCTTTCAGAGTCTCTTATAATGTTAGATAGAACCAGAAGGGAGAGATGGCCTAGTATGGGGAAAGGGAAGGAGAGAAGAGGCAAGAATTTATTAAGCACCTACTGTGTGTTAGGCTATACCAAGCACTTTACAGACACCTCATTTGATCTTTATAATACCCCTGAGAGGTAGCTGCTGTTATTATCCTCATTTTACAGTTGGGGAAACTGAGGCAGATAGTGGCTTCTCGCCCAGAGTTCACAGGGCTAATAAGTATCTGAGTTAAGATTTAAATTCATGTCTTTCTGACTAGGATAGACCCAGAGTTCTATCCATTGCACCATATAGGCACCTCCTAATTTTAAAAGTAGGGAAACAAATCAAGGAAGAAACTTGTCCAAAGGCATCTAGTACATTTAGTGACAGAGTCAGCACTAGAGCCCATGGCTGCCAATTCTGAGTGTAAAGTTGTTCCTACTGTGTCATGCTGTATAGGCGGTCACTTGCACCCACAGGCAAGGCATCTGAGAAGCCATTCAGTGCAGTAGATTGCAGGGTGGATCTGGAGTCAGAGGCCGTCGCTTCAGACCCTAAATCTGCTAGTTACTCACTGGATGACCTTGGGCAAATGCCTTCTCTCCTGAGTCTTGGTTTCCTTGTATATAAAAAGAGGAGGTTAGAGGCAGAGACGTCTCTAAGGTCAGATCCAATTCTAAATCCTACGGTCTATTAAATCCTGTAATTCCCTGCAGCAAATTTCCAGGTGATGTGAAGTTGGTAAATTGTTGTTGCTCTCATTCAGTCCTTTTAATCGCGCAACACTCTTCATGACCCCACTCAGGGTTTTCTTGGCAAAGATACTGGAGTGATTTGCCATTTCCTTCTCCCACTCATTTGACAGATGAGGAAACTGAGGCAAACAGGAGTAAGTGACTTGCCCAGGGTCATACAGCTAGTAAGCGTCTGAGGCCAGATTTGAACTCAGAAAGATGAGTCTTCCTGAGTTCAGGTCACCTGGTTGCTCCTAAAGTTGGTATATTATACTTATGGCATTTGTAGATAGGAGAGAAGATATGGAACGCCTAGAAAGTGAAACTGATCTAACAACTGCCAGAATCAAATGTGAAACTAACCAGTGTGAATTTTTTTTAAGTCTCGCAATTAAACCGACCACCTACAAATTGAAAAAAAACCCATTCAAATGTGTATATGTGTATATATATGCATATATTATATATATATATTTATATATATTACATGTCTGAGAACTCTATAGTAAGACAAGAAAAAGAAACTTTAAAAGAAATTTTGGTTTGCTCAAACAATGTATAAACTGTGGAGGTTCCTCCTAGGATAAAAGAAGTCTAAAGTTACTTTCAGTTTTGTCTTGTGAATTGTTGTTGCTGTTAAGTTGTTTCAGTTGTATCTGACTCTCTGTGACTCCATTTTGGGGTTTTCTTGGCAAAGAGACTGGAATGGTTTGCCATTTCCTTCTCCAGAAAACTGAGGCAAACAGGGTTAAGTGACTTGCCCAGGGTCATACAGCTAGTTAAACATCTGAGGAAGGATTTGAACTCAGGTCTTCCTAATTCTATCCAAGATCTATCTACTGTACCATCCCGGGATATTTGTATTTTTCTATTCAAATGTTACAGGATGTCTCAGAGAAAGGAATTGGACCTATGATTTCACTGGCATAGAGGATTCCCTCTGCCATTTCCGAATGGCACCTTCTCTGCAATGTGTAGTCTTAGTTGCCTGGAGCACTAAGAAATTAAATGAGGGTTGCCCAGGGTCACACAACTTGTATGTGTCAGAGCTTAGTCTTGAACCCAGACTGGCTCCAAGGCTAGCTCCTTTATCCACTATGCCATGCCACCCATTAGGGTGTTCCAATCCAATAAAATTCCTTAGGCTAAGAAAATGCCTGTTGTTTTGGTCCAGCAAGAGAGTACTGTTTCTTCATGGCTAGTTTTTCTTATTTATCAGTGAATTCTTTGTAAATGAAGCCTCATAAGGTTTTGAATCTGTTCTTGGCTCTGCCACTGATTCCAGCTACACAACCTTGAACAAGTCACTTCTCTTCCTTGCCTTGATTATTTCATATAGAAAATGAGTTGGGGGGCGGCTAGGTGGCACATTGAATAGAGCACCGGCCCTGGAGTCAGGAGTACCTGAGTTCAAATCCGGCCTCAGACACTTAACACAAAAAAAACTAGCTGTGTGACCTTGGGCAAGTCACTTAACCCCAACTGCCCTCTAAAAAGCAAAAAAAAAAAAAAAGAAAAGAAAGAAAATGAGTTGGAAGTTTACCTCTAGCTTTATAAACCACCAGAACTGAAAGTTAGCTTCAAACATTGAGACAAGAACTGAAGGGGTGTTAGATCCTAGAATACACAGTGTTCTAGCTGTCCAGCACTTTAAGCAACCCATTTTTACATTTATACATTTTTACATATGGGAAAACTAGTCACAAAAAGACAAAAATGACTTCCCTGTCTGGAATCTGTAGGAAATTTTTGAGCAGGGCTTCAAAGCCTTAAGGTGAGAGGCATACATCCACATAAGGTGCTGTGAGTTTTTTTTTTAAAGTTTTTTTAAGAGATACCAGATTTTGGAAAATAGCTATTAGTTGCAAAAGAGAGAAATTTAAAAGCAGTGTTATATGTGAGTTGGGTATTTGGAACCTTTTAAATCTTCAAGGGCAGTTTTCCAACACTGGCAAACTCAATATCTGGTTGCAACTAATTTTAAAAATGCACCAGGATCAGAAGAAAAAAATTGGGAGGGGGGAACTATGATCAGACCATTAAGTTCTAAATTAGATAGTGTTTACATTTTAGTTATTTCTGTGCATGTCTTTCCCTCCCTTCCCCCATCTTTCTAATTCCGCCTGAGATTATGAGTTTCTTGAAGTAACTGTTGCTCCTCCATTGCTGATCACGTCTTTTTGTACTCAAAAAATCAAGCTGTTTCATTGATACTGGTCTTCCTACTGACATCGAGCAGAGAACACAAGAATGTCAGAATTGGAAGGACCTTGGAAATCAGGTAGTTCTAGCTCCTCACATAACACATGGGGAACTTAAGGTCCTGAGGAGGCAAATGAGTTCCTCAGAGTCACACAGCTCATTAGTGGCAAAAGTTCTACCAAGACCCAGGTCCCCTGACTCCAAGTCTATGGGTTTTCCAGGAGTGTCTCTCCTTTATGGCCAAACCAGATTTAGAACAATGGTACCACCTAACAAAGAGTTCTCATATCCACTATCTCATTTGTTTTCTCAGAAACAACCCTGAGAGGTAGGTTGTAGAAATACTATTTCATAACTGGGAAAACTGAGGCTCAGTGCCCAGGAAATTACTTGTTCAAGGTTCCACAGTGAGTTAATATCAGAGTTAGGGTTTGAAGCCAGGACTCCTGACTCTTGGCCATCCTGCCCTCATCTTTCCTCAGTTTTTACTTGGTCTCCTTTACTTATAATTGATTTAATTCTATAAATATATTCAGTCATCCATTTGGAATGGGATGGGATAGAGCTTTAGAATTCAACTATTCCTGTCCTTTTATAGATGAGAGAACTGAGCTCCAGAGTGCTTAAGTGTATACTAGTTAGCAGAGCTGAGATTTGAACCCAGGCTCTCTGCCTCAAAATCCTTTGCACCTCTTGGGCTCTTTCTTACTAGCTAGAGCTTACGTCAGCTGCCTCCTATCCATCTGGCTCCCATCGCTGGAATCTTTTACTCTTTACAGCAAGGTGGTGCAGTGGATAGAGCGCCAAAGCTGGAGTCAGGAAGACTCATCTCCCTGAGTTCAAATCCAGCCCTATACTCTTACTAGCTGTGTAACCTTGGGCAAGTCACCTAACCCTATTTGCCTCAGTTTCTCATGTGTAAAATGAGCTGGAGAAAGAAATGGCAAATGACTATAGTATTTCTGCCAAGAAAACCCCAAGTGGGCAAAGAGTCGGACATGACTGAAATGACTGAACAACCACAATTCTTTCCAGTACTTAGCCTCATCTAGGGAAAGCCATTGAAACAATTCAATCTTCTTCCATTAGGAGCTCCGTGGTTGTAAGGGTCTTAATTCCTGTGTGTTAATGTCCTGCTAATGGTCTTGATTCTCCCATCTCAACAAAGTGTGAAAGTCGGGCGGGACTCATTGTTTAAATATGTATGATGGAGGCTGTCTCTTTAACCTACTGACCTTTAGCTCTTCTGATCCAAGTTTTCTTGAGTCCCACTTTTGGAAAGGAGAGAGGCAAGAGTGGGGTGAGGCTATACACAGAAGAAAGGGGTGTTGAGCCCTTTCCTGCCTCCTGTTTTCTTTTCCTCTCTTCTCTTTTGGTCTCTTGTCAGGGGGCTGCCTTGGCTTCTTGTTCTGCTTCTAACCTTAGTCCTCCCTGATGCCTCCTCCTCCCACCTCCCCCACATCCTTTATCTCTCAGATAATCCTGTTGATTCTGTCTTTTTATTACCACACCCATTTGTCCTCTGGTAGCATCATAGAATCCTCAAGTGTCATTAGCTGGAAGGGACCTTAGACATAATCTAGTTTAACTCCCTCCTTTTTCCAGAAAAGGAAATTGAGGGGAACATTAGGGGCTAGGAGAAGGATTTTCAAACAGAGCCAATACTGAAACTGTCTTGGCTGCGAGACAAGTACTCTTTCCACTAAACCGTCTCTCCTTTGCATCCTTATTGCCAGCATCCTACTTTAGGTTCATCTCATTTCTCATAGACTAGGATAGCATCCCCTAACCTTTCATCATGTCTGAAATACCAAATTAAGGAACGACTCCGATCGCAACATTCTTCTATTCAAAAACTTTCAGCCGCTCCCAGTTATCTACAAGACAAACTCCAAACTTCTTAGCCTAGCCTTCAAAGTCTTTCCTATAGCTTTCCAGGTTTATTTCCATTTGAGAAGTATCATGATATAGTGGATAGAGTACTAGGGTCAGGAAGACTTAGGTTCAAATTCTACTTCAGAAATTTACTAATCACATAACTCTGGACAAGTTCCTTCATCTCACCCTCAGTTTCCTCATCTGTAAAATGAAGGGGTTGGACTAGTTGTCCAAGTACTTCTTCCCATCTGTTCAAAATAGACTAGTCATGTTCCTTATATTCTCCCTCCCCTACTGCTTTTGTTCCCTATACTTTTTTTCTTTTTAATGGATTTATTTACTTTTAGTTTACAAAATTCAGTTCCACAATCTTTTGAGTTTCACATTTTCTCCCCTTCCTCTCCCCCCCTCCCCATAGTAGCATGCAACAATGTATAGAATCTGCAAATACTTTCACATTAGACATTAGTCTGGTTGTATAGAAGGGCTGTGACCAGTGGAGTGAACAATGGTAAAGAAGAAAGAAAACCAAACGTGGAAAAGAACAATAGCATGCAGATTGTTTCAGTCTCCAGTTAAACTCTGGTCTTTCTAGATCTTTCTCTGAGTGTAGATATCGCCTTCCATCCTGATACTTGTAGAGTTGTCTTATAACTGTGCGTTGCTGTGAAGAGTCCAGTTTATCATAGCTGGTCATCACACATATGTTGTGTCTGTAGTTGTGTATACATTTTTCCTGGTTCTGCTCTTCTTTCTTAGCATCAGTTTATATAGGCCCTTCCAGGTGAATATGAAGACCGTCTCTTCCCCCATTTCTTATAGCCCAGTAGTATTCCATTACATTCATGTACCACAACTTGTTTAGCCATTCCCCAGTTGATGGGCATCCACTTAATTTCCAGTTTTTTGCTACCACAAAGAGAGCTGCAATAAATATTTTTGTACCTATGGGTCTTTCTCCCACTTCTATGATTTTTCTGGAACACAACCCCAGAAGTGGTATTACTGGGTCAAAGGGTATGCAGTTATTTATAGCCCTTTGTTCCCTATGCTTTGGATACCCTTTCCCCACCCTTGCTGCCATTGGCTGCATGGTGAGGTCCTACTCATCATTCGAAGCCAATGTCAAAGACTGTCTGCTCCAGGAAACCTTCTTTTATCACCTTCAGAAGGAAAGGATCTCCCCCTTGCTCTTTTATTCACTTTACATACTTGTCTTAATCTATTTTATGCATTCTTCTGTGTTTGTAGAGCCTTTAAGCTCCTTAAGAGCAAGAACCAGTGTTATCTTACCCAATACAAAAATAGCACTTTCCCATAGCAGGTGCATAATCAATGTTCTAATTGACTTGACCTGGCCTTGATCTGGTATGGATTTGGAGTTAATTTTTCTGGTGGAGAAATGGGATAAACTGGTTTGGAGAGACAATGAAGTACACTGGACTGCCATAGCAGCTCCACGGCCTTAGGCAAAGCACTTGTTTTTCCCTGAGCCTCAGTCTTTCTATCTGTAAAATGTATGTAATAATACTTATACTTCCTACCTCAGGAGTGTTTGAGAGGAAAGCTTTTTACAAGCTTTGAAGGACCAGAGAAATGTGAGTTAGTGAAAATGGAACTGTTTTTCCCAGTTCTGTAATCAGATACAAGTGGATTTGGAAGTTCATTTTTATCTATGGTGAATGTACCTCTCTTTTGCTTCTGCGGGCTATGTGTGCATGCCACTCTGCTAAGTGCTAGACCAAAGAAGAACACAGGGAGGAAGAGCTGTTATGCTTGGCATTGGTCCAGAAACCCTCTGGCCCAAGCCCCACACTCTTGCCTGCCTACCAGCTGCTACTGCAGTCCTCAAGAGTCCAGGAAAGTGGTTGAGAGCACTCAAGGCCAACAGTACTAGACCTAACCCTGCCCCAAAGCCACCCTCCTAGACTTACAGCCATACACACTGTCGGTGCTGTAGGAGACTTTAGACAACATAGTGAGTTAAATGTCTTCATTTGACAGCTAAGGAAACTGAGGATCAGAGTGAAGAAATCATTCCCCAAAGGCCATGTAACTCATAAAATGAAGAATTGGGATTTCACTCAGGTTTTTCTGATTTCCCTCCTGGTGTTCTTTTCATTACATTACGTTGCCTGTAGATTTGTGTAGGGTATAAGAATTGGACCATTTCTGATGCTGTAAACAGTTGTGTCAAACTCAATACAGACAGATCCCTGAGGGCCAAATATTGACTTAGAAAACATCAAATTAAAATTATCTGTGTTGTATTCTACTTTTATTTATTCTGTTAAATGTTTCCCAATTACATTTTAATCTGGATGGGGAGGGGAGATTGGGCTGGGACTTGAATTTGAGGTCTCTGCTTTAAACTACCACTCTCCCTGACCTGCTGCAGTCAGGAACTTTCCTGGTCTAGTTCCCTCCTTCTTGACTTAACTGTTCAATGCAATCAGATGGAAAAAAGATAATAAAAACAAAAAAACCCCAAAAGAAACCACAATTGATATTCTCTTTCTTCTGATCTCTTATAATGAATTATAGAGCTGAGAAGGGTCTGTCCTTGCAGCAGAATCAGACTCTCAGAGCTGAGTGGGAAAGAAGAGACATTTAGCCTAACCCTTACCTTGAACAAGTTTTCAAATCCAGCCTCCTCTTAAAAGACTTACATTGATGGGGAACTCCCCACATTTTAAACAAATTTTATTTTATTTTATTTTTTGGTCTGCATTCTCTCCCTCCTACCTCCCTTCGCACCACTCCCACCCCATTCCCTCCAAAATAAGGAACAGAAAAATCAAAATCTTTGCTACAAACATGTCTTGTCAAGCAAAACAAATTCCTTGCTTTGACCATGTCCAAAATATACGTCTCAATCTGCATGCTGAGTCCATCGCCTTTCTGTTGGGAAAAACATGGCGTATTATCTCATCAGCCCTCTCTGTAATTGGAATTAGTCATGAGAGGAACTTGCTACATATATTTCAAGGTAGCTTATTTCTACTTACACATAATTTTATATGGAGACTCAAGGAAATGGTTTTAGTTTCTTCCCCATGCTCTAGGCCTCAGATCCTTTTCCTCTGTGGGTTTTTGCTGTCTCAATTTATTTCTTTTACTTCTGTCTCAGCCCCTACACATCCTCAAAGGGAGTGCCCCAAAAAACCTATTGACCAAGAAAGAAAACCAAAAAGAACCGAAGCCTTAGAGCAGGAGCCCATCTAACACAAAAGGCGTTGGATCTGGAATCAGGTCTGAGTTCAAGACCTAGTTCTACTATTTAATAACTAACTGACTTCACGCAAGTCACAGGCATTATGGGCCTCAGTCTCCTCATCTATAAAATGGGGTTATTAATAATCATCCTACAACTTAAAAAGTAGCCCTGAAGAAAATACTTTTGAAACTGCAAAACATTTTAGAAATGTAACAATTTAATAATGACAATAGTAATTATTTTTGATGCTGATACTTTGATGAATTTGAGATTTCATGGATGTGACTCTCTACCACCCATACAGATCAAAGCCCTTCTGTGCCTTCCCACATCCTTTGCTATTCTTGCCTCTGTCTTTCTATAAATCCTTCAGAAAGGATCCGTCCAATGCCCTGAAGGCCTTACCCTGGACTTTAATTATTTAACTTTTAAAGGTAATGATACATCTCTTTGAAATTCAACATACACACTGTCTTGAGCTATGCATTGCCCCATTATTTTAGAATTTTGAAAAAAAACCCCAACATATATCAGTTGCTATTCAGTGACTAAAAGGATTGCATTTTGTAATCCTAGAAGTAAAATCATCCAAAGAAGAGTTCGCTCTTGCTCTCCTGCGCTCTCTCTGTCTCTGTCTCTGTCTGTGTCTTTCTCTCTCTCTCTCTCTCTCTCTCTCTCTCTCTCTCTCACACACACACACACACACACACACACACACACACACACACATCAGTTTTGACATGACCCTCTCTACTAGAAATCTAATGGAGATAGCCTGAGGTGACCATGCCAGAGACCTCTTGCATTCATCCGTTGGTCTGAAAAGGTATCCAGAAACTATTGCATACAAAGTGCATATGGAATGGGTTCTCTTTTTTTTTTCTTTTTGGAGGGGTGAGGGCAAGGCAATTGGGGCTAAGTGACTTGCCCAAGGTCACACTGCTAGTATGTGTTAAGTATCTGAGACTGGATTTGAACTCAGGTCCTTTTGACTCTAGGGTCCATGCTCTATTCACTGTGTCACCTAGCTTCCCCAACACTGTGGTTCTTATTTATAGATGGCGATTGATGGAAGGGTAAATAAAATGAGATCCTTGCCTTTAAGGGGATTATTGGTTTTTGCTTTGTTTTGCTTTTTGGAGGGGTGAGTGCAGGGCAATTAGAGTTAAGTGACTTGCCCAAGGTCATATAGCAAGAAAGTGTTAAGTGTCTGAGGCTGGATTTGAACTCAGGTCCTCCTGACTCCAGAATCAGTGCTCTATTCACTGTGCCACCTAGCCTCCGCCAGACTATTGTTTAGAAGGGGAGATCATGGTGAAGGGGAAGAGAATAAGCATTTACATAGCAGCTACTGGGCAGCACACAGTAGATAGAGTGCTGGGCCTAGAGTCAGGAAGATCTGAGTTCAAATGTGGCCTCAGACACTGGCTGTGTGACCCTGGGAAAGTCAATTACCCATATTTACCTCAATTTTCTTTTCTGTAAACTGGAAAAGGAAATAGCAAACCATTCCAGTATCTTTGCCAAGAAAACCCCAAATTGGGTCACAAAGAGTTAGACAGGACTAAAACAACTCAACAACAAATAGCACCTATTATGTGCCAGGTAATGTGTTAATTCCTTTTTAAAAATATCACATCTGAGTCTCACAACAGTCCTTCAAGTAGGTATTTTTATTATCATCATTTCACAGTTGAGGAAACTGAGGCAACCAGTGGTTAAGTGACTTGCCCAGGGTCACACAGTGAGTAAATATCTGAGTCCAAATTTCATTTCTGGTCTTCCTGACCCAGGCCCAGTGTTTAGTCTACTACGCCACCTAGCTGCTACATACACAAATAATTTTAATGCCAACTAGATGGTCAAAAAGTGCTATGTGAGATGAGGTGGGGGCAGGGGGCATTTTTGATGGGGAGGAAGAGAGGGGTGGACCAGGAAGGCTTACTAAGGAAGGAAAACTTGGGGAGCTTACTCAGAATAGCTTCATTTGATTTGAGTGTGGAGACCAGGAGGGTGAGAAGTTGGAGAAATCATAGATGGCCAAGAACGCCAAGCTGAGGAACCAGTTTATGAGCAGGGGATTGATATGATCAGATCTATGCATTAGGAAAATTCATTGAGGATCTATAGAGGGTGATTTAATTGGAAGAAAACTGGAGGCAGTCAGGGGGACCTGGGTTCAAATCCGGCCTCAGATACTTGACATACTTACTTAAGCCCGACCTTGGGCAAGTCACTTAACTCCAATTGCTTTGCCTTCGCTCCCCCCACTCCATAAAGCAAAAAAGGAAAAAAGAAAAAGAAAACTGGAGGCAGGGATGGCTAGGTGGCACAGTGAATAGAGCACCAGCCCTGGAATCAGGAAGACCTGAGTTCAA
>CM053595.1:65450029-65549768 GCA_028646575.1 Pseudocheirus occidentalis
GGCGCCTCTCGCACTGGGCCCTCCTCGCCCCCGCCCCCCGGGCCGGGCAGTGACGCGCCGCGGTGGTGCCAGCCCCTCTCCCCGGGCGGCAGCAGCAGCAGCAGCAGCAGCTGTGGGGCTGTCACCGCGGCTCACTCTCCGCACCGCCGCCGTCTCCTGCTCCTCCTGGCCCGGCTCGGGGGGGCCCCCCCCACCCCGTTCACCCTCCCTCCCCGCCCCTCCATCCGCCGTGGCCGCCGCCGCTGCCGCCGCCCAGGTACGGAGCCCAGCCCTCCCCCCCAGTCCCCGCCCCGCGGCCCCCCGAGCCCTGTCTGCCCCGGCCGTTGAGCTGCGGTTGGGGAGGGGTCCCTAGAAGGGGGTGGGGTGAGGGTGACACAAGGGGTCCCAGGGAGGAGGAGGAGAACGACGATGAAGATGGAGGGGAGGGCTTCCTTCTTCAGGAGAGGAGGGAAAGAGGGGAGGGGGTGGCTGCGCTTTGCCTTCATTTCCCTCCCCTCAGGAGTGTGTGTTTGTGTGTGTATGTGTGTCGGGGGTGGGGGGAAGGATGAGGTTCTCCCACGCGGGGGTGGGGGGGACCGGGTGGCCCGGACTCCAGGGTGGCCAGTCCCTCTGGTGTCGGCAGAGTCGGCGCTCGAACTGGACTGTGTTGCCTGTGTGGGGGATGGCTAGGAGGGGAGGGAAAGAGGTGGGAGTGTGTACCCTTGTTTAAAGAGTGTTGAGGGGGCTCGTGTTGTATGTGTGTGTGTCACACACACAAGAGCGGAGCTGAGGGTCCGCCACGGAGGGTATGAGGGGAGAGTGGAGTGAGGAGGGCTGCGATCGGTCGCACAGTAGAGGTATTGTAAGACGAACACTTTTTGTAGAGACTAGTGGACTCTCTTGGCGCTTAGAGAGTTAAGGACTGTTCTGGGATTGTGGAAGGTGTTTGAAGAGAGGGTGGATGCACCGGGAGCTGGGAGGCCACTCCAGGTCTGCCGCTGTCTGAGGGGAAGTGGCTGCTAGTGGGGGATGGAAGGAGTGA
This sequence comes from Pseudocheirus occidentalis, assembly GCA_028646575.1. NCBI lineage: Eukaryota > Metazoa > Chordata > Mammalia > Diprotodontia > Pseudocheiridae > Pseudocheirus > Pseudocheirus occidentalis. The sequence goes on from CM053595.1 coordinate 65,451,051, forward strand.
GTCGCTGCCTGGAGCGGGGCGGGGGTGGCTCTGAAAGGGACTTTGGTGTCCCCTAGCCAAGGAGTTGAGCTTGTGTTTGGGGAGTTCTGCCTGCCTAGGATGGAGCTGCTTTGACCCTGAGACTCAGCCTGCCTGCCCAGTTCAGGTGAACTAAAGCTGAGATAACCTGTTATGGTGCTCACTGGTGGGAGGTGACTTGGTGGGCTTATGCTTGGCCGTTTTGGTGAGCAGGCATTCCTAAATTAAAGGGGTTTAGGTACGTGTGTGTGAGTGAGTGTGTGAGAATTGAGGGGGGCGTGGCAGTGCGGAGGTTTTGCCTCCCTGGGGGAATGAAGATTGCTGGAATTGGAGGAATTGTAAGATGCGTTCTTAACGTGGATTTACACCTCAGGGGCCGGAAGCCTTCTCCATTGGAAAAAAAATCCCATCCACATTTTGATTCCAGCTGCTGTCGTTCAAAACTGAGCCCCCAAGAGCTGCAGCTGCAGCTCCTCAGACCATCTCCTGCCCCTCTGGAGCAGGGCTTCCAAGGGAAGTTCTCATTAAGCCTCTCTAATTAGCATTATTCCTGGAGAAAGGTTAAGGTTAGATCGTCCTTTTCCTTATCAAGAGCGCCTCCCCTTCCCCTCCCCTCTCCTCTTCCCTTCCTTCCTCCTCTCTCTCCCCTCCTAAGTGGACAAAAGCACAAAAAATAAGTGTTAGGAGGAACAGATCAATGAAGGAGCCACAAGCCCATTAATTCAAATGGAACCTTTTTTTTTCTAAAACATTGATTTTTCTTTCTGTCTGTGTGCTGAGGAGATTAATAACCTCCTGATTTCACCTGAAATGGTGTTTGGACTCTGTGATTTCCTCCCATTTCTGGTAGAGGGTTGTGCTTGAAATAGCATCTTTCTAGGGGTAAAACCCTTCTTATTCTAGATTCACATGGAAACCCCCTGTGCCCCAGCAGCAGGATAGGTGTTTGTATGTCCTGACCAACTGGGATATAGGCTCAGAGGAAGACTGTGAGTAGCCTCTCTTGATTTCCATGTATTTGGATGGTTATGGAAGGATTATTTACATGAGCTGTATATAGGACTTATTACCTTTTCAACTCCTGGCCCTCTGACAGCAACTGCCCCTGTGACCTTGGGCAAGTCACTTCCTCTCTGTGGTCCTCTGTATAAAATTAGGAGGTTAGATTAAAGGGTCTCTAAGACCCCTTCCTAGCCCTGTCTTTTTATAGTTCTTTAAGGCATCATGCCTATGATCTATTGGTCAATGAGGAGGACCCACTGTATGTAAACAGTGGAATAAATGATTTGCTATTGTTTTAAGTCCCCAGTACTGTTATTTCTTTATTGGAAAGCTTTAAAACTTAAAAGTTGTATTCTTGAAATCAAGCCCTTGTCTAATTCTTGGCTCATGACTTCCTTAGGAGGATGTGTTCTTAATACAAATAACAGCTCGTGAATAGTTGCTTAAAGGATGAGTATGGGCAGAAAAGAGGTAAGCTAGTCTCATCTCAAGGATGAGACAACAGATGGGCAGCTCAAGTGTTCATTGGCAGCCTCAAGAATAAGAGGAAGGCCTTTATTGTATTGGGTAAATCCTCTGTGGAAGCTTCAGGGGAAAACAGGGACAAGAATTATAGAGGATGAGAAGGCATGCCATGGGAGTGAGGTTCAGTTGAAGGGACTGAGGGATGTGTTTAGCCCAGTGAAAAGAAGACTCAGGGTTGGGAATGAAGGGTTATCTTATGGAAGGAAGACTAGATTTGTTTTGCTTGGATACAGAAAGCAGTCCTAAGTACTGTGGTTAGAAGATGCCAAGGCAGATTTAAGCTCAATAGAAGGAAAACCCTCCTAATGCTGATGATGGTGATTACTCTGTCCTGTCGTGCCTCAGCTTCTTGCAGAGGTTAACTCTGGCTCTTGGAAATCTGTGGAAGAAAAGAACATGCCCAGGAAAGGCTGAATATAAACCCATAATGGACTCTGCCAAGCTGTTGCCAGAGGATCAGCTTAGCTAAGGGAGGAAAGGCATCACTAGAAGGCTAGCTAGGGCATCACATCTCTTGGCTGCAGGAAGAATTTGTGAAAACATCTAGTAAAACATTAGGGGGGTTTCAATCTCTTATCATATCCAATCTTGAAGTATTAGATTAAGTAATAATAAATTCCATTTATATAGCAGCCCAAAGATCATATTGCAACTTCTCCACTGTTCAGAAATGGAATGATCTGCCTTGGGAGGTTGTGAAAACCCTAATGAGAGGTCTTTAAGTAGAGACTGTATAATCCCTTGTTAGGGATGTTGTAGAGGTAGGGAGGGGTTGGACTAAATGCAGCCTGTCCAGATGTGAGATTCTTAGAGCCTAGCTTTTGAAGAACAGTGCCTTCCAACACAGATTTCAGGCCTCATCAATCACTCTCTGGCAATAATAGACCCAGTTGCTGGGTATGTGTGTCCTGTAGTGTCAGACAGCACTCAATTCAGCACCTCAGTGTTGAACAGCGAGAACATGACAACACGGCACCCAAAGGCATTTCCCAGCATAGAAAGTTGATATTCCAGATCTTTCCCTACTGGGGTAGATGTTAAACTGGAGCATGCTCTTCATTGCTTGAGAACTTTTGGCCCCTCTTGATCCTCTTCCTGGAAGCCAAGATCTCCATTCAGGGGAAGTCAGCTCAGCCCCAGATTTCCTCTGAGGAAAGCAAACCTCTTAAAGACCTTATTTACTCTATGAGGGCTCACTGACCATCACTATAAAGAGCTATCTTGTCCATATAGACTGTCTCAGTAAAGTGTCTGCAGCTTTGATTCTTAAGTAGGAGAGAGAGACTCATACTTTAAGAATCAGGAAACCTGGCTTTCAGTCTCAGCTCCAACACCGACTTAAACAAGTCACTTCTCTGTGAAACTTGGTTCTCTGATCTCTAAAATTTGAATAATAATACTACCCATCTATTTCAGGAGATTATTGGGAGGAAATTACTCTGTTAACTTTTAAATGGCTATTTAGATGTGTTATTGATCATTATTGCAACCATTATTACTAATAACAGCATGAGAGTTGCAATATTGTTAATTTGTTTGCTTAGAAAACATGAAGCATAGTTGGTTTGCATGCAGTTTGATTTGTAGACTTGTCCTTAACATCTTTGGTTTCTGTTCTTTTGAGCTGCTGTTCTAGTTTACTTATGTGTGAGAAGATAGGCCAGGTGTGATTGCCATTTTAAAATGTCTAATGGACTGTCTAATAGAAGGATTAACTATATCATAGGTGGTACTGGAAGATGGAGGAGTAAAAGTTATCAGGAGGTAGATTTTTTTTTAAATCAACAAGTATTTATTAAGGACCTACTATGTGTCAATCACTGTGCTAGGCTCTCAGGATGAAAAGAAATGAGACAATCCCTTCCTTAAGGAAGTTACATTCTACCAGGGGATAGAACATGTACATTTGTAGAAATATACAAAATTGATACAATGTGATTTTGGGCGAGGACAGGTGAGAAAGGGTGCTAGCAACTGGGGCTTGAGAAAGGTGTCATGTATAAGGTTGATGTTTAAGCAGTCTTGAAAGAAACCAGAGATTCTAAGAGGCAGATGTGAGGAAGAAATGCATTATGATGAAGAACTTTTTAGTGATCAGAACTATCCAATAATAGCATAGGCATCCTGTGAGGTAATGAGTTTCCTGTCACTGGAGGTGCTCACACAGAGACCAGATGACTGATTGTCGCAGATTCTGAAGAAGAAATTCCTACTTGAGTTAGGAGTGGTTTTTTTTCCTCTGAGGTCCTTCCAACACTAAGACACCATTCTTAAATACATATTTTTAGAAGATATTGTGTGTGTGAGAGAACTCAAAAGAAAAATGGAAAGTGTGTGCGCATGTGCGTGTGAGTGTGTGTTTGTGTGTGTGTGTGTGTGAGAGAGAGAGAGAGAGAGAGAGAGAACACTTAAATGTATCTGTGATCTCACGGATCAGAGTTCTCTCTCTTCTGGGGCAAATTGCAACTTATCCATGCCTTTTTGTGTATCTGTGTAATTCAAAAGGCACCAGATGATGGAATATTTGTATCCCATCCCGTGTTGTTCCCACATTTCTCACAAAAGCATATGTCCATAGAAATAGCGGTAAAAAGGGTTTATTTTATGTCAGACACAAACCTCCTTACCTTTGCAGAAAAGGTGCCCTACAACTGAGATTGTAACGGAAAAAAGCAGCTTTAAGGACCTTCCTGGTCCCAGTGGGAAGAAAAGTGAGTTTGCCCTTCTGTTTAATTAGCTCTGTACCAGATTTCTTGGGATCTGCTGCCTTTCTTCCTGACCATTATTTGAAGCTCGCTGTCTTTGATCCCGATCTGTTCCATCTTCCATTAGTCAGCCAGGCTGATGCACTGGCTGATGAGCAGAAGTGGTTAAGTCGGGGTCAAATGCGGTTCAATACCTTCTTGGCATGCTCAGAAGGCTGTGCTTAATGTTTGCTGACATGGAGACAAGGTTAAGGAGAGCTCTCTACCAGGGAATTTCATAGAACTGGCCTAGGCTGGCAGGGACCAAGGGGAGGTGCTGTCCAGTGGTAAGAGACAGAGAAACAAAGGCAGAGACAGAGAGAGGCCCAGAGACATATGGATGAGTGGGAGGAAATAATTCTCTGGGCCTCTAGAATGAAAGGAGGGGAACTAAGGGGCCCTTCCTATTCCATATCTTGGGATGATGATCTTGGTGCTGATCTAGTCTGGAGAAAGCTGTTGCTGGGGCAACTGAAGGTGGCACAGATCCTGGGTTAAAAGAAGGTAACAGCTTTAATGCAAAACAAAATACCATAATATGGCAACTGTGGTTTTTGCCCATGGAACCTGTTTCATCCTCTCCCAGTGATCCCTGCCTTGGCTGCAGGCCTACAGAAAAGAAGGGCAAGTTTTTGGCCTTCCTACCTCAGAAATACCTCCTCTCCCTCCCTGTTCCTCTCCCCTCCCCTCCTTCCCCCTTACCCCCAACCACACCCAGGACTCTCGGACCCAGGGTTACAGGTTAAGATTGCATTAAATTCCAAGCAAATCCCTCTTTTTTTTTTTTCCTTTGCCCAAAGTAAGTGGAGCATATAGAGTTTCAGCTCTCAGAAAAGGCCTGGAAAGTAAATCGTGTGTGGCAAGAGCCAGGATCCCACAGCGGGGAGGATGTAAATGGCCTGACTTCAGAGGCTCCAGGAACCCAGTTCCAGAGAAATTGACCCCAGTTGTAAAATAATCAGGTTACTGATAGCACCTGCCTATATTTACAAGCCTTGGTTACAGGCTGTTTCCTATCCTGAGCAGGAGCCACCACTTTACTTCATTTGTGCTCTGGGCTCTGCCTGCCAGGGTCCCAAGGGTCCCTTCTGTCCTTGGTGAGGGATTTGTGTGCCAATGAGGAAGGGTGGCATGGTAGAATCCTGGAATCAAAGAGTTAAGAAAATGCTAAGTCCGTAGATCTGAAGCTGGAAAAGGGACCTTAGGGAACATGTCTGACCTATAGATGAGGAAATTACGGAACTACCTGGGGGAGTGACTTGCTTGATTCCATAGAGCTAGTAATTAGGCCAGCCTGTATTAAAACCCTAGGTCCACTGACCCTACATTCAAGACTTTTCCCATTATTCCACTTCCCCCATTATAATGTTGAGAACACTAGATCTGGTGCTGAACGGTCTGAATTCAAATTCTAGTTCTCTTGGGCAGTTCCCTTGACCTCTACAATTTTCCATTTTCTCCTCCATAAAGGGATTGGAACATCGCTAAGGTCCCTTCCTGTTTTAAATTGTATAATCCTATGATCTAGGACACAGGTATCAATCTCACCCTGCCAGCAAAACTGCCAACCAGAAAAAAATACCACCTATCATAGACAGTGTTAATTTGTAGTTTTTGTAAGTCACTGTGTGACCTGCAGGGATCCATTTCTATTCAAGTTTGCCACCACTGATCTAGTCAGTTCACCTCAGTAAACTGAGGTCCGGAAACAGAGGAAAGCTACTGTCTCTCAGGTCACAGTGAATCATCAGCGGTCAGGCCTAGATCTCCAGGTGTCCCATCTTAGGCTCTTTTCATTATGTTGTGCTATTTGAAAATGAGCAGACTGAACATGCCAGTGAATTTTGGACTGGAGATAAGGAAGAGGGGAGGGTTTAGCTTCCCTTTCACCCTCCCAGTCCTTGGTCATACTCAGAGCAGACTCCTAGTTCCAGTGGAAGGGTGCGTCCCTGTGACTGCACTGCCGGCTTCTAAAGAGCTCCCCTTTCAGGGGAGCAGTTGGCCCCAATGCTCTGTGACCCCAGTGTTAGCAGTTCAGGCCCTTTCCTTGTTGAAGAAGAAGGTGATAGAGTTTTTTATTGCTGGGCTCTGGAGACTGTTGGCTTTGGAATGCTGGAAGCAGAAGGAGTGGGAGGGAGATGCCAGGCAGATGGTTCAGGGCAGCTGTTGTCACATGCTGCTGCCAGGTGTCCCATGGACAGAGGGGCTGAGGATTGAGTGCTCGACGGCACCTGAGAGATCAGCCAGAGCAGACCCATCATTTTACAGAATGGGAAATTGGAGTTTCACACAGCTTATTTGGAGTTTCACACAGTAGATCTGGGATGTGGACCCATTTCTCTGACTCCAAGCCTAGTGTTCCTTATCTACACTACCTAGTGCCTCTTAAGGACCAGGTTCGAAGATGAGTGGGAGAAGGGAAACCTACCCACCATAATTTCCCTTTTGTCAGGAAAGCTTTGTGCTCAGGCCCAACCCCAGGTCTGAGAGGGACTGTGGGCCAGCTATTTCAACACCCTCATTAGAGAAGGAAGCTGAGACCCATGGAAGTGAAGAGATTAGTCCACAGTCGCACAACTTGTAAGCAGCAGAGCCAGGATTTTGGACTGCAAATGCAGGCCTCTCCACTTTGCCATACTGCCTTAAAGGAAGAAGACTGAGGATAAGAATGCTTGAGGAGAGAGAGCTGAGGGGTAAATGGATGGCCTTCTTTTTTTTTTCTAATGAAAGTTTCACCGAAGTTTGTTTACATGAAAGAAGAAATTAGAAAAACAAATTCCCTCCAGAGCCAAGGTAGGAAAAGAGTGAAGGGCCCATCTTGTGAAGCCAGAGTCATGGAAGAACTGCTTAGCCTAAAGCCTGGCCCCACTTTTCAGCTGTCGAGTGGATTTTCTTTCTCTTTTCTCTGAGTTATTTATGGGTGCAGAACAGTGCACTCTGATAATTACCTGAGCAATTAGCTGAGGTTGCCTCATTCTCAGGGTGCCAGGGGGTGACTAGACTCGATACAATTGAAGTCTTTATGTAAATATATATATATATATGTATGCGTGATGTCTATCTGATATATCTAATCTATATCTGAGGAACTGATGGCATTTGCAGATAAAATCAGGGTCTTAGATGGGAGGCCCCTTTCTCAACTCAACACTAAAAGCCTCTCATCCATTTTACAAACATTTATTAAACACCTTTTTCCAGGTACAATTTTAAGTGCCAGAGATACAAAGCCAAAAAATAGTCTTTGCCTTCAAGGGATGCATACTCTATTGTGCAGGGATGTGGGCAATATTGCTTTATGGGTGGTTTTCCCCCCTTTGGTCAAAACATATTAGTAGAAAATGTTATATATTTTTAAAGTTCATAACATTTAGAACCACAAAGGACCTCTGAGACCATTTAATCCAGCTCTCTCATTTTACTGGTGAGAAAGCTGAGGCCCAGGAAAGGGAAGTGACTTGCCGAAGGTCATACAGTTAGCAGCCAAGCTGCAAGTTCTAATCCAGGTCCTCTGATTGAAACCAGTGCTCTTCTACTTTCAAATCAACCCAAGTTCTGTGTAGGTCTGGCTGAGTCTGAACTTCCTTGGCATAATGACACCTCATGCAGAAGGGCAGGGAGGGCTAGGAGCTTATAAGTCAAAGGGAAGTTGTCTATTCTTATTAAAACAGAAATGATAGTGAGTATGTCCCTACCCAGTATGAGTATGGAGTTTAGGGGGAAAAAAAATCTAACAGTGGAAGTAGGGAAAAGAAAACTGGCATCTAAAAGTCTTGATGTTAATAATGAAGAGAATTAAAGTCGTGGCTCCGTTTCTGTTCTCACCTCAGTATTTCCTTTGTTTCCCACCCTGAGGCACATTGTTCTTGGTCCCGACCCTCTGTTTTAAGTAGGTCCTCCAGATCCAGGGCTCTCAAGCCTTTGGAGGGGCACCTCTGTAATACTGTCATATTTGTATACTCCCCAGCTATTTGACACAGCTTTCTTATGGCAACACTGTGAGGTAGAGAGTGTAAGGGTCATCTCCTTTTATAGATAATGAAAACTGAGCCTCAGAGTAGGGGAGACATTATAACTTAGGAGTTCTGAATTCAAAATTAGAAGCCTTGGGTTTGAATCTTGACTCTTCTGCTTATTACCTGTGGGGCCTAAGGGAGTCACAATTCCCTGATCTTATTTCCTCATTGGTTGGAGTAGAGAGAGGTGGGTTCATTAGATCAAATTTGAGGTCCCTTTCTGTCCTATGACTTACCCAAGATCACAGGACCAGCCAATACTAGCACCAGGACCCTAATCTGGGCCTCCTGATATCCGGTTTTGTGTTGTTTCTGTACTTTGTGGTAGCTCTTTTGCAAAATTACTTTGTTTTATTAGAGGTGGCTGTGTCATGGTAGAAGAGCACCATATTGGGACTCAGAGGTCCTGGTTTTGTATCCTAGCTATATATCTCTGGGTAAGTCAATGGACCTCTTTAGTCCTCAGTTTCCTTTGAAGTTCTGGAGTTGGAGTCCTTTGACAAAATGGGACTACTAGGTGGCACAGTGAATAGAGTGCCAGCCTGGAGTCAGGGAGACCTGAGTTCAAATCCAACCTCAGACGCTTATTAGCTGTACAACACCAGGCAAGTCACTCAACCTTGTTTGCCTCGGTTACCTCATCTGTAAAATGAGCTAGAGAAGGAAATGGCGCCAGTCCAGGATCTTTGCCAATGACACCCCAAATGAGGTCACAAAGAGTCAGACGTGACTGAAATGACTGAACAACAAAATAACCCATGACATATGTCAGTCCTATGGAGCTGTGACTTTCTTGCTCAGAGTCACAGGGTCAGGGTCAGTGTCAGAGATGGGATAGGAACTGGGTCTTTTAGATGTCAAGTCTGGTGATGTAGTTCCTTCCACTGTCATCCCACCAACTATTGAGGCAGATGGCTCTCTCCAGCAAATCCCTGCTTCAAAAGCTCTTCCTGGGATCAGAATTTGAGAAGCTCATTACCTTGGGGACATATTGGGATGAAACACCCATTCCTGGGAGAGATTTCAGCTGGCACAAGGAAGGCACTGCTAGCGAGCCTTGCTGGCCGTACTACAACACTGGGGGTGGGGGGGAGTGCTGGGCTGGGTTTTCATGTGACCCCCTTTTGGAGAAATTTGTGCCAAGCAGATTGGCACTTGGTTAGATTAATACCATGTATTTATTAAGCTCCTACATTGTCTTGGGCAATACAGTTCAGCAGATTCAATAATTACCTATCCAGAATGCTAAAATGAAAAAGCACCCCAGACTTGGGCTCTATTATTGGCCCTGGTGTTGATTCAGTACCTGTTTGATCTTACCTTGTATGAAGTCACTTTAGTTACCTGAACCTCAGTTTCCACACCTATAAAATGGGGATAACAGTTTGTTACTACCTGCTTTGAAGGGTTATTATTTGCTAAGTCCTAGAGGACTCTTCAAGCCTGAGCAACTGTCATTGCTTACTCCTCTGATCTCAGGCTGTGGGAGAAGTATGAGGTATGGTTCTTGACCCCCAGACAGCTATCTTGCTGGGAAGATGAGACTGAGGGTATGGATAATTTAGATCTATGAATGAAAGCCTTGAATGACAGGTCAAAGAGTCTGGATTTCTTTCTGTAGGCATTGGGGAGGATGGAGAGTCTAAGCAGAGAAGAGCCAGGGAATATTGCTTTCTAAAGCAGTGACCACTGTATCTCCCCCTCTTGCTTCTCCTCTCTAGAAATTCAATAAGAACTGCAAGTGAATTTAGGGGATATTTAGGGGAAACAGTCTTCTTCTCCCTAATCTGGCTAATCAGGGAAGGCTTCCTGAAAGAGGTAGAATCGGAAGCAAGTTTGAAAAGAGAGACAGGAAGCAGCCTGGACAGGAAGCAGAAGGCACCAAGCCTTCCACCTCTTGGCCTGGTGAATAATTCCTTAAAACCAAAACAAATGTTAATTTCTTTCATGAAGTCTTCCCTGATGTACATGTCTGCCTTCTCCCCCTCCACCCACCCCTGGGATGGAGTCTCACATGATACTTTCTTTTTCCTCTTTCAGTTTATCTTTGTTGGTGTCTTATTCTGTGAAGGTCCACGAGGTCAGGGACTTGGGTCTACCCCAGTACTGAGAACAGGGCTCTGCCCACAGTAGGTATTCCATAAGTGTTTGTTAATTAACTGTATAGAGTGACAGACCATAATTTTGAAAGTTTCCATTGTAAAGATTCTTAACAGTTCCAGAAAGTCCTGGGAAAACGTTCTCCATAACACAGCATGAGCACTGACTGTGGCTTTATTCTGACACAACTGAAATAAAGTTCACAACAACAACAGTAATGATAACTCATGTTTCTGTAGCGCTCCAAGGTTTACACAGCCCTTAATTCTCTGCCACTCTTTGAGGGGTTGTTAGCGCCCCTAAATGTGTGCTCTTAGCTGTATTCTAATTTTACCATTAAGGAAACAGGTTTGGAATTGTGATGCCATTGGTTCCCCGGCGTTCTGTAAGTGTTGGCACTAGCATTGGGCACCTGTGATTCCAAGTATAGTTCTCCTTCTCCCCAGTGTGCTGCCTTTGGATTCACTTCTGTTGCATTCACAAGTACCAGGTTTGGGGGTAGGAGGAGTGGCCCATTTTGTTGTGGTCACCAAAGGGATACTTTTGGAATACAACTTTGCTTTCGATAGAACACAAGATACTTGAGGGCAGTGATTATTTCATTTTTTGTTTTTGTCTCTATCTCCAGTGACTTGTATGCAGTAGGTGCTTAATAAACCCATTTGTTGAATTGGATTGAATTGGAAGATCATTCACATTGTCCTTTTTGTGGGGCATTCCTAGAAAGAGACTAGCTAATCTCTATGGTCTGCTCCAGGTCCAAATTCTCAGCATTTTCGAGCTAATTCACACAAGACATAATGCCATGCACACAGCAGGCTCTTAATAGATGTTGATTTATGTGATTGGGATATAAGATTATGAACCGTGGCTTCTGCTAGCAGAAGCACCGGCTCTTTTCAGAAACATCTCTGTAAAAAGTCTTCCTGGGGTGAACAAAGCTTCCCCTAGCCCAAGATGGAAGTATTGGAAGCTTCCAGAGATATGTATTATTGAGTAGTGCCAGGAAAAGCCAGCCAGCCTTATGTGTTCTTTTTCTTTTTGAAATGATAGAGGATCCAGGGTGATGATCATGGAGGGACGTGGTGGGTGAGATGTGGGGGTGAGATGGGGTGGGGGTTTGTTTATTCTTTATTATTCATAGCTAGCTCAAGATTTAACTCTTTGGAGAAACTGAACAGTGTGTTCACTTGAGGTCCAAAGGAATGAATGATGAAGTATAAGAGTATTTGAGTGTGAATAGAAGTCTGAAGGACTGTGATAATTTCAGAGAACATTTTGGTGTGTGTGTCTCTGTGTGTGTGTGTGTGTGTGTGTGTGTGTGCCTGCAGACTCTTGTATATTCCTAGTAATTCAGCACACAGTAGTGGAAAGGGAATCAAAAGGCCTAGTTTCATTCCTAGCTGTGTGAGTTGGGATCGTCGATTTTAGGTTTGGGCGGTAACTAGGAAAATATTTGACAGAAAAAGAAACTGAGGCCCAGAGAAGGAAATGACTTAATCCTAGGTCACACAGGTAGTCAGTAGGAGAGCTGATATTTGAACCCAGGTAATTTTCGTCTGACTCTAGTGTGGGTTTTTTTTTTCCCTACTTTATTACCTATGATCGAGTCATTAAATTTCTCAACCTCAGTTTTTCCATCTGTAAAGTGGAGGTTTGGTTGATTAGATGAGACCACCTCTGAGTTCCCTACTAAACAATCCTATAATTCCAGGCAGAGAGTTGGGTGAACTCCAAAGTTCTAATTCCCTCCAAAGGCCGGACTGTCCAGTAGAGAAATGGAGAGGCAAAATCTGTAATTCTTCTTGTTCCTCCTCACTGACTTCTCCCTCCAACACAGCAGATATGTGCCTGCCATTCAGAAGGGGACCAAAGAGAGTTCAGATCAGTTTTATAAGATGGTTAGTCACTATTTAAAAAAAAAAAAAAAGGCTGACCGATTCAGCCCATGTGTGAGGTGAGGCTCTCAGTGGGAGCAAGGCGAGCAAAGAAATGTATTTTCTTCACCAGTGAAGGGAAACGTAGCCAGGCCCTGAGTCTGGAGAAACCCATGACATGATGAGGTTCCACTTGTCCAACTGGCATTCTATTGCTGGCTTCGAAACACCCTGCTTTATTTTTCCTAAAAGATGGCTTTAAGGAAAAAGGCTTCTTCTAGGGGCAGAAGGTTGTAGTCCAGTGACTTTCTTCCCAGGGTTTTCCAAAAAGCAAGAGCATCGGGACAGAGACCATGTGCACAGTGTTAAGCGGTTAAGGTGGGTAGAGAGTTCTGAATTCGGAATTAGAAAGACCTGGGGATTTTTTGAGAACCAGTTCACTGCTAATTCAGTATTACCTCTGTGGCTTTGGGTAAGATATTCAGCCTTTCTGGGCCTCCAAACCTATGTCCTTAAAATGAGGGGATTAGACGGAATATGATCTCTTAGGGCCTCTACCAGCCCCAAATCCCATGTTCTTAGCATCTTGTGCTTGTTTCAAGTAGCAGGTAGCAGCTCACCGGACAGGACCCAGGCCCCTGGAAAGAGGCTGCAACATTTGACCTTTTCCAGAAGTCTTCCTGTTACTATTGCCTTTATGGAAGGACAGATCCCAGAGACTCCCCTCACCTCCCTGGCCCCTTTTTAGACCCTCTGTTTTTGTTCAGTTGTGTTCCACCCACCCCCCTCCTTTCTTTAAAATTCTGTGGCTGACCTCTTTGGCTCTGGAAGCTATCCAAGTGCCGTATCTCAGAAACCCAGGAAAGGTTAGGAAGGAGGAAGAGAGAAATGTCTTTTGGGCTGGGGGAGTGGGAGAAAGGAATTCCATCTATGCTGCATGGGAGTTGGTGGTGTGTCGCCAAGCGTGGTTTGCAGTGGCTCTCCACACAGTCACTGGCAGCCGGAGGGACCCAGGCAACCTCAGGACTCCCAACCCTGCTGGAGCTCCCTGTATCCTGTTTCCTTAGCCCAAAGCCCTAGCTAAGCCTTCTTCCCAAGGCTGGGTGGGGAGGCAGGGTGGTGCTTGTTTACAGGGCTTGCTTCAATCTTAGTGTTGACTCCAGGCTCTGAAGGGTAAGAGCCAGAGAGTCCTGCTATCCGCCCCTCCAGGATGTGAATCCTTGTAATTGTCCTCAATTATAGGCAGGGCTGTTCCTCAGCTCTGTCTTCAAACAGGAAACAGAACACCGGTCACTTCTTTGGGGGAAATGCTATCCAGCATGGCCCCTGCCCCCAGATGATTTGGGAGTTGATGGTGGCTTGTGTGTGCCTGTCCCACACAATAACTTTGGCACCAAGACTGGCACAGGAGACTGTCTTGAGGTGAGGATGGTGTATTAGGAGTCATTTCAGTCTTCCCTCTGTAACACTCTGTTCTTTTGGTTACTCTTGCCCCCAGGATGAGACTTCCGTGAGCAGCGAGGATTTTGATATGAATGACTCCACATGGATGTCAGCTGATCAAAATCTAAGCTCCAGCTTGAGCCCCAGCCAGGACGAGAGGATGCGGAGCCCACAGAACCTCCCTAGCCAAGAGGATGGTGAGTGCCTGTTTTCCTTGCCAGGGGCCCCTTGGATGGAGGTGTGGGGGCAGGAGGAGAGAGTCTGGACTCAGTGGTTGACATTAAGATTTGAGATCATAAAGTCTGCTCTCTGTTAGATAGGCTTGTCTGTGTGTGCCATACGATTTCTAGCCCAGTCTGCCATGTGGAGAGATTTCTTTAAGGCTAAGAAATGGGGGTAGGGCAGCATCTGAATCCATAGCTACCCATAGACTTGCCTGAGAATCTGCTTAGTAGGATGGAAAGAGAACTGGCCTGGGACCAAAGGGTCCTAGGTACTAGTCCTGACTCTGCTATTACCTAGCTGTGTGACCTTGGTCAAATTGCTCTTCCCCTCCCCTGGCATTGGTTCCTTGCTCTGTAAAATAAGGGAATATGTTTCCTCTTATCTTTTATGGTTTTTTTTCTATTATCTTCTTTTGTCCAATCTGGCTGTGATATCTTTGAGCTATTACACAAAGGAAAAAAAGCTGGTGGCTTTTCCAAAATATAGAGTTGTTTTGGGTTTTTTTTGGGGGGGGGAGTGGTCCTTATAATAACTGGTAGATTGTTGCTTTAAATAGTTGGACTCCAGAGAAGACAGAGTCAAGGGGCTGGGCTTTCAATGTCCTGAGTCTTGCCAAGGAATATTAAAAGGTAGACTTAACCTTGGAAAAGCCACCCTTTTGAATCATGAAGAGTGAAGCGGGAACGTGCCTAAGTCCCAGCTTCTAAGCCTGGTAGAAGGAATAACTTCCCAATGATCACAACGATCCAAAGGTGGGCAAGGAGGTGCCTTGGAAGCTGAATCACTGATTCAGCTCAACAGACATTTAGTGGAGATTTTAATAAAAAAATTAATAAATATGTACAAGGCGCTGTGCTCTATGTGAAGAATGCGAAGATGAAAAATGACACAGCCTCTGTTTGCAATCTAATAGGAGAGATTACACGTGTAAAAAAAGTGTAACACAGAGTCAAAAATGAAAGGGCGGGGGCAAAGGAGAGATCTGGACAAAGTTCTCTGACTGAATGGGAAGCCAGAGGAGAACCCTTTTGCCTGGAGGGAATGAGGGAAGGCTTATGAGGAAGTGGCATCCGTGTAAGGAAGGCCTTGTGGGAATAGGATTTCACCATGAAGAGATGAGGAAGGAGTGAATGTATTCCAGGTGGGTGGGACGGCTCATGCTAGGGCAGCACTAGATGAAGGAACAGATCCCCCAGGTGTTTGACAGGAGCATTGAGTGAAATAAGGCTGAAAAGGCAGGTTACAGCCAGATAGTGTAGGGCTTTGAATGCCTGGTTTAAGAGTTTATATTTTATCCATATTGGAATAGAGAGGAGGAATAGGGTGAAAGCCAAGTTAAACAGTCTTGGGGTGGGTTTTTGTGATGATAATACTGTGATTTGGGCCTGGGCCCAGCCAAAAGGGAATCAATCACTCTTTCTTCTAAGGTTTCTCTCTTATCTACTCCCTTCTCCCCCAGCCCCTCCCAAGTGGCAGCCAGGAACAGTAAAGCATTCCTTCATCCATTAAACATGTATTAAGCTCCTGCTGTATGCAGGCCACTGCATGCTTTTCTAGGGGAGAGGCAAAGTTTATAGAAAGCATGGTAACCTGCCCTTACAGAACCTGCAGGCTGGCAGGGAGATAAAATCCCCTCACATAAAACTTGATAAATGCATTAGAGGGTTACAAAAAAAAAAGTTTTATGAGTTTTAAGGGAACATTGTCACTGAAAGAGGAGTTCAGGGAGGCTTCTTAGAAGAAGCAACATTTGAGTTTGGCTTTAAAGGCTGGGTAGGGTGAACAGGAAAAGGCACAGATTGGGTGAGAGAGCATAGAGGTAGGAAGAATGGTTCAGACAGCAGAGAAGTGGGGAACTCCTGGGTAGAATATTGTGCACATTTTGGGGTGTGATCAATAGAACAGGTGCTTTTCTTTACTTGTTTTTCTAACCCTTTAGAAGGGAGGATTCAATTCTGAGGGGGGATAGATGGGAGAAAAGAAGTGGTACCAGAAATGACTGTGATGTAAAAACAAAAGCTATTAACAAAATTGGTGGTTGGTTTTTAAAAAAAAATAAGTCTGAAGGTCTGGACTGGGGTGGTAGCAATAAGAACAGAGAGGGAGGTGCAGTGAGCTTGTTGCTAAGTCCTTGGGAACTGAGATGTTAGAGCGGGAAGCAGCCCTCAACATCATCTTTGCCAGGGGTTCTTACACTGGACTCCATGACCTTGGATGGAAAAATGATGTTGATAGCTGTGTTTCAATATAATTGCGTTCTTTTGTAATCCTATGTTTTATTTTATGCTTTTAAAAACACATTGAGAAGGGATCCGAAGGCTTTACCATGTTGCTAAAGGGGCCTATGACTTGCCTACCCCTTATTTTACAGGTAAAGAAATCTGAGACCTGGAGAATTGCGAAGTGATCTCTCTGAGGTCACACAAAGTAATTTGTGAACCAAGATCTGAACCCATGTCCTCTCATTGCATGTCTAAGACTTCTTTCCAGTATACTGCGATCCCTCTTGTGGGGTGCTGTTATCTGATCCCTCTGGGCACCTTTAGACATCTCAGGGGAACAACCACTGCTTCCCTGTGGCCTGCAGAGGACTATAGGGAACAGGAGAGCCAAATTAGCATTCATTCATCCACTCATCTGCAGTCAGCTTGGCAGGTCCAAGCTGGCAGAGTGAGTGTCAGAAGTGAGTTCCTGAGGTGGCTCAGAGCGTCCCAGCTTTAGATCTCCCACACAGAGCTGGCTTGTACCCGGGGGAGACACGGGGCTGCTGTGCTTTGAGGGTTTAGCATCTGGGGAAAGCTTTGAGAAGGCCCAGGATGTGGGGGTTGTAGCCAAAGCATCTGGGGTCATGGTACACTCCAGCATTGCTTTTGATCTGCAAGCAAGAAATGGGATATGTAAAAGGCAGCAACGGATGATGAGCTCAGACTCAGGCTCCAGCGGGGACCTGGGGGTGTTGAGCAGGTAATTAGGAGGGGTTGAAGGTCAGAGGCCTGGAATGTGGGAGGAGGCACTGGATCTAAAAAGGGGTGTAATGTTAACTCTGCAAAATGTGTTAGCTTTAAAAAGTAAATAAGGGGTAGATGTCTTGGAGTTTGGGTCAAAGTTCATCTCCATGGCAGAGTTGGTGTGGTTTGACTCTTGGGCTGTTTTTCTCAGGAGTTTGAATCCCTCTTTGTCTCCAGAAGCTGTGACCCAGAGGCAGCTGGAAATGACCAGGCCAGGCAAGCCTTGAGAGGGTCTGGTGTGTTTCTCTGAGTAGTGGGGCTAGAATTGGAGAGCCATCCTCCACCAAAGGGAAGAAAGGGCCTTTGTGCCTACCCCGGCCCAAGTGACTCCGACTCCTCCAACCCCCTCGTGCCTCCAAGGCTTCCCTGGCGTCGGCCCTACCACGAGGGGTTCCCACAGTCTGAAGCAGCCGGTGCCCTGTGGGAGCAGGAAGTCCATGCTATCTAAGAGAATAACCACTTTTGGCAAGTTGTGCCTCGTGACAAGAGCCCTGGACTGCCTAGGATCCTGGGTTTGAGTTCCAACTCTAGCACCAGCTATGTAACCTTGGGTGGGGCATTTGGATTCTCTGAGGCTCAGTTTGCTTCTCTATAAAATGGGAACAGTCGACCACTTGAGCCACAGCCTGCAGAGTCACTCAGCAGACCCAAAAGGGCTGGAGATAGGAGAGCTGATCCTACCACCAGCATCACCTGGTTTGGGCTGACACTCAGCAGTACCCTGAGTTGGTCTGGAAGATACCGATTGCCTCTATGGGATCCCTCTGGGTACCTTTAGACCTCTCAAAACAGAGAGGGTCCAAGTTTAGGAGATTTCTATTCCCAGGTCCAGGTGACTAGGGAGATAGGAAAAGTTTGACCAAGGGGCAGGGCCAGGGGGGAGAAAGCACAACAACAAATTAGAATCTTAAAACAGGATTAGTGCCAATCCACTGATCCTTAGAAAGTTCCCTAGAATATTAGCTTGCAGTTTTCTGGTGATTGAAGGTTCATAGAGGCAACAAAAGAATTATCATACCCATTTTCCTGAAGAGGGAACTGGACCCCAAAGAGAGGAACTGACTAATCATGGCTTATAATTTCTAGAGCATCTTAAGTTTTACAAAGCACTTTCCTCAGCAGAACCTTATAAAAGAGTTAATGAGAGTATTATTATCCCCATTTCGCAGGTGAAGAAACTGAGACTCAGAGGGGTTAAATGACTTTCCCACGGTCACACAGCTAGTAAAGTGGTACAGCCAGGATCTGAACCCAGGTCTTCTGATGCCAAGTTAGTGCTCTTTCTACCACATCAAACACACTGCCTCCCACATTGTTATTATATTACATATGTCAAGGACCTGTGAATTCTCTAGTTTGGGGACTCCCTACTCCCTCTGCTGACATAGATCGCAACCCATCCATGACTTATTAGTTTAGAGCTTCCTGGGGCTCAGGAATTAATTCACTTGCCTGTGGTTACACAAGTAGTAACAATAGAGGTATATTTGGAACCATATTTTACTTGAACCCAGGTCTGGTATTCTGGTCACTGTATTGTGCTGCCTCTAGAATTACTTAACAATAATAATATGATTATGAATAACCCCCTTCTGTGGGACAGTCACTATTTAATATTGATACCAAGTACTATGGTTGCTTTAATTTCCCTCTGCTCAGTGAAACTGATCCTATTAGGCCAAGGGAACCACTAGCCTTTCCACTCTCCAAGCCAGCCACTAGATCTAGCCTTTCCACTCTCCCTGGTCACCTGGACCAGGAATAGAAATCTCCTCTTTCTGTCTTTGAGAGGAGTCCCTCTCATCAGACTCAAATTAACCGACCGGTTTGTTTCATCTACGTAACCCCATGTAAAGGGAAACCCACCCTTCTCATCTGGCCCTCTGCTGTGTGTGGTTGAGGGCAAGCAGCTTGGGACTGACCAGCTACAAGGACAGGGGAGTTTACTGGGGCAGAGTAGGCGGGCAGACAGGGATGGGGAGGGGGGAAGAGAGGAAGGAGAACCAGCGTAGAGGACATTTACTGCTGTCCAATTTAGTTATTTAATCTGAAAGGTCTGGAGGCTGCAGAGTGATCTGTTCTAGGAAGCAGAGGACTGAGTCTCAGCATAGGCTCAGCAGCAAGAGCACTAAATTTAAAGTCCAGGGCCCTGAATTCAAAACCTGACTCTAGACCTTACCATCTGTGGTACTTTGCGATTCACTTAATGTCTCTGGACCTTTGTATCCTTCTTTGTGAAAAGAGGGGGTTGGGCTAGATCTCTAAGAATCCTTCCAGTTATAAAGCTTCTATTCCTGTAAATTGCACAGGGTTTCCATATCCTGTCCTGACCACCTAACTTTTTTGTCTTTTCTCTTTTGTTTTTGGAGGCAATCAGGATTAAGTGACTTGCCCAGGATCACACAGCTAGTGTCTTGAGACCAGATTTGAACTCAGGTCCTCCTGATTCCATGGAGTGTATTCTATCTACTATGCCACCTAGCTGCCCATCACCATCCATCCCCCTAACTTGTCATACACTAGGGCTGCCAGAACTTCCCTGCCCTGCTGGATTAAGGTCATAAGCAAAGATACTTGGGTGTATCATGAGTTACTAATTGGGTAAACCTTCTAAACTTCAGGTATATGTGACCCACTTGATGGGTGTGTGTGGGGTCGCTGGACCTCCACTTGCAAAAACTCTTTTGGAAATGTGCGCTCTTACCCAGGGGAGCATTACCTAGCCTCATAATTTGCAGGATGGTACTTTGGTGGCTCTTTCCCCTGGAGCAAGCTCAGTCTGAAGACCCAAGAATTACTGTGGGAGACAGCTAGGTATCTTCATAGGTACAGCATTGGACTCAGACATAGGAAGAATCACATTTGAATCCTGCCTCAGACATTTACTGGCTGTATGACCCTAGGCAAGTCATTTCCCTCCCAATGCAACAAGCATCTATTTATTTTAAATACATATTTTACTGAATGTTTTTGTTTTTACATCACTGAGACATCTCCCTGTATCTCTCCTCTTCCCTTCCCCCTTCCAGAAAGACATTCCTTTTAACAAAGAATTTAAAAAGAGAGGAAGAGAAACAAAATTAAGACTAATCATTATAATGAAAAAATAATCTGACCTTATATACAACATTCCAACACCCATGCGTCCCACTTCCAACTACTTGCAAAGGGAGAAGAAGTATCTTTTGGAATCTCTTTTTTTGGATGGGCACGTCAGGTAGTCACACTCAGCCTTGGTTTCCTCATCTGTAAAATTGGTATGATAGTACCTCCGTTAAAGGGTTGTTGTGCAGATTAAATGATATAACCTATGTAAAGTGCTTTGCCAGCCTTAAAGTGCTATATGACTATTCTCTTCTCGTGGTCGTCCTCATCATAAGGAGTCAGCGTAGCTCAGAAGAAAGCACTGGATAGAGGGCTTGGTGTTATAGAAAGGACGTGTGATGAGATGGTAAGAGAGTAGAATCTGAAGTCAGGACACCTGGGTCCAGATCCCAGTGCTGCTACGTTGATAACAACGTGACCATGAACATGACACGTTCCTTCTCTGGGTCTCAGTTTCCTGATCTATAAAATGGGCATAATATTCACACAACCTCACAAGGCTGTCCTGAGAAAAATGCTTTGTGAATTATTTTAAGAAAAAAACCTATATAAATGATAGGAGAGGGTGGATTGGTCATGTAAGAAGACTGAAAGATGACCGAAACAGCATTGGTGCTCACAAAATATGAAGAGAATTCATGCAAGGGGTGGATCCTTTGTGGAGGTTTTTGGGGAAGATAGAGCTGAGAATCAGACATGATAAGATGGCATGAATGAGTGGCTGTGTGGGCCAGTGGAGGGATTCGCACTGAGGTTATGACTCGATCAAAGTCACAATAATAAAAATGATAATAATAATGAACAGCTGACATTCATGTACTACCTTAAAGCTTACACTGTGATTTATGCACATTATCTATAATGTCTCTTTACAGCCCAGTGAGATAAGTTCTATTAGTGTTATTGAAATACCCATTTTACAGAAAATGAAATTAGAAGTTAAATGACTTGGCCTGTGGTCAAAGGGCTGGTGAGTGGAGGGAGTAAGATCTGCAGCCAGGTGTCCCTGGCTCTGAGTCCTGCACCTGAGGCATTAGCTGCTTCTATTAGACTTCTTGGTTCCATTTCTTATTTGTTTGGTGGCAATAAACCAATCAAATGGGAAAATGTTCAATGGAGAATGTGAACTGCTTTGGAGAGAAGGAGATTACAGTGTACCCATCTTCCTGATGAGACAGCTGAGAGCTGAAAAATCTACAACTGTTAAGATAAAGTAGGGAACTCCAGGACCTGGAATAAATCAGCAACAAGGGGAAGATTTCAGATCCCGTCTAGTGATTCCAAGGATAAGGCTTTGCCCTCTGGATCAGTGACTGTCAAATTTAGACACTTATGAGGATAGCTGTAGTCTGTGTTTAGCCAAGCTCAAGAAGATTATTCTCTAAAGTGAACCTGCTGGCTGTGATCGTGTTCCTTCTAAATGGGTGCCTAATGTTAGGCTGGCTGGGTGGGTCAGCAGAGCCAAAAAAGATTGGAGGGGGAACATTCAGAGGTCTCTTTCCTCCTTTCCAAGAATGCAATTAGATTATATCTTTAGGGCAGCATGATGTGGCAGAGGGGGCATTGAGCCTCAGAGTCAGGAGCTGTGAGTTCAAAGCTCAAGTTTTCCCCTTCCTAGCTGTCTGACCTTGAACAAGAGGCCTTTCTGACTTGGTCTGTGTCTGACTTTGTGAGATGTGAGACTCTCCCAGTACTGCTTATCATTGTGGGGACAGCGCTTTGTGAAACTTTAAAATGCTTTAGAAAATCGATTTACTGACTTCCCCTAACTTACTTGAGAACCCTTGCTCTAGAATATATTGTTCACCATGGGCTCCTCCTCCTTCTCACCTTGAAGAGTTGTTTGTGAATCTGGGATAATCTCAAAATAAAGCTCTCCCAATACCTTTCTCAGACTTGATGATCCTGATTGTGTCTATATGTGAATGTCTGCCTTTACATACCATTCATACAAATCAGGCCCTCCCCCCACTTCTGTCTGTTGGCATCCTATAAGACCCACCTCAAATACCACCTCCATCTGATTTCTTCTCCTCCCCCTTGTCCCTCAATCCAAGCTAGAAGTTTTATTCCTACTGATCACATTGTAATATTGCCTCTAGTTTTAGGGTCTTTTCTATAACCAAGGGTTTGGTTGATACAGAGATCACCCCACATCCTAGGAGACTCCTCCAAAGGAGAGAAGAGGCAATGCTCTGGGGAAGCTTAGATTTTCAAGAGGTACAAAGCCCTCCTGGACCTCAAGCAGAAGTGCCACAAAGGTCGGGATGTGGGAGAGGACACCCATCCCTTCCATTTCCCTTTGGGTGTTATTCACCAGACCTCCTCTCTCAGCAGCTTCCGCACCGGAAAATGTGAGGTCCTGCTTCCCAAAAGGATGAGTGGGGGAGGGGAGAGGATGTTACTCACCTCCAAAACTGCTTGACAGGAAGTCAGAGCCTTAGCCAGAGAGCAGAGGAAAACTTTAGGGCTCACTCAATTCCCTGGAATGGGAAGGAGTGTCCCAGGTGACTCAGCTGGGCACACTGGATGGTAACAGACTTGGCACACTTTGGGTATTTTGGGGGTCTTTTACCAAGACCTTTTTTACCTAGCTTGGAGTTTAACATCCCCCCAACTCTCTCTAAGGATAGATGCTTTGGGGGTGGGGATACAACATGCAAATTCTGTTGGAATTCAGCTTTTCTTCATATTTTAACATTAAAAAAAATCCTTTTCTTGATGCCTTTATTCTTTGTATCATAGTCACTTCTGGGAGAAAAAGCCACCTGCTCTTCTTCCCCTCCCTCACCAAATTTAACTTTCGTCATAACAAAACAACGAAGCAAAAACACCAGGTACGCTAACCCCACCAATGTGTCCTAATAGCCCGCCTCTCCACCTCGTGGGGAGAAGCACATTTTTAATCTGTTCTTTAGGATTTATCATCGGCTTTTCAATCACTCAGAATTTGACCTTATCTAAGTGACCTTTTCATTTATGTGGTTGTAGTTGCATATACGTGTGTGTGTGTGTGTGTATACACCCATACATACATATATATGGGGGGGGCTATTTATTTCACTCTGTATCAGTTATATAAATCTACTTAGAGTTTTCTTTTTATGAGGGACATAACCATGGCCTCTTCCTGCCCAGGGCTGAAGAGGTTTTTCCACTAGCTTTGAGCACATGTGGACCAGAATAGTGATGTCAAACTTAACTAGAAACAGTACCACTAATCCTTACATTCAGATCCCTGAGGGCCACATAATAACTTAGTTTTAAAATGTAATGTTACCTATGTTTTATTGTGTTTTTATTTATATTAGATATTTTCCAATTCTGTTTAGATCTGGTTTGGCTGCACTTGGGAGTGCTTAATGTTTGATGCCCCTGGACTAGAATATCTCCGAATTTGAAGGAAGGAGCCCTTGATTTATATCCTAGCTTTCCAGTTTACTAGCTCTGTCATCTCTGGCAAATCCCTTATCCACTGTGGGACTCAGTTTCCTCCTCTGTAAAGTGAAGGAGCTGGGCTCGATGGTGTCTAAGTTTCCTTCAAGATCTAAAATTCTGTGGTCTTTTCTTCAGCTGTAATTTCCCATACTTAGCAGCCATATTAGCTATCTACTACCATGGGGATATTAGGTTTGACCAATAAAATAAGAGCCCTGAATCTTGGGGTCTAGTTTTGAAGTTAACATTTATTTGTTTATCGTTAATGTTTATTTTAAAAATTAATATGGTTTAAAGTATCTGTATTTATATAGTACTTCCAAGGTTTTCAAAAGATTCATGTACATTAATCAGAGATTCATGACAACTGTTTTGTAGGTGAAGAAACTGAGGGGCAGAGAGGTTAGCTCACTTCTGGACACAGAGCTAGTAAGCATAGCAGGCAGGATTGGAACCTTGATCTTCCTGACAGTCCATCCATGTTCTTTCTGTGGCTCTTCACATACAGTCACATACATACAGAAAGTGCTTTCACATACAGTCACTTTTTTGATCCCTTAGTACAGTGTTTGACCACCAGACCACAGTTATTATCCCTACCTGATAGTTGAGGAAACAGAGAGCAGTGTCTTGCCCAAGATGGCAGAGCAAGTAAGTGACAGTGTTGGAATTTCTACCCAGGCTTTCTGCTTCCCATTGTAGTATCCTTTGTGCTGTAATAGTAGTGACAGGCTCCATTTACATAGCACTTTAAGGTTTGCAAATTACTTCATATACATTCTCTCATCTTATCCTCATAAGAGCTTTGGGAGGCAGATGATGCTATTACCCCATTCTGAAGAGGGCGAAATGAAGGCTTGCTGAGCTGGAGGGATTTACCCAGGCTCAAATAGCTAACGAGGGCTCGAGGTGGGCTTTTAACCTGTAGTTCACTCATCCTAGGTCCCTCAGGATTTTTCTCTAGTTGGAAAGAATAGAATAGAGGTCTCATGGAACTTGCTTCAGTACATCTCCTAAGGTTCCCAAAGGAAAATGTCAAAGGACAGAGAAGTATTATGGTTGAAGTAGAAAGAACCCTGGAGTCAGGAGACATGAGTTCAAATGCCAGCTCCAAAACTTACTAGCCAAGTAATCCTAGACAAGTCAGTTCTTCTGAGCTTTAGGTTTCTCCTCCATAAAATGGGAATACTATAAAATCCTTCTTCCTTTCTCAGTGAGTTGCTGCAAAGAAAGTGTTCTGTAAACCACAGAGCCCTGAGGAGGAGATATGTTGTAGTTGTTGGTAAGGCAACAGATCCCTCCTGAATCTTGCCTATAAATTCAGGGCCCAGCCCCATGAGCCTGTTTCCTTCCATAAGGTAGCCATGTGCTAATTCAGTCCCTCTCTAAAGAACAGGAAGCAAGGTCTGGTCTTGGCAGAACGGTTACATCTACAGCCTTGTCTGGCTGCAGACTGTGGGGGCAGTGGTGTTGGCACAACCAGCAAGAGGGGCAGGGATCCCTTCCCACCCAGAAATAGAAATCTGGCTCCAGAACCAGTAACCTGGGGAACAGGTTTGTGACTCAACCTTGCCCAGGGCTTGGTATTTACAATATTGTAGTGGTTTCATTTATCCATAACCAGCCCATAGGCACCTCTTTCACCAGGCTGCCCTGGGCCACAGGTGCTGCCCTAGACTTAGACACTGAAGGGTGAAGCATAGAGGAAGCTCTCATTAGACACTTAGGCATTCAGTCCTTTCTCTTCTAGCATCAAGGTCTAATTTTAGTACCGTTCATTCACCTACCACTCCCCAGTTCCCTCCTTCCTTTCAAATATCTCAGCCTAGATGTGGTTCCAGTCCTTTAGCTACTATAGTATAGGTATCTGGGTGATGGGAACTGAATTCTAGTCCCGGCTAAGTCAATCACTTATTGTTCTGCCTTTTTCTGAGCTGTAATTTTCTCCTCTGTAAAAGGAAAGGCTTGCATATAGTGAGGTAAAGTTTCCTCTAGCTGCAAACCCTATCAGTCTATAATTTTAGAATTCTTTGTCTTGATCTGTTGCTTCCCTAACCTGTTTGTAATCTAGGATGGGTTCCTGAACTTTAGAAACCATAGGTCCCCTTCTACCCCACAGGCAACCTCAGCACTGGCACATGGACAGCTGTTACCTCTCAAGACTTTGTGCTGGCTGACATTAAACCACTAGGCTCATAGAATCAATTATTTTCCCTTCCAATATAAATCATTCCTCTCCTCATCTCATCCCAGTTCTTGCCAGTTTGTCAGTTCCTTTCCTTTAAAGCCTCCAGATTTATGAGTCAACCTTCTGCCCTCTCTTCCTACATACTACTGGCACAGGACTTCCCAGTATGGCATGCCTCCATCAAAGAAGGTGCGGTGCTCTGTGAGCAAAGCAGAACTGCAGTAGCTCAGAAGAAACGTGAGATATACAAATTTAGAGCCATCCCCACTCCAAATGTTCATATGGACTATTTGTGCCTGACCTACAGAAGAGTCTTCCGAGCTCATATGGGTCTGATCAGCCGATCAGACAACACTGTACCTTGACCCCAACATAGTGATGTCATTTGGATCCTCTTTAAGAACAAAGAACAACCAGCAACCAACCAATCATTTAATATTCAACAAGCATTTATTAAGCACGTACTGTATGCAGGGTCCCATATTGTGCATTGGAAGTACAAAGACAAAAACTACCTTCAAGTTCTTTTGGGGTGGAGGTGGAAAGATGATATGTAGTCAAATCATATAATACAGAGGACAGAGAAGAGGAAGGAACCAGCACTAACCAATGGGATGTCATTGCAAGGTGAATTGAAGAAAGAATCCCTCCACGCACAGGTTAAACCCTGAACAAATGAATAGGAGTAGAGATGGCAAGTTGAATTGGGAGCATAAATAGTCCAGTTTAGCTAGAATGTAGAGTGCATAAAACTATGTACTATGAAACGAGTCTGGAGAGCAGGTTGGAGTCAGATTAGGGAGAGCCTTAAATGCCAGGCTAGAAGTTTGCAGTTTATCTGTTGAAGTAGGGAACCACCGAAGCTTTTGACTTAGGTAGTGATCTAGACATATGCTCTGGGGAGATTTGGGAGGAGCTAGATAGATGTCCTAGTGGGAAATAAGGGGATGAATACAAAAGGTGTTACGGTGGTAGAATTGATGGGACTTGGCAATGGTTTGGATGTGAGGGAAAGGGAAGTCAAGAATGACTTGGAGTTTCAAGCCTGGATGCCTGGGGAAAATGGTTGGTGGCCATCCACAGAAATAAGGAAGTAGAGAAAGGGCAGACTTGGGGGTGGGGTGGGACTGATGAGTCTATTTTGGATATGTGAGTATAAGGTAAAGGGGAAGGTGGGAACTGGACTGGCAAGCTCTCGATCTCTTATTGCCCCAAATCCTGGGAGCCGCTGAATCTCAGAAATAGAGCTAACAATTCCTGCTGGGGTGAGCCATTCTTGAACCCTTCCCAATAACCTCAGGATTTGAGGGAGGGAACAGTCCATGCCATTAAGAAGCAAAGGATTGTTGTGAGGATCTAATGAGATCATTTATATGGGAGCACATTTTTCAGGAGGCAGTAATAACGGCTCACATTCACAAAGCATTTTATGGTTTACGATTGGTTTTTCGTAGGGTTCATTTTCATCACCCTGCATCTTTACTCTTAGAGACAAGCTACAGTGAGTTCTGTTCCCTGTTCTGCCATTTATCTGGTCTATGACTTGGGTGGGGCAAGTCATCCTCTGGGTCAGAGATTCCTCTTAGGTAAAATGGGGCTAATGATATTTGCACTACCTTTCTCCAAAAAGCTGTTGTGAGTGAAGATCTTAGTAGGTTGCAAAGCCCCTAAAAAGAGGGAGGAGGCTGTTTTTGTCATCATCGAGACAAAACTACCTGTTCAAGGTTTGGCCCTGAAAGTAAATACTGAATCTACCCTTTCCAGAAGGGGGATGAAGTAAGCATCTCTAAGCGAATATTCTGTGGTTATTAGTGCTATTCTATGTTCTGTGTGCCCTGATTCTTAACTTCAGCTCTGATCTCACTTAAGGGCAAATCTACCATCCTTCTATCATGGCAGGCTTTGTCTTTATCTTTGGTTTTCCTAATGCAGACTCTGCAGTCAATAAGGTGAACTTTCTCTTATTTTATCCCACAGCCTCATTGTGCCCCATCCCACCCCTACCTTGAACTTTGTCTGTATCCCATCAGCCCTCAAAGTTAGGAGAGATGCGGCTAGGTGGTACAGTGAATAGAGCACCAGCCCTGGAGTCAAGAGGACCTGAATTCAAATCTAGCCTCAGACACTTAATACTTACTAGCCAAGTGACCTTGGGGAAGTCACTTAACCCCGACTGCCTTGCCTTCCCCTCTCCAAAAAAAAAAAAAAGTTATTAGAAGTAGATGAGACCTCAGAGGGCATCTACTCCAAACCACTGCCCAGTTATTCACTGTCTTCCCTGGCAAGTCTCTTCCTGAAGATATCCAGTAACATGGGACTCACTGTCTCCTAAAGCAGGCCAGGTCATTGTTGGGCAGAGCTCGGTTTAACTTTGTCATATCTATCTCACTTCTCCTTTCTGTCACCAAGCAGAATATCTTTATCATTGTAAACCTTTGGCTATTTGAAGACCACTCTAACGTCCCTTTTCCCCCACCCAAGTATTGTCTTTTCCAGATGAAATATCCCCAGTTTCTTTAAACAAACAAACAAACAACAGCACATCTTTTATAGCATAGTTTGGAGTTTCCTCTCTATACCCTTCTCTAGACATGTTCCAATTTGTTGTTTTTCCGCCTAAAACACAAGACTCTTGACCTGAACGCAATGCTACAGATGTGATTTGACCAGAGCAGAGCACAGTGGGTTTGTCACCTCTTCCCTCCTTCTGGACAGTAGACCCACAGAACCTCACCAGGGGAGGGCGAAGGAAGAGGATGCTGGGGAAGAGGTGGAGGCAATAATCGCAACAACAATAATAGTAATAATTTTGTTGCTTTTCAGTCACTTCAGTCATGTCTCTGATTTTTTTTTTTAATATTTGGAGTTTTCTTGGCAAAGGTACTAGAGTGTTTGACATTTCCTTCTGACTCATTTGACAGGTAAAGAAACTGAGGCAAACAGGATTAAGTGACTTGTCCAAGGTCACACATCTAGTAAGTGTCTGAGGCTAGATTTGAACTCAAGTCCTTCTGACTCCAGGCCCAGTGCTCTAACCACTGTACCACCTAGCTGCCTACCTCACCTTTATATAAGTGTTTTATGGTTTAAAAATACTCTCCCCTCAACAACCCTGAGCTGTACCTCTAAGGTTATACCAGTTAGTAAACAGCAGTCTGGATTCAAACCCAGACCTTCTGACTCCAAATTCAGAGCTCTTTTCCCCTCATCATGTCCCCTTTTGAGCCAAGACCTGTTTACCTCACACTGTTCCAGTCAAGACTTTAAAAGCCTAAGCCGGAAGGAGAGGAAATGGTGCTGATGGGCAGCTTTCCCTCCTCTCTCCCCCCAGGAACAGGCAAGCATGAGGGAGAAAGGCTCTTCTTCCTCTAGGGGCCTGGGAGGAGGAAGGAAAGCCAAGTCAGGGAGGTAGCCCCAGGAAATGGCTCTGGTTCTGGGGCAGCTCCAGGGACTTGGCTCCTCAGCCAACAGGAAAATGTCCATCAGGCTGAGCCTGCAGGCAGCTCACACAATAAGGAGCTGTCCCAGTCTCCGGGACCAGGCCAGGAGAGGAGGAGCCTGGGAGACAGCACAGGGAGATACCTTTATCCCACCAGCCCAGGACCAAGCTCAGCCGGACACAGCCCTCCCCTTGTCCAGCCCAGGCGAGTCACTGCTCTCGTACATTGTGCTGGGGCTTCCCAGATGGAGACATTGACCCATGGCGGGGTTGAGGGCAGGCTTCTGGGATGAGGACATCTGAGTCTGGGGCCTGATGAGGTTTGTTCATATTAACAAAGGAGAACAGGGAAACCTAACACCTCCTTGGGAAGTTAGCCAGCAGAACTGTGCCCCAACCCCCACCCCTAGGACCTAAGCAATTATCTTTACTGGGATGTGCATTTGAGAAATCACACTACCAAAAGGGGCTTCCTGTTTCCAGTACCCCCTCCTGAAAAGGATCTGAATTTGAGGGGTGAGGTATCCCACCTGTGATACCCTCCTGCCCCTAAGGTTGTAACCTGGGAGAAATCACTTTTGTTTATTTCAGAAATGTGTGAAACCCAAAGCCTGTTTAATTTTTAATTCTATTATGATTCCATAACATAGCCTTAGGAATTTTGAATGTAACCTCCTTAAGATCAGGGACTATTTTCATATTTTGCCTTTATAACCTCAGGCCTACCACTAGGACTTGCTTTAAAAAATGTTGATTGAATTGAATTAAGACTATGAGGTGGGATTTAGCTGGGAGGCAGATTTAAGTTCAATAAGGATTTTCCAAGAAATCAGAGAACTATCCAATGACAGAATGGATAACTCCAGGAAGTGGTGAGCTCTCCATTACTGAAGGTAACTTTCTTGAACACCCAGATTTGGCCATGAAGGGAGGTGGCCTGGGAGAATTCCAGACAACTGGGAAAGTTGGCCCAGGATCTAAACAAAATATTTGCTACAGATAACTTCACTTAGAGATAGAAGATAGCTGTTTGTGTGCTATAATTTATGTACTCCTAGCCATATTGGAAGTAGGATAATGGAAACCCTTGTGTGAATAGAGAAACTGAGGGCCCTAAGAGAGGAAACAACTCCAGTAAGTTGCAATGCTTGGTCCAGAGAGCCTGTCATCATCAGAGATGTTAGAAGTTTTAAGTAAGTGGCATGTCCCAAGTCCTGCCCCAGTAAAATGAGGGAAAACCGATCTGCCTATCTCATGAAGTTACTGTGGTGAAAAGCAGCAGGAGAAGAGAAGGCTTGGGAGGTTGGGATGGAGAAAATGATGATTGTTTTCAGGTGCTCAAAAGCTGCCTTATGGAAAAGGAGTCAGCCTGATTCTGCTTGGCCTCAGAAGGCAGAAGAACCAATCAGTGGGAGTTGCAAAGAGGCAAATTTTGGTTCAGTGTAAGGAGTAAAATTCCTAGCAATCCAAAAAGTGGAATGGGTTACTTTGGAAGCAATTGGTGGGTTCCTTGTTCGGGAATGTAAACCCAGTGGCCTCTCTCAACCCTAAAGTTCTGTGATTTGGGAAACTATATAGAGCCATATATTATTAGCATCATTATTATTTTTATTACTTTAAGATCAGCTATTATTTTATTAATTATTATTATGAGCTATTACCATTTTAATTAATTACTATTATTATGACTTCCACATTTCCATGATTTTTTTCCCTCTCATGTGTCGTCACAAGACATGTTGAAATTCCATCATCTTTGGGTTGTCCTGGCTGCCTTAGCACAGCTGGGGTTCTAGGGCTACAGCTGGGCTGGCCCAGGGCTTCCGCCTTCTGCTTCCTCCAGGAAGAAGAAATAGCCCCTGTGCTCCCGAAACCTGAGGCCCACCATGATAACAGTCGTTAGTGTCTGTGGATGTGACTGTGGCCTCTACGTAGGAGCAGCGGAGGCATCGAAACCTTTCTCAGAAGCTGTACAGAGATGTGATGTTGGAGGGCTATGCAAACCTGGCCTGTCTGGGACCTACAGTTCCCAAGCCAGATGCCATCCAACAGTTGGAGCAAGGAGAGGGAGATAATTTGGGTGCTCAAGGGAGATTTGCCTAAACAAGTAGATGCTGAGATGAGGAAAGTGAGAACCATAGTAATGGCAAAGCAAGGATTTGAAAGTCTGTCTCGAACTCCAAATCCTCATCAGACTTCCATGGGGTTCAATATAATCTCTATGCCAGAAACTTTCAGCTGCATCAATCTAGCTGCTACATCTTTTCCCTGAGCTTTATCTCCACATCACTTGGATGTCACATAGGCTCTTCAAACTCAACCTATCCAGAACAGAAGGCAGATCTTTTCCCCTAAGCCTATATATACCTCCTCCTAATTTTCCTGTTTCTCTTAAAAAACAACTCTATATCTAGTCATGCAGGTTTACAGCATAGGAGTCCTTGTTAATTCTCCCCTGTATTTCACCCCATCTCCCCATAGCCAATCATTTGCCACATGCCACATAATCTCATGTCTGCCCTGTTTTCCTCACTTACACAGCCTCCCTCCCTAGTTCAGCCCCTCGTCACTTCTTGTCTGGACTACCGAATTAGCCTCCTGATGATTCTCTCCCCTCTCCAATCCATCATCCACACAACCCCCTAAATAATCTGCATGAGGCACAGGTTAACTGTGTTACTATCCTGCTCAAAAATCTTCAGTGGCTCCCTACTGCCAATAGACAAGACTCCTTACCTTGGCATTTAAAGCACTCCACAGTATGGTTCCAGCCTCTCTTTCCAGATTTATTTCCTATTACTCCTCATCACATACTCTACGTTCCAGCCAAAGTGGACATTCCGTCTCTCACGTATGTGTCTTTGTACAAGCTGTCCCTTAAGCCTAGAATACCTTTGAAATCAGTAGCTCTTTGCCAGGTTTAGTTCAGCTGCAGCCTCCTATATAAGACTTTTTCTGACACATTGCCTTCCTCCTGCAAGACCAAAAATGTGAAGCCACTGTCAGTTTTAAAACATTGGTTCCCAAGGAGTGGATCAGGTATATGCTAAGACCAGGCTAAGCCACGGATTTTCTCCAGAACATCCCATGGTCTTGGGATCACAAAATGTCAGAACTGGAAGGAACCTTAGGACATGGAATGCTAGAATGAGGAAGATGGGATATTGATACTTGGGAGGGGCCTTAGAGCACAGAACATGGAATGTTAGAGCTGGGAGGGGCCTTAGAACACAAAACACAAATGATTAGAATGTAGAATGCAAGAATTGGAAGGTGCCTTAGAGACCATCCTGTTCAAGTTCCTTAATTTGCATGTGTGGAAACTGAAACCCGAAGAAGGGAAGTAATTTCCTAGAGTTCATGCAGAACTAAGACTAGAAACCCAGGTCTCCTGATTCCCACATTCCTTCCATTGTATCCCACTATATTTTTGTTTGCTTTTCTTATGTTTCTTCCATGTTTTCGAGAGATCTATCAATCTCTCATCCTTCCTTCCGTCCCTCCATGCAGAAATAAAGATAGGAGGCCTGTTAGGAGTTTGGAGTATTTCAGAACTTTGTGTTATGTAAACATTATCTAAAATATCCATAGTCATCACCATAACAAACTTGGTTTTGACTGGACCCAAGGATGAGTTCCCAAAATTCAGAACAGAGCCAATTCCCCTGGGACCAAGTCTAAGAATCCTGTTGGAGAGGGAGTACTCCAGCTGACCTCTGTTGTTCTGAGAACTCAGAAATCCATTCGATCACAAAGGAAGCCAATTACATTGAAATATAGTTATAAAATTTGTTTTTCCAAAAACAAGTTCACAAACCCCAGGTGAAGTACCCCTGATCTAGTTCACCCCTACCATTTTACAAAGAGAATAAAGCCACACCTGGGAAAGGAGGGCCTTGCCTATGGTCAGATAGGGAGCTAGGAAGCGGAAGAGCCACAAAGTGAGACTGCTGCTCTCTGCCTCCTGAGGTGGCTCCTTCCACCACGACAGCCTGTCCCTGGTCTGCGTGCCTGCCTCCTCCCCACCTCTGCACAGCTCCTGGCTTTTCTTCTTCCTGATCCCCATTCCCCTTCCCGCCCCTAGCTTAGCCAGGACTGGCTAATTTGCAAGCTTTCTTTTCTCCCTCTCCCTCCTCCCCCTTCTCATCTCTTTTGTGAGTGAATTATTGATAGGCCTTCCCCATTCCCTCCCTGCAAGGCTGGGAGGGCCGTTCTTGCACCCCTCTACCCTCTCCAGCAGCCTTGGAAGGCTGTTGCCAGGAAGTCAGCTGGAGCTTCCAGGCTGTGGCTGGTGCTACCTGGCTTGGATTGTGACTTAGTGCTCAAGCCCTTCCCATGTGCACCTTCTCACTTCTCCCTGCCCTCCCCACCCTGCAGAGGCAGAGCTGGAAAAAGAAGAAACTTCTCCTACAGGCCTTGCTTGCCTGAAGGTTCCCTAAGCAAGGGCGTCCTTTGGTGGGGGAGAAGGGAAGGAGTGGGTAGGCCAGACAGAGAGGGCCAATTCCTGAGAAAAGAAGTCCTGACCTTTCTCAGATTGGCGCCCGATTCGCAGAGAAGTGGGGAACCCTCCAAAGTCTCGGGGGCTCCTTGGTGGAAGGTGGTTGGGCAATTGATAGATCTCACAGAGCCATGCTTGTGCAGCTCTGCTGGCTTTTACATAAGGTCATTGTTTTCAGAGGTAAAAGAGGTTTTTGTCTCTGCTCTGGAGACGTGACAGAGGGAGGAACAATTTCCCCCATTCATCTTTAATTCCCTATTTGAATTAGGGCCCATTGCCCTAAGTTAAAAGAGACATTAATGGCACCATTTCCCTGCCCTCAGATATTCCAGCGAGCAGGTGGTGGAACTTTGTCTGTAGCTCACCAAGTTGCGGGGATTGGGTTTGTTCTGAATACTCTGAGGGTGCAGTCACAGGTCACGTGAATAGTCAACACTCCTTGGGCCCATTCCTTATGAAATAAATTGTGCCGCCGCCCCCTCCCCCAGTCCTTCTCACACCTTGGGTGGTCAAGGAGGATTTTTGTAAGGTCCCAGAGAGGTGATGGCTTTGGGTCTTGTCCCTCTGGTTCTTTGCCCAGCCTTTGGAACTGAGGGACACATTGGGAAGCTGGTCTGAGGAGGGGGAATGGCAGGTGGGGAGGTATCTGAGAGTGACAAGAAGATGGATGCACATCCCAGTTGGTGTACATTTTCCTTCCTTTGCATGTTCTCTGTTATCCACTAGACTGCCTATGTATCTGATGCTCCTTGCTCAAGACACTCCCGTCTCGAAGTCTGCATCCTCCATGCCTGGAATGGTCTCCTTCCTGTCCTCTGCCTCTTACTATCCCGGGCTCCCCAGGACTCAGCTCAAATCTACCTTCTGCACAGGTGTCCCTCCCTCAGCTACTAGTGCCTTCCTTTCTGATATGACCTTTCATTTACATTTATGTGTCATGTATGTACCTGGATATTCCTGTATTGGCTCCCTCAGAATGGCAATTCCTTGAGGGCAAGGACTGTTTTACCTTTCTCAGCATCCTCAGTGCATAAAACAATGCCTGGTACGTACCAGGTGTTTAATGATTGCTTTTTGGCTGTCTTAATTTAAGTATTATAAAGTACTTTGTAAGATTTCTTTTCTGTGAAGTATGTAACACTGATAGTATCCTTATCCCATTTTCCAGACCAAGAAACTGAGGTTCAGAGAGGGAAAAACTTGGGTAAGACATTTCCCCTGCCTAGGATTTAGTTTCCTTTTCTGTAAAAATAGTCGATTGGCTTTCTTAGGTCCTTTCCAGCACTACACTCCTTGATCCTGCGACTTTTCCATAGGCCACACAAGTGGGCAGAGCTGGGGCTATGGCTTAAGTACTGGTCTGGTCCTCAAGTCCAGTATGCTCTCCCCTGACCAGAAGAAGGCAGCCCAGAGCAGCTGGGCACCTACTGAAAAGGCGCAGGGGCAGGGACAGGGACCAGACTGGGAGGAGAAGGAAACAGAATTACAGATTAACACTGACTGCAACCCCTTTGGCAGCTTCAGGTCTTCAGGGGCAGCTGAAAGGTCATCAAACAAGCCCTGGGGCAGAGGATGTCAGGGGGTGCAAGTCTGGGAGTCCAGTAAGTACCTGCTCCTGTGTCCACTGTCTGAGTGAACAAAGCCTCAGGTCACAACCGTATCCTGCTGTACTAGAGGTTTGGGCGGGTCTGTCATGAAGGGACCATGTGCCCGGAAAATCCCAGCCACCAGAGGATTAAATCTGACTCTGACGTCATTTGTGTGAATGAAGGAACTGACTTGTTTTAACTGTTTGGTGGGGTGGTGGTTATGGGTTTGGCTTTTTTTTTTTGGTGGGAAAGAGTCTGACTTGCTTTGTGGAAAAACTAGGTGGGAGGAACTTTATTTCTTCCTCTCTCCCTCCCTCACCCTCTACCCCTGGCCTCCTCTGTGGACTGGAATCCCTTGGTCATTTCTAAGTATTTATAATTCTTATCCCCAAATCTCCTATAGATCCCTTGGATCCATGCAGCTGCTTTTAAATACAGAACTAGAACCCAGAGGAACCTTATAGGTTGAACTCAGATCCTGTGACACCTAAGTTTACTGTGGCTTCAAGGGCCTAGAAAATGTTAGAGCTAGGAAGACCCTTAGAATACAGAGTATTAGAATTGGAAGAGTCTTTAGGATAGAACACATTAGAGTGTAGTCTGTTAGGACAAAGGATTATTGAGCTAGAGCTTGACCTTAGACATCTAGTGCTGATCCCGCATTTTCATCAGGGCTACTCAGGCCTAGAGAGGCTGAGTGATTTGTTCATATAGTAGTAAGTGGCAGAGTAAAGATTTGAACCCAGGTCCTCACATTCTAGAGCTGGAACACTTTCCAATGAACCACATAAGTGGAGGGGACCATGGAACATAGAACTTACATAGTTCTATATGCCTTAGAACAGTGATGTTGAACTCGAATAGAAAAACAGGGTAATTTAGTAAACCACAAATCAACATTATCTATGTTGTATTGCATTGTCTTTTTATTTATTTTGTTAAACACTTTCCCGATTACATTTTAATCTGGTTTGACTGAAGGGAGTTTTACAGGCTTGTGGCTTGGTCCTTGAGTTTGATACCCGTCTTAGAACATGGAATGTCAGAGCTGGATGGAAGAGCCCTTCACCATCAACAACACATTACTGTCATCCTGGCTAACATTTAGATGATGTTTTCAGGTTTTTGGAGCACTTGCTATGCACTATCATTTAATGAGAAAGCCAGACCTTGAAACATGGAATGTTAGAGCTGCAAAGAAATACAGAGGTCATCTAGTGACCCACTTATTTTATAGAGGGAGGAACTAAGGCCGAGAAAGATTGTGATTCCCTTACCATCTTTGCAGAGGCAGAGGGCTGTGGATATGGAATATTGAATACACAGCCAGACTCTCTTGATGCGTTGTTTTTGTGGAAATGTTTTTTCCCCCTCTCTTTAAGAATTCATTGTTACAAGAAAAGTCTCCCTAGGTAGAAAGTATTTAGAATGTATTTGGAAATAAATGTGATGTAATAACAAAATATACTAATAAATTTTTAAAGCCAAAAAAAGAAAGCAAGCAATTGAATCATTGAAAAAGCCAGAACTGGAACCCATGCCCCCTGACACCCAACTCTGAGAATCTTTCCACTCCCCATGACCTAACTTCATATAGAAAATGAATGGATATTTTTTTGAGACTCCCTGAAGCAACCTAGATTTGAAGCAAATGTGGGATAGGGAGGAGAGAGAATCAGAGCTAAGCTACCTCTGATCTGTCTTGGTCGTTCCCCTGGATAGTCCAACAAACTGGTTCTGAAACACTTCAGTGGAGTGCATCTGGGCTAGCATATTTAGTTTTGGGGATGTGATAAAGCCAGGGGCTGCTCTTACCTCAGATAACATCACAAGAAGCAAGGGCCCCCCAGCTGGTCCTGCCCAGCTCCAAAATTCTGTCTGTTGTCTTTCAAGTTTCCTTTAAGTTCTAAAATTCTATGTTCTAGAACCCCTTCCAGTCCTATGTTTGGTCCTTTCTGCTTCTGTCCAGCTTTGGAGTCATAGGACCTGGGCTCATATCCTAGGACTCAGTTAGGCTATCAGTGCTGGTGCTGCAGCAGCCGTGGAGAAGGGGAGGGACAGCCCAAAAAGTCAGGAGAGGTCAATACCTCGAGCAGTTATTGGTCTGTCCCCGAGGATTAAATATTATCAGTACCTCAGATTTCTGGATTTCCCACCATGACTGTGACATTTGCAATGGGCACTTGAAGAAAACCATACAGAGACTCCACCAGTAAAGATTCAGTCTGGCCTCAATAGCTCCAGCATTGACTGAGTGACCCAGACATACCCACTAGCTTAGATGCTAGTATTGCTAGGCATATAGAAATAATAAGCCATCAACAAGCATTTATTAAGAGCCTACTATGTGTCGGGTATTGTGTTAGACACTGAGGATAGAAAGATAAAAGTGAAACAGTCCCTGCCCTCAGGGAGCTTAATCTAACAAGACCGATACTATGAGTAGCTTTGGATAGAGTGGTAGACTTGGAGACAGGAGGACCTGTGCTCCAAATCTGACCTCAGATACATACTGTGTGACCCTAGACAAGTCGCTTAGACTCTCTTGACTTCAGTTATTTCTTTCTTTTTCTCTTTTTGGAGGGGGGAAAGCAAGGGAATTGGGGTTAAGTGACTTGGCCAAGGTCACACAGCTAGTAAGTGTTAAGTGTCTGAGGCTGGATTTGAACTCAGGTCCTCTTCACTGTGCTGCCTAGCTGCCCTGACTTCAGTTCTTAATCTGTAAAATGAAGGATTTAGATTGAATGGCCTTTCAGTTCTAAATCTACTATGCTGCAAGTACATAAAAGTATTTCTAGGTGTACTATTTTGTATTCAAGGTATTTTAATAACAATAATAAAAAATACATAATTGTTTATTTTATTATAGTTTTATAATTATAAATATAAATTATAATTTATTAAATAAAAATAATATATTTTGATTCAAGGTAATTTTGGAAGGGAGGGCATAAGCCTATGGGAGGTGGGAAGCATTCATATAGGAGGTGGTACTTGAATTGAGTTTTGAAGGAAACCAAAGATTTCAAGAGTCAGAGACGGGAAGGGAGAGCCAGGCATGAGGGACAGCCAGAGCAAAGGTTCTGAGATGGGAGATGGGGTGTCATGGGTGAAGAACAGTGAATAGGCTGGTAGGGCTGGAGCACAGAGTACACAAAAGTAAGGTGGAGCCTGACTGGGATGGCAAGGAGGGGCAAGGTCACAGGGAGCTTTAAATGCCTAACAGGAGCCTCTATTTGATCCTGGAGTTAATAGGGAGCCACTAGAGTTTATTGAGGCAGGGTTGTAACAAGGTCAGACCTTCGAGTCAGGAAAATCCACTTGGCTAAAAGGAAGCTCAGAGCATAGGAATGCAGAGCTTAAAGGGACTTTCTGATAGACCACTGTAAGCTCCCTGCCTTCTTGGCTGAGGTGGGGGACTGGGTTGGTGGAATGTCTGTCACCCACACTGTCAGACACAGAGCAAGTGTTGGTTGTTTTTACTGAACCACTTTTATCTTCTCTTTAAATTCTTTGTTGGACTTTCCCTTAAGGTTTGGAAACCACCACAGAGGTCCTGTACCCAGCCTCTCCCTGAAGCATCAGCTCCGGGTTGTTCTGGGAGTCCAAGGATCTGTGTTTTCTGTTAATCCTACTGGCTTCTTGGCTTGTTCTCTGTCAGCTGTGTGACCTTGGGCAATTTACTTAATGTCTCTGAGCCTCAGTTTCCTCCTCTGTAAATTAAGTGGGTTTGCCTAGAGGGTCTTTAAGGTAACTTACAATGCAGTCTAAGATCTACAGATCTTTACAAAGCATCACGACAGGTGGCCATCCTGTTGCTGCTTCAAAACCTTGAACTTGATACTGCTTTAAAGGTTATGATGCCTGCAAGAAAAATGGACCTGCAAGGGGCCGTAGTGTGTTGGGTTGTAGAGTTTGGAGAGGCCTTCGTTCTAATCCCAGCCCGTGGGATCACAGACAAGTCACTTCATTGAACTCAGCTCCTCCTCAGCCTCCTCCTCAGCCTCCTCATCTATTCAAATGAGGATCGATCCCTAACCAGGCTATTTTAAGGATCAAATGAGATCACATGTGTTAAGTGTTTTACAAACCACCTTCGTGAAGCTTAAGTTGTTATATGACTGTCCAGTGTTGTTATTGTCCTGATAATCATTTAATTCAACAGTATGAGCCTGTGGGGAAGGGTGATGAAGAGAAAAGACCCTGAATTATCCCCAAGGAATCGGAATTGGATGGCTTGGTCCTCTCCCTCATCTCTCCTAACCAGTCAGTTTTCAAATCTTATCCCTTCCACCTCTGTGGTTTCTCTTGAATCTCCTACCCTTCTGCAGTCCCACTGCTACCGCCCGCCATCTTACAGGGAAGGGTAGGAGAGCTGGCCACAATGAGCAGAACCATTACTACAATCTCCTTATGGTTCTTACCACTTATTTTCTTCCTCACACCTAAGACTTTCTTAGGCATATCTAGTTATATACCACCTCTGCTCCAAAATCTTCAGTGGCTACCTATTACCTTTCCTCTCCGGCCACAAAAGGCACTGCTTGTGAATATTTTTGTAATAATTGTACCTTTTCCCTCTGTCTTTGACCTTGGGACATATGCCCAGTAGTGGCATCCAATGTTTCCAGTTTCATTTCATATTATCGTCCTACATACACTCCAGCCAAATGAAACTTTTGTTTTGTGTTTGTCCCTAAATATACTTACTTAACTTGCAGCTCTCCATTTTTGGGGCCAGTGTTATCTCCTTTGTTTGAAATGTCCTCCCTCTCTTCTCCTGTTGAATTTCTACCCATTCTTTCAATTCTCACTTAAATTTGACTTTCTTCCTGAAGTTTTCCCTGGGTCCATTGTCCTTCCAGTACATGCTCCTCACCCTCAACATATAGAGTACTTTGTGCAGTGCCTCTCCAATTCAACAAACATTTACTGAATGCCTATAATGTGACCAGCATTGGGGATAGAAAGACACAAAGAGACAGTCCCAGCCCTCAGGAAGCTTACCTTCTTCCACCAGGGGAGCACTAATGCACTTACCAGATAATATTATTTCTGTTAGAATACTCCTTTGAAGCCACCCCCTAGTTTAAAGGTGAATTCTAAGTTCTCAAAAGCTGGACCGGCAGAGCCTACATAAGCCCAGGCAGCCAAGCTAGGAAAGCTGCATCTAAAGGCCAGGTGATGGACTTTGTCTCTGCAATCTGAGGACCAATCTATCTAGACAAAGAGGTTCGTTGACATTTGGCCACAGGGTGATTAATTTACTGGCCACAGAAACTCTAGAAGACCGTCTGCTAAGGCAAAAGGCCTGTGATCTACGTCCACTGAGAAAGTATCAATGTGAATCAAGTCACAGGTTCTTAACAAAGTGAAGAATGATCTCTGTATTTGTTTCTTAAACATGTTTCCTCCCTAGGAGGAAACTCTTTACCACATCTTTAGCTCAGCTTTAGCTTTGCAATGTAAAGGTTTAGAAAGTTCTCTGGGTGGCAGCTAGGTGGCATAGTGAATAGAGCACTGGCTGTGGAGTCAGGAGGACCTGAGTTTAGATATGGCCTCAGACACTTAATGCATGCACTCGGGCACACACACCCCTAGCCGTGTGACCTTGGGCAAATCACTTAACCCCAATTGCCCTCCAAAAAAAGGCAAAAAAAAAAAAAAAGAAAAGAAAGTTGTCTGATACTCAGAGGTTATGTGACTTGACCAAAGTCAATATGTATGCATATCAGAAGTGACATTTGAACCCAGATCTTTCTAACTTTGTAGCCTTCTCTCTATCTGCTATGTCTCTAAATTCTTTTTTTTGTTTTTGAAAAAGTTTGTTTTTGCTTATTATTGAATCATTTCAGTCATGTCTTGCTCTTCCTGACTGCATTTAGGGTTTCTTGGCAAAGATACTGAATACTTTGCCATTTCCTTCTCCAGCTTATTTTACAGACAAGGAAACTGAGGCAAACAGGGTTAAGTGACTTGCCCATGGTCACACAGCTAGTAAGTGTCTGAGGTGGGATTTGAACTCAGGAAGATGAGTCTTCCTGACTCCAGGCCTGGCCCTCTATCCACTGAGCCCTTAGAGCTGCCCTTAGAGCCTGTAGTAGGAAGCCTTTATTGAATTGAATGGAGGACAGCTGAGCTTCACCTTGACATATGAGAATTCAAATATACAAAGCAGGTATGTTCAGGAATGACTGTCTACATAATTGGTGCCAAGCTCAAATAGAAATGGAGAGCTACTAATCCCTACGGACCCGCACTGACTTGGTTTAAAAATGTAATCTTATCTATATTTTGTAGTATTTTTATCTGTTGTGTTAAATATTTCCCAAATACATTTTAATCTGGTCCAGGCAACACTCGG
The DNA here is from genome assembly GCA_028646575.1 of Pseudocheirus occidentalis. Taxonomy (NCBI): domain Eukaryota; kingdom Metazoa; phylum Chordata; class Mammalia; order Diprotodontia; family Pseudocheiridae; genus Pseudocheirus; species Pseudocheirus occidentalis. The sequence goes on from CM053595.1 coordinate 65,492,630, forward strand.
GAGTATTATAGGCCAGTCTGTGTGTTTGACACCTGGTCCACATCACCAAACAATCATAGAACCTAGAGCCAAAGGGACCTTTAGAATACAGAATAAATAGAGCTTAGAGATCATAGAACACAGAATGTTTGATCTACAAGGAAGCTGGAATTTAAAAATGACAGGTCTGGAAGAGACCTTGAAGAGTGTCATCTGTCTGCCTCCTACATTTTATGAGTGGGGAGACTGAGGCAGAGAGAGAGAGAGGGAGAGAGAGAGGGAGAGAGAGAGTGCGTGCCTTGCTCAGGGGGCACATGCTAAATGCTAGCAGAGTTGGATTTGGAGCCTAGTTTCTCCGACTCTAGTTCTTGAGCTCTTTCCATGTTCTTATAGGTTACTGTGATGAAAGCCTTTTGTAAACCTCAGAGCTGTATAGAAATGTGAGGAGTGGTTGTTGTGCTCCTTTGCTTTAAATGGGTTCTACCACGGGCCACCTTTTAAGTGTCGGTTTTCCCTAGTGTAAGTAAAGATTTGATTTACAAAATTTCTGCCTGTGCAGAATGCTTCAGGAGCACACCTGCAGTGTAAAGAGATGTCTGATGTAGGCTGGTCAAAGATCTTTCACTACAGACCTCACTGATGAAAGCAGGGCAGAATGACTGTGACAGCTAAGAGCCAGGCTCCTTTGAGTTGTCAACCTGTCAAGACAGACCACTTGGTCAGGCATTGCGCACCCAAGATAGATTAAGTCCTTCAGAGATAGAATCAAAATTTTTTCCTTTAAAATTTTTTTCTTTATATTTTTTTTCACATCACTTTCTTCTCCATTTCCTTTTCCTCCTTGTGCTTAGAAAATCCTCACCTTGTAGCAAAGATGCAAAAAGAGAGGTAAAATTAACGAGTACACCAAGCTTGACCATATAATCACACTATTTAATTTTAGTTTTTTTTTTTATCTTTTCGTTTGAATTGCTGTAGTCATTTAAACTGTTTTCTGGTTCTGCTTACGTCATTCTGCATCAGTTCATTTAAGTTTTCCTTTGCTTTGTATTCTTCATATTAATTTTTTCTTATGTACAGTAAATAATCCATCACATTTATGTGCTCCAGTCTCTAACCATTCTCCATTTGATGGGTATCTACTTTGCTTCAATTCTTTCCTACTACAGAAAGAGCTGCTATAAATATTTTGGTGTGGATGGGACTTTTCTCTTTGTCTTTGACCTTCTTGGGTACTAGGATGTCTGCCGAGTAGTAGGATCTTTGCCTTGTAGTTGGATATGGATATTTTAGAAACAAATTGAGAGGCAGCCTGGTATAAGGATAGACTCTAAAAATTCTGGACTTGGAATCAGGAACCCTCAGAATCTTGGCCCTGCCCGTCAGTAATAGGACCTTGTACAGATCTTTTCTCCCTCTGAATCTCTATGAATCTCAGCCTCTTTTTCCATTAAAAATCAGAGTGACTGACTAGATCAGGGGCTCTTTACCTATTTTGGGTCATGGGCCCCTTTGACAAACTGGTGAAGATTATGGGCTCCTCAGGATGATGTTTTGTTGCCTACATTCATAGTTGAAGGAAATGCTAAACTTCAGTCGTTTCAGTTAGAAGTTAATGAAAATAAGTAATTTTTCCCCATGTAACTTCATGCCCTACCTCTCCTCTTCTCCCCCCCAAATCTATCCATGGATTCCCTTAGGAATTTAAGAACCCTGGGTCTCTAGGGGGAAGCTAGGTGGTACAGTGAATAGAGCACCGGCCCTGGAGTCAGGAAGACCTGAGTTCAAATCCAGCCTCAGATACTTGACACACTTATTAGCTATGTGACCTTGGGCAAGTCACAACCCCAATTGCTTTGTGTTCCCCCCTCCCCAAAAAAGCAAAATAACCCCAAACTCTGGATCTCCAAGACACTTTAAAGATTTAACTTTTAGGATTATTTAATCATCGGACCACTCTGGGAGAGGGAGCACAAGTCTATCAGTCAGTCAACAAACACTTGTTAAATACCTGCTATATGTCGGGCATTATGCTAAGCACTGGGAATATAAAGACTGGTAAAAATATGATCATTTTAGAGCCATGGAAATGAAATGTAGGTAAGCTGACTTGCCCAGTCCCACATAATTGGTATCTTCTGGCTGCCAAGTCTAGCGATCCTGCAGTGCCTGTGGAGAAGCTCACTCCATCAGCAGGGACTCAGAGGTTACCTAACCCACCATTCTGTTGCACAAGAGCCGCAGGAACTCTTCACAACTTCTCCCATAAATGGTCCTTAAGCCTCTGCTCTGACACCCAACTGGAGCCCCAAATGGCATTGGTTTGGGACATTAGGCCACCTGTCTGCTGGGACCAGGAGAAGCGGAGCCACATCTTGTACAGATGTCTCTCCTCCGTGTCAGTACAAGGCAGTACCTTCCCTCCTCTCTAAAAACAACAAGATCTGAGCCTCACTGGTCCATTCCTTATCTGTTAAATTCCTAGTTGTCCTTTAATGCCCAACATTAAAGCTAGTCCTTCCATAAAGACTTTCCTGATCCCCGTCTGGTGACCAGTGAATGATCTTTCCCCTTGGATCTCCCATAGTGCTCTCTTATATTCGTCTTATAATGTTAGCTATTGGGGTTATTTATATATGGGTCTTCATATACCCTATTACTGGGGGCAATATCCGTAGGACTTGGGGGTTCCATCTTATCAAAACTCTTTATCTCCCCCAATTAATTGATCCTTTACTCAATCAACAAACATTTATTAAATGCCTCCTGTATTCCAGTCATTATGCTGGGTGCTGAGGATAAAAAGACAAGCCTGAAATAATCCTCTTCCTCAGGGAGCTTATAGTCTACCAGGGGAAACAACATGTACCCAGATAAGTATGTACAAAATCTAAGTGAAACAAACACACAGTAATAATGGGGAGGAGTGGGGCTGATCCCAAGGGGAAAGGAGGCAATCAGTAGCCAAGCTGCTGCAGGAGGCAGTGTTTGAACTGAGCTCTGAAGGAAACAAGGGGTTTCATGTGCCACCATGTGGGTCATGCCAATATACTGCACAAGAGTAAATGTCTAGAGAACGTTTATTGAATGAAGGACCGGTCTCCTACCTTTGGTTCTCAGTCCCCAATGTATTAAATTCATTCAGCCTTTACTAAGCACCTGCCCTGTGCTAGGTTCTGTTCTTGGCACTGGAGGAGAATGAAGAGGATGGGGATAAGCCCGCCCTGGATTTTCATCACCACTGTTCGTTTCAGCCCAGCATCCATTTCTTGAATGCCCACCATGTGCACCAAGTATGTGGGCTGCAAAGACGTAGGAGAATAGCATTTGGGGCCATTCTTAGGTATGAGTTTTTTTGTTAGGTTTTGTATTGTCCATGTCGCTGTTATTCTCATGAATGGCAGCTGGAGGGGCAGCTGAGAGGAAGGCCGTCATTCCACCTTGCAGCTCATCAAACTATCTATGTCAGGGTAGTGGAAACAAGCCTGGCTTTGGAGTCAGAGACTGGATAAAAATCCCATCTCTGCTGTTTACTACCAGTATGACCAAGGACAAGTCACTTGACCCTTTGAGGCCTTGGTTTCTTTCTTCATAAAATGAAAGGGTTACACTGATGACCTCTATGATTCTTTGCCACTTCATTTATTTATTTATTTATTTATTTATTTATTTATTTTGCTTTTTTGAGGGGGGACAGCAGGGCAATTGAGGTTAAGTGACTTGCCCAAGGTCACACGGCTAGCAAGTGTTAAGTGTCTAAGGCCACATTTGAACTCATGTCCTCCAGATTCCAGGGCCGATGCTCTATTCACTATGCCACCTAGCTGCCCTCTTTGCCACTTTAAGTCCTGTGATACCTATGACACAGTCCCTACCTTCTGGAAGCTCAGAAGCTGGGGGGAGGGGCAGAAGGCTAACCTAAGGGCTGTGTAACAATTATTGGGAAAATCAGTCTTTGCTCCCAGATTGCAAATGCCCTGGGAGCTCAGAGGAAAGAAAGCAGGTTGCTACAGCTTAAGATGTTCAGGAGAGGCTTTCTGAAGGTGGTCCTGGGGCTAGATTTTGAAGGATGAATAGGGAAAGAGAAAAAAAGGGCTTGGACCAGAGGATGCGGAGGAAGTAGGATATGTTCTCTGGGGTAGTGTCTCCACTGATTCCCCCCCCCCCCAACTCTAGGTACCTTGCCCTGAGTAGTCATCTCCAATTTCAGGGCTAGGCCTGGGTGGTCCAGGCTATTGGGAGGGGGGATGTGTCTGTTCCCAGCCCTTCAGAGAGCAAGGAGAGGTCCCTAGGACTCATTTGACAGGCAGCCTGGGTTATCTCCAGTTGGCCTGTGGGGAGGCCCCTGATTGGGCACTCGCTGAGGAGCCACTCTGTTGCCGTGGCAATGCCCGGGCTGGCTCCAGCCCTAGTGTGTTTCATGTGCCTGTGAGCTGGGGAGTAAGTCTCCCTAATCCTTCCAAGAGGGGAAAGGCGGAGGAGCCCTGAGGCTCCCTTGGGAGCCTAGGCTGACCCTGGAAGGTTGGGAAGGGTAGTGGGATGGAATTGCCTATTGGTGAATATCTCTCTGTCATGCTCATGCTTAAAGAAAGACAGGATATATCCCTCCCGCACAGACATTAGCAGATTCCACCCCGCCCCCCCCAACTTAGTTGGGGGGGGGAGTGGGAGGTGAGGACAAGCATGATTCTATGTGCCAAGTGTAGCAGGCATATTGGTGGGGTGTGGAGCCAGGCCAATGCAGATTAGATCTTCCCCTCTCTTCCCTCCCTGCCCCAGCACTGTCCACAGGACAAGATTCCCCCATCTTGCTTTTAATTGGTATTTATTGAGGCCTGCTTGGTTGTATGTAGAGGGCAATGGTAGGCACCAGTGACGGCACCCATTTTTCTAGCACTAAGATTTACAAAGTGCTGTTTTCCTCACAGCCCCGTGGAGATGACAGTCTGTATAAATGTGAGTTGTTACCATTGTCAGCTCACGTTTATACCCACTGCCTGACTCACAGCATTGTGAGTTCCTTCCTTGTAAACTTTTCACTTCTATCGAGCTGGGAGGTGTTTCTCTGTAATAGTTTGATTCGCCAAGAAGAGGATACAGCCTGTCCCCTCATGGAGTACATTCAAGAGTGCTGGACTTGGAGTCTTTGGAACCAAATTCAGTTGCCAGTGGTTATGTGCTGGTGAATAACCTCCCCAGGTGTTTCTTCATCTTCAAAAATTGATGGTTGGGATCCCTAGTCCACTGACCTTGATGCATTATGTAAGATAAGGAGGTTTAGAACTGGAAGAAATAAAGCCTTAGAGATCAACCTATCCAAACTTTTAATTTTACAGATAAGGAAACTGAGGCCCAGAGGGAAAGTGATTCATGCAAGGATACATGACCAAGTTAGAAGCAGAATAAATTTGAACTCAGATCTTCTGATTCCAAATTTAGTGCTTTTTCCACAAAATCTCTAGGTTGCTGCAAGAAAAGCATTTTTGTAAATGATAAAATTACAGTATAAATGTGGGCTAATAATAATACCACCAACCCTGGGACCCTCTCCCTCATTCACACACTCACAAGTCTCTCCCTCCCTCCTCCTCGCCCCCCCTTCTCCCCTTTTCTCTCCTCTTCCCTCCCTCAGCTCCAGGGACACAAGGCAGCCAGAAAGGATACCCATTGCCACAGCTAGCTGGAGTGGGGGAGGGGGTGGAAAAGAGGGAGGGGGGGCACTTAAAGCCAGTGGTGGGCATCCGGCTGGCCACATTCGGCTGCTTAATCCGATCAGCACAGGGGGGATGGGAATGTGAAGGGAAGAGGAAGAAGGGAGGTTTTATAAGGTTGGGAGCAGGCAGGAAGGGTGGGGGGGGTGCAGGGGGAGGGGAGCTTAAGGACCCAGAATGGGTACAGCTTACTCAAGGGGGGAAGAAGGGGGGGAATATGGATTTATGTTGAGCCCAGGGTATCCCCATTGTGACTGCCAGAGCCCTGTTCAGCTACAAGGCTTCCCTGCAAAGTTCTCTGTAGTGGCCTCATTAAAGTTTACCCATCACCCCAAGGGAAAGGGACAGATCCAGCTGATAGTGGTAGCCAGAGCCCTTTTCTCCTCCTCCCCCCTTACTCTCCTTCTTCCTCCTCCTCCTCCCCCCTCCTTCCCCCACTCCCTCCGCCCAGACACACATACACCTTTGGACTCCCTGCACATGCGCCGCAGTTCCATATGTCATGGTGACACGAGGCTGCTCCCGGCTGCCTGACCCCCCCATTGTCCTGCCAAGGGAGTGAGGATGCAGGGAACAGGAAGCGGAGGGGGGGACCGCCATCTGCCTGTGGCTGAGAGCAGCAGCAGCGGTGGCAGCGGCAGCGGTGTCTTTGTTTGGATCCCGGCTGGGGCTGGGGATGTTTCTTAAGGAATTGCTCCCAAAGTCCTCGCTCCCTGGCCCTTGCAAAGCTCTGCTGGGTGAAATAAAGGATTTGCTGTGTGTTGGGGGTGGAGGGAGTGAGTGAGGAGGGAGGATGGAGCAGGAGGAGGGGATCCACAGGGGGAGGGAAGAAGAGCCTACTCCCATCTTGACCAGGATATCCCATTCCTCTCTCTCTCTCTCTCTCTCTCTCTCTCTCTCTCTCTCTCTCTCTCTCTCTCTCTCTCTCTTCTCCTCTTCCTTTCCCTCTCCCCCTCCCTTTCCCCCTCCCTTCCTCCCTGCCTCTAGGGTGTGTCCACACAGATACAGGCAGCTCCCTCTCCTCCCCCCATCCCTGTCAGAGATTGTACCCGTAAGCTGACACTGTGGGGAGGTGTGTAAGGGAGAAGGTAGAGAGGCTGAATCCCTGAGCCAGAGCAGGGAGGGAGGGGTTTGTGCTGTGAGTGTGTGTGTGTGTGTGTGTGTGTGTGTGTGTGTGTGTGTGCATGCGTGCCAGAGAGAGAGAGAGAGAGAGAGAGAGACAGAGAAGCTGTTCATGACCCAGAATGTGGGTGGCTGTGTTTGCAGGATAGCTAGTAGAAAGATTGTGTGCATGAGCCAGAGGGTGGGTAGGTTACTCTGTGTGCGTGTGAGAGAGAAAGAGACAGACAGACAGACAAGGCAGGGGCCCGTGCCCAAGGAGAGGGAGATTGCTAGGAGGAAGGAGGTGGGAGGCTACTCTCTCTCTCCCTCCCCAGGGTGACAAGACAATGGGGACCCCTCCTTGAGGTAGAAGGGGTGGGGGCGGCAAGAAAGGAAGAAGCTGAGTTGGAGGGTGCATGGGGGGATGCAATGGCAGGTGGGTGTGGGAAGAAAAGGACTGTGAAGAGTAAAGGGGGCTAGTGTGGGAGAGGAAGGAGTGGTTTGGCACTCCTGAGATGGAGGAAGATTATATGCATGGGAGCGAAGGGACTGTCTCTACCTGCAGAGTGGGGGGCTGTGAGCCAGAGAAAGCAGCCGAGCTGGAGGGGGGACAGGAGAGGCAGGACGGAAAGGGTTCAGGACAATAATTTGGAGCTAGGTTTGAGTAACTGAGTTAAGCGGAGGGAGAGGCTGGAGAAAGGCTAAGGTCTGTGGCTGCCTGCCCACCCAGAGGGCTTCATGGAGAGGTTATTAGGAAGATGCGTTCAAGAAGGCACTGGGGTGAGTGAATCTTTGTCAAAGGAGATAACATTTCAATTCTGAGACTCTAATGGGGCCTCCCATTATTTCCCTAATAGGTGCCATGGTGACAGGCGCTGTAAGAAATACTTAGATGGGAGTGTTGGATCTAAGGCTCAGGAGAGCCCTGGCCATCCCTGGGGCCCCTCCCAGCTCTGTCTTCAGAGCAGAAGGTCCATTAACTCAGGGGCTGGGAGTTTGGTTTGCTGGGTTTGGGGGAAAGAAAGCCACAAGAGAGAAGAACCTTCTCTCAGAGTGGAACTGCTGCCCCTGGCTCCAGCCTTTTTGGTACAATTAGGAGTCTTGATGAAAGGAGTGTGTGGGGTCTTTAAGGAGAGAAAACCAAGGAGGAGAGCATTCTCTCATTCTCTCTCTCTCTCTCTCTCTTTCTCTTTCTTTCCCTCTCCCTCTCTCCCTTTCTCTCTCTTCCCTCCCCCATTCTTTCCCTCTCTTTTATCCTCTCTCCCTCTTCTCCCTCCCCCTTCTCTTTTCTCTACTCTCCATATCTCTCTTTCTCTGCCTCTCTCTGTGTCTCTGTCTCTGTCTCTCTTTATCTATTTATCTGTCTATCAATCTATCATCTCTCTCATCTCTCTCTCTCTCTCTCTTTCTCTCTCTCTTTCTCTTCTCATCTCTCACCTATCCTACTGATGTGAATCCCTCAGCTGCAAGGATCAGGTGTCATCTACCCTCCTTGGTCCTGTCCCACCACTATCTTTGCCAACTAGGAATGTGGGTTTTGTTCCTCTTGATTAAGGGTGACCTTTTCACCTTCCTCTTCTGAACTGGGGACCCCTGGGGTGGGGCCAGTCAACAGACAGGCTTTTCCACAGGTTTGCTTCATGGCCTTGGATGAGCTGTTTCCCCTCTGAGCTCCAGTTTTCTCCTCTGTAAAATGAGGGGATTGGATGATCATTAAACTTCCTTTCCAGATCCTATGACATGCCTGAGTCCAGGAGAAAGTGGCTAGGACCAATGGGCAGCTCCAGGGCGAGGCTCTGACCAAAGGCACTAAATCTCAGCCCCTCTTATTTTCAGATGACTCCTCATCAGAGAGTTGCAGTGGGAACGGCTCCTCGACGTTGAACCCCTCCACCTCCAGCAGCACCCAGGGGGACACCTCCTTCCCCGAGATGAACGGTAATGGAGCCGTGGCCCCCATGGACTTTACAGCCTCGACGGAGGACCAGCCTATCAACCTCTGTGACAAGCTCCCCTCCTCTCATCTCCCCACCTCTTACCCAGCAGACAGCTGCAGCGCCGACGGGCTTCGGAGCAGGGTGAAGTATGCTGTAAAGACAACCCCAGAGGTAAGTCTGGATGACAGGAACTGACAGACCATGGGCCCAAACAGGGAGTCATGGGAGTCCTTTCTTTCTTTCCATATAATAGTGATTGGGGGTCCTCTTGCACGAGAAACTGTCATTCCTATAGATTTAGGGTTCTGGGCTCAAGGCCTGCAGAAGGAAGAGAGCAGTAAGAACAATTTCTGCTCACATACCTATGGTTCTTTAAGGTTTTCAGAGGAGGAAGCAGGCACAGGGAAGCAAGCTCTTGTGCTCACTCCAAGGCTGAGTCTCCTTATTGGACACTAGGCTGCTGGTACATCCTTGGGGGAAGAAAAGTACTTTCCTACCTTGGCTTTTATTTTAGGTCATAACAGCCTCATAAAGATGACAGGAACAGACAGTCTTGCCCCTATTTTTGAGTCGAAATGGAGAAAGGAAGCCCGGCTCACCCAAAGCCATACAATCTATGATCAGACCTGAGTCCCAGGCCAGTGGCTAGAGGTGTCTATGGACACAGGTCACGGCTGCTCCCTTCTCCACCAGACAAAGGCCAGCAAAGAAGGTTCCTCTGCCTCATAGTCATCTACGTCCTCCAAATTCCCAAGCTATGGATTACCTTTGGGTCATGCTATCATAGATTTAAAGCTGGAAGGGGGCCTTAGAGACCACTTAATCTCACCCCTTCATTTTTATAGATGAGGAAATCAATGTCTAACAGAGTTAAGTGACCAAAGAATAAACGGAAAAGCTGGGATTACACCCCAGGAAGTTGGAGTACAAATCAAGGTGCTTTCAACTGCTACTATGCTGCCTCCCAGGGTTCTGGTAAAGTGGATAGAGCCCCTGGCTTAGACTCAGGAAAATCTGAGTTCAAATCCTGACTCAGACACTAGCTATATGATCCTGAGCAAGTCATTTACCCTCTGTCTGCCTCAATTATCTCATCTATAAAATGGAGATAATAGTAGCACCTGCCTTACAGAGTTGTTGTAAGCTTCAAATCATCAAATGAGATCGTATTTGTTAAGTACTTTACAAACTCGAACATGCTATATAAATGCTGTCTAGTAGTAGTAGTAGTAGTAATACTGGTGATGATACTGGTGGTAGTAGTGGTAGTGGTAATAGTAGTAGTAATGGTAGTGGTGGTAGTAGTAGTTGTTGTTTTTTGTAAGTCTGAGACATTAATGATGATGACCATATCTCCAGCTAGTCTGTCTTAATTCAGGCCCAGTAGGGGGGGTCAGGCTGATGGCATGGGCTGAGCTGGTGGTGATGTCCTAATATTCAGGTCTGAACTCAGGTGCCACATGAGCTCATGGCAGCATAAAAAGAACAAGATTCCTTTAGGGTCTAGAAAAGTTACTTTTGGCAACTCTTAAGAACCATCCCTGTGTTGGGGGATTGAATGTCTACATAGCAAGCAGCCTGAAGTACTCAGGAAAGATAGCCTCAACTCCCCATTCTCTCAGTTCACCCTTTGTGGCCTTGGGACAAGAGAGGCAGTTTGTCTGCCCTTGACAGTGGCCTCTTCAGAAAACAAACTCTCATTAGATTCCAGGAGTTAGTGAATGACAGAGAGAAACAAGTCACAAGCTGGGAGACGGGAGGCATAGATTCCAGGCCCCGCTTGGCCAAGAGGTTCTTTCCTACTCCAAGTCCCATGCACCATTAACTTGACTTATTGCCTGCCTAATAGAATCCTGGGAACTGGCCCTGGGTGAGGGGTTGGAGGGTAAGCCCCACGTTGTTGGATAGCTGGCTGCCTAGGGGAATAGGGACTGTGTGGCCTGATGGACTGGAGTCTGCACCAGTCCCCAGACTTGAGGGGAGGGGAGCAGTATCAAAACACAGATAAGGGTCTGGAGTAAATCAGAGCAGCAGAAAGACCATGAGGAGAGAGAGTGGAGACAAGGATTTGAGATTGAGTTGTCAGGTCAGGAAGCTGCAATCTGGACACTGCGGAGATCAGGGATGCTTTCTGGAAGGATTTGGTATCTGGGATCAGGAGAGCTGGGTTTAGGTTCCAGCTATGTCACTACGTTGCTGTGTGATCTTGACTGAGTCATTTTACTTCTCTGCAAGGCAGTTGGGGGAATATAGGACTAGATGATCTCTCAAGGGCCCTTCCAGCCCTAAAACTATGTGATTCTATGACTATGAGTAGTTTCCTGTAGTTTACTTACCCTGCCAGTCTCAATTTTCCCTTCTGTAAAATGGAGATGGCATGGTAGTTACATTGGTAAGAACCCTAGCTCCAGACTAAAGAGGATCTGGGTTCAGTTTCTGTGCTTGATCCTTAATTTTTGTGTGGCCTTCACTTCTCCTCCACTTCCTCATCGGTAAAATGAGGGGCTTGGACCAAGTGGTCTCCGAGGTCCCTTCAGGCTTGAGATCTGTGATCCTATGATTCTCCCCTTCTACAGGGCCATTTCTGTGGCTTTGAAGGGCAAGGGGAAGCTTGCCTTGAAGACTATAAAGTAATGTGTGTTAGTTGAACTTGGCATGAATGAACAAGTATGTGTTGTCAGAAAAGGAATGGGCAGCAGCCGTTCCATTTTGTCCCAGCAGTGGCAGTATGGTCTAAGGGGCAAACACTGGCTGGAGCCCAGCTCCGTGTTCTTGAGATTGGGGCCTCAACTTTCCCCAAATAGTGCCTCCGTCTAGAAATGTGACCTGCAGGGGTTACCCAGGAACAAATGAGCTGATCGACATAGAGAGATCTAGCCAGCTGGATACAGGAAAAGAAATCTGTCTGCTCATACACCTATAACTGAAAGGGATCTTAGAAAACATTTAGTCCTGACCCCTCATTCTATATATTAGGGAACTGAGGCCCAGAGGTCACATAAGCAGACAAAGCTGGGGTTTAAAATCAGATGCTTTGGCTTCTAAGTGTAGAGCTCTTGCCATGGTCCCACAGTCTCCGTTTTTAGAAGGACAGCAAAGGTTGGAACTTCAGAACCTTCCTCTTTGTACACTAGTTATAGTAGTTCACATTTCTGTAGTCTTTACATTTTAAAGAACACTTTCCTCACAGTTCCTTGTAAGTATTATTACCCCCATTTTACAAACACAGAGACTGAGGCTCAGAAAAGGGAAGTGGTCACACTGTTTAGCAGAAGTCATGTTGGAAACCAAGATTTAAACCCATTACTTTCCAAATCCAGGGTTCTTTCCCTTATACTATTTTTTTTTTTTTTTGCTTTTTGGAAGGGGGAAGGCAGGGCAGTTGGGGCTAAGTGACTTTCCCAAGGTCACACAGCTAGCACTTGTTAAGTATCTTAGGCCAGATTTGAACTCAGGTTCTCCTGACTCCAGGGCCAGTGCTCTACTCACTGTGCCACCTAGCCATGCCACTCTTTCCTCCCTGCCCTGTACTCTTATACCTCTCTGTGTGTGGTCCTTGATTCCTTGTGGGTTGTGTCGAGGGTCTTGAACAGGAACCGGATGAGTGAGGACAGAAAGGCATCAAAGTTGTGCACAGACAGACCTGATCGGGATTTTGGGAGGGTAGACGGGTGGCAGTGTGCTCAGAGGGCACTGCTGTGTGGGTGGGCGCACCAGGAGAGATAATTGCCCAGCAGCTTTCATTCATTTTTCCCCCTCATCAGTCATAAGTTCACTTGTCCATTTACCAGTTTACTCATCCATTCAACTTAGCTCAAGTTCCTACAGTGTGCAACCTAACAGAGATGCCTACTAGAAACTGTACATGCCTCAGAGGCTGTCCCTGACCCTAGCCTAGCCAGGGAGATGAGATGTACAGGCCAAGCAAAAGTGGTACCTCAATCCAAGGAGGAAATGGTAATAAATAATGAAGTATGAGAGCCCAAGGGTCTGTCCCAGGGCAGTCTGTGTTCAGGCTTCAGGGAGATGAAGAGCCAGAAAGTATTGTGAGGCAAGAGGAGGAAAAGGAAGATCCTTGGGAGGGCAGGGAAGGCTTCCTGGAGGAAGGGACCTTGAAGCAGAACCAGGGTTTGGGTCAGTCCCTTTAGAAGAGGAGACACTCTCTTTCCTGTTGTAGTCTTAGGAGAGAACTTTCTTTGGGGAGGTCCATCATGTGTGTGTGTGCGTGTATGTGTGTGTGTGTGTGTGTGCGTGTGTGTGTGTGTGTGTGTGCGTGTGTGTGTATTTGATGCCAAAGAGATCTGATATGAGATTCATCTGTTTTTATTTACATACTCTTGTTATTCTCTCTATTTTATACATATCACCAATACAAGTCCAGGTAATGACAGTGTCATCCTCAGAGACAAGTATCACTAAGAAAGTCTTGCTCACAGAGTAGCAACAATGACTCACATTTATACAGCTCTTTACAGTCTACAAAGACTTTGCCTATAGCCCCTCATTCGATCCTCACAACAACTCTGTGACTCGGATGATATTCTTGTCCCAGTTGTAGAGATGAAGAAGCTGAAGCTGTGAGAAGTTTAGTGACTTGCCTCAGGGACACACAGCCGATAGGTGTTTCATGTAGGATTTAAACCCAGGCTGTCCTGACTCCAAGTCCAGCAATACACTCACCATGCCTAAAGGGCTTCCCTGCTATATGCAAAGTGCTTAAAAAAAATCAGAGAAATGTCACTTGGGACAACAGATCCTCAGGGGAGGAAGGACTTATGGAAAGAATTGTGCTGGGTCTGAAAGTGCAGATGGACTTCACAATGCATCCATGGGGCTTGGCTGATGGATCCATTGATCATACAGGCTGTCCCAAAAACTGAGTGTGGCTTGAAGCTAACCCCAATTCTGAGCTTTAGCTTAAAGCTGCACTAAGACTTTTGGGACACCCTGGGTACTGGTGCTGCTTCTCCTCTTCTTCCTCCTCCTCGTCCTCCTCGTCCTCGTCCTCCTCCTTTTCATTTTCCTTCTCCTTCTCCTCCTCTTTTTCCTCATTCTCCTTCTCCTGCTCCTCCTCTTTTTCCTCATTCTCCTTCTCCTGTTCCTTCTTCTCCTTCTTCCATCCTGTATAACATAATACACCTGGAACAGCACCTCCATCACTCATACACCTCAACATCCCCTTCCACATCTTAGTAGAGTCTCTTGCACACTGCCATGGCCAGAGCACATTCATCTCCTCGCAGCCAAATCCTTGGTGATGGGCCTATCTATAGTTAACTCATCTAATCCTCAAATGACAGACATGTATGGTCCAATGCTTCCATCCACCACCAGCGTTTCTCAGATGGCGTGAAACGCCCACTACCCCCACTAATGGGCCACAGCCCCATTGTGCAAAGACACCGACTCACTGGTGTGTATCAGGTAAGAGCCTTGTACTCCTTGAGAGCTGCCTGTTGTGAGGCAGAGAGGAGGTGAGAGCCAGAAAGGCCTCCTCAGGAGAGGAAGGTGAGTATAGCTCAGGGAATGCCTTTGCAGAGTATCAGAAAATAACATGCCTTTGTGCATTGTGGCCTGTCCTTACCTTCCACCAGCTTGTGGAAGACCTGTGGAAGACACAGTGTATTTTGCCTTCCTCCCACACACCTCCTTAGACGAAATCCTGTGTTCTTCCATTATTCATAGAGGCAAATTACAGTGTTCCAGGTAGCATTCAAACCCACATCTTCCTGACCATGTCCAAAGACCTATACTGATGTCCATGAAGAGCTAAAAGAGAAAGGCCGTAGTGGTTTAAAAAAAATGCTGGGAGTTTCTCTAAGTGTGGTTCCTACCTCTCCTGCATCAAGACAGATCCATGATATCATGATATCAGGCATGAAGTGCAAATTTGTGAATCATCCCTCCCTGGATCCTGCCCAGCAGATAAAGACTCCCTGAAGGGAACAGCCTGCACTAGGAGAAGAAGGCCATGGATCCCCACAGGGAAACACTGGCATTACCACTTTCACTCTCCCTACCCCCCCATGCCTCCCTATTTCTTTAAAATAAGTTTTATTCCTTCATTTTTGTTTCCCTCTCACCTTCTCCCTGCCTTCCCCCCCACCAGCTGGGAAAACAAAACAAAACAAAAAAGCCAAACAAATCCCTTATAACAAATGGACATAGTAAAGCAAAACAAATCCCCACAGTAGCCATGTCCAAAAAGTATGTCTTATTCTGCATCTTGAGTCCATCGCCTCTCTGTCAGGAGGTGTGGGCAGTGGCCTTTTGCATCAGTCCTCTGGAATCATAGTTGATCATTGCAGTGATCAGAGTTCTTAAGTCTTTCAAAGTTGTTTGCATTTACAATGTCATTTGTTTAGTATAAATCGTGCCCCACTTTGGGCACATCTCTTTGGGCAGCTAAGTAGTGCAGTGGATAGAACATTGAGCCTAGAGTCAAGAAGACTCATCTTTCCTGAGTTCAAATCTGGCCCCAGACACTAGCTGTGTGTCCCTCAGCAAGTCACTTAACCCTATTTGCTTCAGTTTCCTCATCTGTAAAATGAGCTGGAGAAGGAAATGGTAAACTATTCTAGTTTCTGTGCCAAGAAAACTGCAAATGGGGTCATGAAGAATTGGACATGCTTAAAAAACAACTCATCAACAATTTTCCTCGTTCTGTTCACTTTACCCTGCATCACTTCACACAAATCTTTTCAAGTTTCTCTTAAACTTTCTCTTTCTTTCTTTATAGCACAATAGTATCCCATTACATTCACAGACCACAGTTTGTTCAGCCACTCCTCAACTGATAGATACACCTTTACCTTCCACTTCTTTGCCACTACGAAAAGAGCTGCTACAAATGTTTCCATACAGTTAGGACCTTTTCCCTCTCTCTCTGAGCTCTAGGCCTAGAAGTTGTATCACTGGGTTAAAGGGTATGCATAGTTCAGTAACTTTTTGGGCAAAGTTCCAAACTGCAATCCAGAATGACTGGACCAATTCATAGCTTCACCAACAGTGCATCAGTACTTCACTCTTATTGTTAAGTACAGAATCTTATTGTGTTTTACAAATTATCTTTGCTGAGTCATTTGGGTCTTCTTTTGATTGAGAGTGAATTCTGTTACTTGGCATCAGCTCTGTTGTCAATTTGGTATTATGCTTTACTTTGGGATCAGGGCAACCGCTGGCAGAGGGACAAGTCATTGGCCATACTGACCTTAAAGGGAAAAAGAGGGGGAAAGGACAGTGGGAGGCTGACCAGTGGCAGGAATCCTTTCTCTGGCAATCCTCCAAATTATCTGTGCTTCTCCCGAAAACCAGGTTCTGATTTCCTTTTTACACTGTCCTACGTGTAAAGATACAGGATAAATACTTGTGGATTTAAGAACAGGTCAAGAGAGAATACAAACTCTTCAGGCAATAGGGTAATTTAATTCACCCCCTATGGTCCACATAGTAAAATTGAGGTTCTGAGAGAGCTCTAGCCCCAGCAAGTGGTTGGCTGAGCCAGAATTCCAATTTGGGCTCTCCAGGACTCTGGCCAACCATGGAAGTTCCACAGAAGCCAGAATCTGAAGCAGAGGCTTTGAGTAAGGGCATGTTCCAAAGTCAGGTCTCAGTTTCCTCATCTCTTAAATAGGGATAATCATACACATCCCATGTCACAATGTCAAATGTGAGGGGAAAACTGAGGAGAAAAAACATCAGGATGGCATGCTTGAGGCCTTGAAGTGTTTGAAAGAGTTCACTTCTCATATGGAAAATAGAGTAGACTGGGAGCCAATGGAAAACTGGGAAGGGGGATGACTAGGGGAGATTTTGGCTTCACACAAGGGAGTTTACTAACTAAACTGAAATGACCTGGTAGGCTGGTAGGGAGTACCTCATCACAGGTGCTATTCAAGCAGAGGCTGGATGTCTCTCTATCAGCAGTGTTGTAGGACGGGCTCCTGTGGAATGGGGTGATTTCTGCATGCCCTTCCAGCTGTGAGTGTTTGTAATTCTGGATCATATGGGTCAGAGATAAGGGCTTTGGGAACTTGCTGCCTCTGATGACTACTTCTCTACTCGTTTCTCCCCTCCAGTCCCCTCCATATAGCTCTGGGAGTTATGACTCCATCAAAACAGAGGTCAGTGGCTGCCCTGAAGACCTGACTGTGGGCCGGGCTCCCCCAGCTGATGACGACGATGACGACCATGATGACCATGAGGACAACGACAAGATGAACGACTCGGAGGGGATGGACCCCGAGCGCCTCAAGGCCTTCAATGTAAGCTCAGGCCTTAAGTCCCTGCTCTTGTGTCCCTTCTACCCCAACCCCCTCGCACTAGCCAGGTCCCCAGTTCTCTCCTGCCTCTCCCCCACTTTTCCTTCTCTTGTCTACACTCTCCCTGGCAACTTATCCTGTTCTCCCCTCCCCTCCCTCTAGATGTTCGTGCGCCTTTTTGTTGATGAGAATCTGGACCGCATGGTGCCCATCTCCAAGCAGCCCAAGGAGAAGATACAGGCCATCATAGAGTCTTGCAGCCGCCAGTTTCCTGAGTTTCAGGAGCGAGCCCGCAAACGCATCCGCACTTACCTCAAATCCTGCCGTCGTATGAAGAAGAATGGCATGGAAATGGTAAGACCCCTCCTGCCTTCATTCCCCTCCCGGTCTTCCCTCTTGTTTGTTTATATCTTTTTTTTCTTTTTGCTTTTGGAAGGCAATTGGGGTTAAGTGACTTGCCCAAAGTCACACGGCTAGTAAGTGTGTCAAGCGTCTGAGGCTGGATTTGAACTCAGGTCCTCCTGACTCCAGGGCCAGTGCTCTATTCACTGCACCATCTAGCTGCCCCCTTGTTTGTTTATTTCTAACCCTATATCAATCACTCCCCACCTTGCTCTTTCCATTTCTGCTCTTTCCTTTGAGAGGGGCATTGTGCTTTAATCCTCCCATTTCTTGTAGCACTTTAGGGTTCCCAAAGCACTTTCCAGATAACCACCCTGTGAACTAGGGATTCTTACTCTGTTTTTTTTTTTTGTTCTATGCAACATTCAGAGCCTGTTGAAGCCAAGATAATCCTTCTCAAACTATGTTTTTAAATGCATAAAGTGAAATATATGAGTATAAAGGGAAAAAATTATGTCCAAAGAGTTATCAACATATTTAAAGGAAAATGACAACAAAATCAAGTTCCTGGATCCTAGGTTAAGAATCATTGCAGGAGAGTCAGTATTGTCTTCATTTAGAGACGAGGAAACTCATAGGTGTACCTTGGCATGGTTTGGTGCAGTGGAAACAGTGTTGGCTCAGGAATCAGGGAACTCAGCTTCAAATGCCACCTCTTAGGACTGTGACCTCGGTGACCATTGTCTGCATTGCTCTCACTTTGCTTCTCTGTGCCATGATGAAGTTAGAAGGGCCCATCTAGCTCTACATGCATAATCCAGTAAAATGCATTGGATGCCCGAATGTAAAACACGGTCAAAAACTGGCAAACGTTTAAGCAGAATTTTCCTGATTTTGAGGTTAGCTCCCTGCCAGTACAGTCTTTCCTCATAGATAGCAGTGGGCTTACAGCAGGGAAATTTGGGTTCCAGGGTTCTCTACCACTGGCTAGCTCTGAGAGCTGGTCACATTGCTTTCTCTCTGAGTTTTGGTTTGCTCCTTACATCTATTTTACAGGCTTGCTGTGACTAAAGTGCTATGTAAATTATAAAAATATGTGAGTCCTATTAATGTTTCTCTTTTCCCTTTCTTGTCTGTCTCATAGCTTCCTGTAAATGTAAATCGCTACATTTCCCACCTCCACTCCCTTTTCCTTCTCTGGACTTCCAAAAGTCTTCCCTAAGCTAGCCCCTTATTCACCATTGAAGATGGTGAATTGCTACTTGCCCTCAGATATTGCCAAGAGATTTCATCACAGAGCTCTGGACTTGGATCAGGACATCTGAGTCCAAAGCCCAACTATGACTATGGGTCTGACCCTAAAAATTTAAATTATTTCATTTCTCCAAGTCTCAGTTTCTTCATCTGTTAAAAAAAACAAGTTTAGAACTTAAACTAGTTGATTTCCAAGGCCCCTGCCAGCATAAACATCCTTTGGTCTATTTTCTAAGAGCTGACATCCTGGGAGGCTGGTAGCATCCTAAACTGCTCTCTCTTTCCTAGACCAGACCTACTCCTCCCCACCTGACCTCAGCCATGGCTGAAAATATCCTGGCAGCTGCATGTGAGAGCGAGACAAGAAAAGCAGCCAAGAGGATGAGACTGGAGATCTACCAGACATCCCAGGTACGGAATCAGCCCTGCCAACCCCTGTGGGGGGCAAGGAGGTAGGATGTACACACCATCCTGACTAGAGTGGGCAGCAGCCTGGGGGGCCTGGGCCAGCTGGAATTGCAGGAGAAGACTGATGAGAGAGTGAAGAAGGAGGCACAGAAGAGGAAAGGGGATGAAAAGGCTGGGGTGGGAAGAAGGTATAAAGAAATAAGCTGTCTGAATGTGAACAAGGCCAGGGCACAGGGTCCCAGGAATGAGCCATTCAGGAGCTGTAAGGAGGATTCCAGTGGAAGCAAAGACATTGGCGCTGGTCTGTCCAACCCTGGTGCTAGAGCATCACAACCGATTTAGTTTCTAGAGTGTGAAGGGAAAAGTATCAGCAACAGCTGCTGATGCTCTGAGTGGGCTGCTGGTGCCCCATGAAGAGGAAACTGCATTCCCAGGCCCACGGTGAAGGGCATGAGACTCAATCACAATAGCTCCCATTTTGCAGGGCAGCAACAGCTTACAAATTCCCTCCTTGCACCACCCCTAGGAGATCGTCTTAGCTTCATTTCACAGATAGGGGTTAGTGAAGGAGGTGTTTCCTAGGAACCAGAAGCTATGAAAAGGGAAATGGGCTCCTTGCCCCTTTTCCTTTCTGCATCTGATGAATCCTTTTGGTCCCCTTACCTAGGATGAGCCGATCGCTCTTGACAAGCAGCATTCCAGGGACTCTGCAGCCATCACCCACTCGACCTACTCACTGCCAGCTTCCTCATATGCCCAGGATCCCGTCTACATCAACGGCAGCCTGAACTACAGCTACCGCAGCTATGGGGCTTTGGGCAGCAGTCTGCAGCCCCCAGCTTCCCTCCAGACAGGAAATCACAGTAACGGTGAGGCTGGGGCAGGGGTAGCTCAAATCTGTCCTTATGATATAGACTCACAGACTGTCAGAATCGAAGGAGGCTCCAGAGATCATCTGGACTAAACATTTTATTTTACATATAGGCAAACTGAGGCCCAGGGAGGGAAAATGACTCTTCTAGTGGAATTGGCAGAACTGGGCTTAATTTAATTCAATCAATATTTATTAAGCATCTTCTCTGTGCCAAGGACTATGCTAGGGACATAACATCCCCATAAGGTAGGGCGGTGGCTAGTTTTAACATTCCATCTTCTAGAAGTAACCCCATTTTAACAGATGAGGACCCTGAGCCATAGAGAAGAGAAGGGGTTTGCTCAGGGTAGCAGAGCCAGTAAGGGACAAGGCCTGCACTCTTTCTACAATTCCATCCCTGGCTCAGGCATCCGGTTGGCTGGGTGTCTCCATCTCAAGCTGTAACTCCTTCCCGAGAAACAAGAGTTCCTTACTTCCCATCCCTGCTCGAGAATCACACTCTTAGGATCTCATTGGATACTCCCATCCATCACCTGAAGATGAGGCCTTGGGAAGGTAGAAGTGAGGCTAGACACAGTGGTAGGAGAACTGGGTTACAGTTGTGTCTCTGTGTGACCCTGGTGGTCATTTACCCCTTCTGAGCCTTACTTTTCTTATCTCTTAACTACATTTACATTCTGTCCCTACTACCTAAGATTATTGTAGGGGGAAATGGTTTGTGAACCCTAAGGTGATAGAAATGTGAGTTGGTGCTGTTATGCCTACTTTACAGATGGTGGAAAAATAAGGCCCACAGAGGGAAAGGGGATTGTCTAAAGTGGTTCTCCGTCCTCCACCTCAGCCCCAGAAGAGGCAACAGAAAAGAACCCCAGGCCATAAGTCAGAATACCCTTGTTGGAGTCCTGTTTCTCTGCCCCTGACTTTATGTCCCCTCTGTCCTGGGCCTTGGTTTTTCCTTTAAAAAGTGAGGGGCTTGGAAGGGGTCTCTGAAGCCCTTTCCAGCTCTGCCATTCTGTGGTTCCATAGATTCTTTCCCTCACCCCTCTTCTAAGAGCCTCCTGTTCCCAGAAGCATCCTCAGACTTGGCCTGTTCTGTGTAAGGCATATGCTCCCTGCTCCATGGAAAGAAATTCAGGGCAGGACAAGAGGGCAAGACCCCAGCACCTCTCCTCTAGCTGGCTCACTGGGACTGCCTACTGTTGGGCTGACATGCGCCCCTAAATTCTCTTGGCTACTGGTTGAAGCAGATGGGACAAGCCATTATAGAATGTTATCATCCAGTCTGGCTCCCCATCTGTTTTGTTTAGTTCATTGAACATTTGTCAAGAGCCTCTTGGGTGCAAAGGTAAAAGTCATCCTCTTGCAATGCCTTGACTGGGCACACAGGTGACCCTCAGAGGTTCTCTGAGACTATTCTAGCAGAGCATGAGCTCTGGAAGTTTCTACACTAAGGGTAGGGCTCAGCTGAGCTCAGCGAGGCTCATTACTGGATGGGTCAATGTGGGAAGTCTCCAGCCTCATTGAAAGGCTACAACTTGGGGGACAGCTAGGTGGCGCAGTGAATAGAGCACTGGCCCTGGAGTCAGGAGAATCTGAGTTCAAATCCAGCCTCAGACGCTTAACACTTACTAGCCGTGTGACCTTGGGCAAGTCACTTAACCCGTATTTCCCTGCCTTCTCCCCTCTAAAAGAGCAAAAAAGAAAGACTACAACTTGGCACTAAGTTAGTAGAGGGAGCACCATAGCCGGTGAAACTGGATTCTTGAAGAGTAGATACAGGAATAAATTGTAGACCCTGGGAGAGACACAGACCCCTACCTAACAGCCACTTGGCATAGAAAGGTAAGTACAGGGACACAGATGATAGCCATACAGTATGCATTCTGAAGGATGAAAACATGGTAGAAGTACAGTGCACCCCTAGAGACTGGAGGGAAGAAGTCTGAGGCTGGAGAGTTCCCTTGAAGGATGGGGAAAATTTTCCACAGGTATGCCTTCTCTGGGGCAGTGGGTAGCTTGCTTCAGGCTTGGAGGCTCTCCTTTCCCATTCTTTTATAATAGGATAACATGGAAACCTCCAGGAGAGGGTCAGGTATCTAGACTCGGAGGAAGAGGCTTCTTTGCTTACTTCAGGTCTTACAACGGTTCCCGTGGTCCTCCTGCCTTCTTCCTTCACAGCCTCCACTTTGGCCCAGTAGACCCCTGTGTCCAAAGCCTTCCTCTCCTGATTCGTTGCAGGGGAATTGGGATATTTCGAGGGAGCCTACCCAGGCCTAATTGATCATCTATCTCTACTCTTGTGCCTCCACACTCAATTCAGACATTGATAGCTACTTCCATTGTGCAAGGCACAACGTTCCACAATAGGGACACAAAGAAAAATGTCTTCTGCAGAGGGCCCAGAAAGAAGAAGGGTCCTACCTGCTCTGTACCTACCTGAGGGTAAATTAACTGCCAACAAACGTAGCCAGTGGGGGGAATTTAAATAGAATTCTCAGGGCCCATCTGCCCTTTCCCAAGTGATCTGTTTCCATTCTTGGGTTTCATTTAGATGCTGCTGAGTCCCATCCTGAGCATAAATCATCAGATTTAGAGCTGGAAGGGCCCTTAGACCAGAACATTATAATGGATTGTCAAAGCTTAAAGGGTCCTTAAAGACTACATAGTCTAGGGTTTTTTAACCTGGGGCCCATGAACTTGTTTCTTTAATATTTTAATAACTGCATTTCAGTATATTTGGTTTGCTTTGTAATCTGATATGCATTTAAAATATGATTCTGAGAAGGCCCCAGAGGCTTTACCAGATAGCCAAAGGGGTCCAGGACACAAAAGAGTTGAAGAACTCTTGACCTAGTTAAGCTTCCATGTTTTATAGAGAAGGAAACTGTAGCCTGGAGAAGTTAGGTGACTTACCCAGGGTCACACAGGCCTCTGACTCTGAATCCATTGCACTCCTGCTACTCTGCAGCTGACCTCAGCATACACAATACTTATCATGGAGTATGATGTCACTGTAAGGGCCATGGAGCCCAAAACCAAGTCTGGTGTTTTAGAGGAGGTCCCTGTAAGAAGTAGCTCTGCTAGTAAGAAGTGATCTGCCTGAGGTCATTCAGACCTGAGAAATTACTTCTTCCCTGCCCATCCATGAGGCTGAACTCTTATAAGTGCCCTTTGGAGGTGACTTGTCTTTTCTCTTCTGCTATAAGGTAGAAAAAGGTCTGGGCTGGGGATTCTGAGGTCTGAGTCCTGTCTCCACCACAGATCTACTATGTAAATAGACTGGGCCATCCACCACCCCTCTCTGGGCCTCAGTTTCACCATTTGTAAAATGAGAGAAGCCCCTACCTGGTTTAGGTCCCTTCTTCTGTCACTAGTCTCTTTGCTTTGTTTACCCCATTCCCTTGGTCCATCTATAAGTGTCCTCTGATTTCTAGCCGGTAACAATCTTAATTCTCTCTTGAAAGGGCTCCCCTCACCTGCGGCCATGGCACAAGGCCTGAATGGATCACATTGCAGGCTCAGATCCTGTTTCCCTCCCCCTGCTTACCTCTGTGTCTCCTCCCTTCTTTCCTAAGGAAATATAGGTTAGGGAACACTGGAACTTATAAGGCCTCCCCCAGAACTGGTTCCTTGGGACGGTCTTGGCTTAGAGAGGCTTTTCTCTGGTGATGAGCGGCAGCTCCAGGACATTCTTTTGATTCATGCTTTCAGATCATTAATGAGGAGGGTGGAGGCAGCCACCACTCTGTTTGCCTACTCTCTCACTCATGAATTAGCCTTTTTCAAGTGTAGTAGTAATCCTAGAAGCCATGATTTTCCAGGTACGAGTGCTCTCTCTGTGACGAAGATAGCCTCCCCATCTCTCATGAGTTTCTATGGATAGTAAGACCCATCCCTCCACACAACTGTCCCTCCACATTTGTCCACTCCATCCCTCGGAGTCCATCACCAACCACATCCAATACTTGAATCCTTCCTACCTTAATAGAACCGGCCAGGGCTGAGATTGCACTGACACCCTTCCAGATTCTAGGGTCACCTTCATTTCACTGTGAGACTTGATAAGGAGACTTCCTGGTTAACTCTCCTTAAGGATTACAAAGCACTTCTCCTTGCAACCAGCCTGCAGACGAGCAGTAATATAGTTCAGACGATGATCCCTGTTTCACAGGAAAGGAGAGGCTCTTTGCTCACCTTTGTCTTTGGCCGCACAGTAAAGAAGCAGGCCCAGAACAAGGTGTTCTCCCATGACGTTGCTATCTCCCATTGGTAACTTTTAAAATTCTTTCTGGTGTGGTTTCTACTACTTGGGCAATTACTACAGCAATGCCACGTCTCTCTTCTGAGTTAATCATATTTTCATAGAGTAATGGGCCAAGAGCCTAGTTCCTTGCAAACAGTTGGGAATAGCTGAGTTGGGAGACCCTGGTTCTGGTCCTGCCTGACGACCGAAGTGGTGTCATTTCCTCCTCTGGGTCTCAGATTGCTTTTATAAAATGAGGGAAAAAACCAACTGATCTCTTAGCTCTCCTGTGATCCCAGCCACCTTGGAGAATAATAGGATAGAGCTGGCAGATACCATTAAGATGTTCTAGTTGAATCCCTTCATTTTATAGAGGGTCAGAAAAAAGATCACACAAGTTGTTTGTTTCTTTGTTTTTTTGGAGGGGGGAGGGCAGGGCAATTGGGATTAAGTGACTTGCCCAAGGTCACACGGCTAGTAAATGTTAAGTATCTGAGGTCGGATTTGAACTCAGGTCCTCCTGACTCCAAGACCAGTGTTCTATTCACTGGACCACCTAGCCATCCCAATCACACAAGTTGAAGGAAAAGTTAGGGATCCTCTATCTCCCATCAAATGTGCTTTTGGGGACATTTATTGTCCCTGCTTTACAGTTTAGTGGGAGGGGGTTAGGCTTGAGAGTAGGCAAGAATAATTGCTTTTTATGGGGTCAGAGGTCAAAGCACCTCTTCTTCCTTTTGCCTTCTACCTCACACTTCATCAAAAAATGACCTGAAGCCATTTATGTCAAGCTCCTACTTCCGCTCCCTCCTCCTTTCTCTCCTTCCCCTGCTGCCACCCCCTCCTCTCCCTTCTTTTGCCCTAGTTTCTGATGAGGCGGTGGGCTTCTGTCCCTTCCGAGGCTAATCCCTCTACATAAGCCCTTGGTCCTGTCCCCTGCTATCTTCCCTAGGAAATCACCCCCCTCAACATTTCTTCTCCGGTCTTTAGTCTCCTCCTGTAACTTCATTCCCTGGCTTTTACAAACACCCTGACATTTCTCCCGTTTAAAAAAGTCCTCGTTAGGTTCTGTCATCCTGTATCTCTCCTCCCCTTTTCAGCTAAACTAGGAAAAGCCGTCTTCCCCCTGTTTCCACTGTCTCTCTGTCAGACCTCCTGCAGTGTGGCTTCTGATCTCATCGTGCCACAAAACCGCCCCCTCCAAAGTTCTCAGGACCTCTTAATGGCCAAATCTGAGGGCCTTCTCTGAGACCTGGTCCTTCATTTCTCTGCTGCTCCCCTTCACCCTCTCTCCTTCTTGGACAGCCTCTTCTCTCTATGGCCGCTAGGTGGCGCAGTGGATAGAGCACTGGGCCTGGAATGGGGAAGACTCATCTTCCTGAGTCCAAACCCAGCCTGAGATACTTACAAGCTGTGTCAACCTGGGCAAGTCACTTCACCCTGTTTGCCTCAGTTTCCTCATCTGTAAAATGAGCTGGATAAGGAAATGGCAAACCGCTCCAGAATCTTTGCCAAGAAAACCCCAAATGGGGTCTTGAAGAGTCAGACATGACTTTTTCTGGTTCTTCTCCTACCTATCCGACCATCCTTCCCACTCCTTTGCTGAATCTCCCAGAGCTCTCTCCTAGATCTTCCCCCCTACTCTGTACTACCCCTTTGATGACCTCCTCAGTTCCCATGGTTTAACTCTGCATGTGGTTCTCAGATCTATCGTGTCAGCTCTAATCTCTCCCCTGATTTCCTTGTTTATCAGCAGCCTTTTGGACACTTCCTGTCCTGTCGATGCCTCAAACTCACCGTGTCCAGAACAGAAGTCCCCCATCTTTTCCTTCAAATCATCCCTTCTTATGTACTCCATTACGGTCAAGGCAGGGGCAGCCTTCCAGTCAGCGAGGCTTAGAAACCTCCGTCACCCTCCGCTCTCCATTCTCATCCCACACAGCCCATCCATCAGTCACCCAATTCTGTTCCTTTCTCCACAGCATCTCTCTTCTCTCCCCTCACCCACATGCCACCCTGGTCCTTAAACCTTGTCACCTTTCACTTGGAATATTATAAAACCCTCCCTCCTTCCCTCAAGTCATTCTCGGTCTCTCTCTCTTTCTCTCTCTCACTCTCTCCCCAGTTCATCAACCACGTTGCTACTGGCATGGTTTTCCTAAGGCACAACCCTATGTGATCCTCTTGCCCACCCACCCTTACTCAGTGGTCCAGCCGTACTGGCTTGTTTATTGTTCTTCCACATGATGCTTCATCTCCCATCTCCGTACCTTTGCACTGGCTGTCCCCAGTGCCTGAAATGTTCTTTATCCTCTGTTCCCCCTCTTAGAGTTCCCAGCTATCTTAAGCCTTGCCTTCTGCAGGAGGTTTTTTCTGGTTCTCCAAGTTCCTCTCAAAGGCTACCTTATATCCACTTTCTGTGAATCTTATAGGTGCCTATTTCTGTACATGTCTCTCCCATTAGAGTTTAAGCTCCTTGAGGGGATTTGGTTTGGGTAATAATATCAGTGGTTTGGAGCTGCTAACTGTTATATTGGCATCTGTCTGGAGGAAATCCCTCTAGATCAGAGTTTCTTAACCCGGGATCCACAGACTCCCAAGGGGTTGTCAGCCCATGAATAGATTATAGGTGGTCTGGGAACTTGAATGGGAACAAAATTATTTTATTTTCACTAACCTCTCTCTGAAATTTAGTATTTCTTTCAATTATTTAAACATTATTCTGAGACAGGCCATGTCTATTGGCTTTTTCAGTCTTCCAAAAAGGGTCCATATCTTTCTCCCTCTGCCTCTCCCTCTCTCTCACTCTTGCTCGCTCTCTAAGAATCCTTGTTCTAGATGGAATCAGAGGTTCTTCCTTCCATTGTGTACAACAGAGCTGCCTTCCACTTAGCTGCTCGTTTTTCTGGTGGAGAGATATGTCTTCCAGCAATATGGAAGTCTGGTTGTAACCCAAACAATCATAGCCAGCTCCCCTGCTTAGAGCCTACACAAAACTTCAGGATCCAGGCCCCCACAGTCACTGAGAGAGAAAGGGAAAATAGCTGACATTCATTTTGTCCTTCCCACAACTCTGGGAGAAAGGGAATGTAAGTGTTCTTGTTCCTGTTTTATGAGCTCAGCCCAGAAAGGTGAAATGTCCTTATTCAAAGAGTTTGAACCCAGGCCAGGACTCTTCCCCCAGAATGCCTCTCACCATTCATTTCTCCAAGAAGAAACAGACAGATTTGCTTGCAGGATCCTACCTGATCTTTCTGAGGACAGGCATGTTTTATTTTTCTTTCCCGACATCTTCTCAATTACCTATAACTTTTTCAAAGAATACTGATTTGAAGTTAGTAGGCTTGGGTCTGACTTACCTGGTGATCCTGAATAAATCACCTTTGCTTTCTGAGCTTTAATCTCCTTATCTGCAAAATTGAGAAACTGCAAACCCTGCTTAGGTCAGAAAGGTTGTTGTGAAGATGAAATCAAATAATGTAGATAACACTTTTTATAAACTTTACTACAACCATGTAAACTGTTGTTCTTACTATATATTCTAATTGATGAAAGTAGGATTTATTCATTTGGATCTGCTGCTGCTTCCTTACTCATGGTTTGGGGCTTTTTTTTAATGAGTTTTCTCTCCTAGTCTTTTGACTATGGATCCCATTCAAAGGTTATCATCATCGTCATTTATTTGCTTACTAAAATTCTGGGCTGTTCCAAACCCTCCTTCTTATATCGAAGACCTAAAGGCTCTAGTCTCTTATCCTTCAAGAGGAGCCCTCTTCTCCCCCACCTTTCTTCTCATTCATTCATTCCTTTTTTTTAAACCAGTGCTTCAGCTTGTGTTTATTGACAAATGACAAATGTACTCTACAGCCAAATACAATACAAGAGGAGTGGGGGTTTGTTTCAGATTTCTCAGAAGAGAAACACGGACACTCACAATGTGAGAAAGCTGAGGGTTGAGCAGTGGACGAGGAGTGTAGTAAGGCCTGCTGCTTGGGACAGTGGGGACTATTCTGGGAAGAATTTCCTTTCCATCCTAGGCTCCTTCCATTCATTCATTCCTTAAAGATTTATTGAATGCAAGGACCTGAGCTGTAGGAGAGCCTGGTAAAGCCAGAGAGATGACATAATTATAATGTAAAATAAAATGTTCTAAGTAGACCAGACTTTAGGGAGAAGATTTCAAAGTGTTTGAGAGGAAAAAAAGAGCAGTGGGATCCTGTTGACAGAGACCCCAGGGGAACAGGAGGCTCTCACTCCGCATCTCTCATCTATTGCCAGTAGCTCTCATATATGTCCCTTTCTCTTCCCTCACAGCCACTCTACCCTGGTACAGACCCCCTCATCATGCCATTTGTGGACTTTTGGAATAGCCTTTTTATAAAGGCCGCCTTACTTTGATTTGGACAATTAATAAGCATTTATCTTCTTTCCCTCTCACCTCCCCCTAACTGAAAAAAGGACCCTTGTTAAAACATGCATATCCATCAAAATGCCGTATCTAAAAATACATCTCATTTTGCTTCTTGAGTCCATCAGCTCAGTCAGGAGGAGGGGAGCTGGCATCTCTGGACTCATGCTTGAGCATTGCATCAGTCAGCTTTCAGTCTTTAATGGCTGTTCATTTTTTACTACGTTGTTGTAACACAAATGTTTCTTCTGCTTCTTTTTACTTCATTGTGCATAAGTTCATACAAGTCTTATTGTCTCTTTTCTTCATATAGCATGCTTTTTCTTGTTCAGGCATTTTAGACAAGTCTGATTCTTCATGGCCCATTTGGGATTTTCTTGGAAAAGATAGTGAAGTAGTTGGCCATTTCTTTCTCCAGTTCATTTTACAGATGAGGAAATGGAGACAAATGGGGTAAAGTGACTTGCCCAGGGTCACACAGCTAGTAGGTGTCCAAGACCAGATTTGAACTCAAGAAGATGAGTCTTCTTGATTTTTATCCACTGTGCCCTCTATTTATGTTAACATGCCATAATTTGTTCAGCCATTCCCCAGTTAGGGAATGTTCTCCCTTAGTTTCCAGTTCTTTTTTTTTCTATAAAAGGAAATTCTTAAAATATTTTCCTACATATAGGACCTCTGAACTCTCTGGGATGTAGGCCAAGCTGGAGTATGGCTGGGCCAAAGGGTATACACAATTTGGCAACTTTGTGAGCAGAGTTCCAAATTGCTTTCTGGAACTGCTGGACAAATTCACAACTAAGATTCTGATAGAAGTTTGTAAGTACACTCTCTCTCCCAACCTGTTAATTTGACTCACCATATCTAGAACCAATTTTACTTTTGTAAAGTGGGATTCTGGCTGCTAGAATAGTCCCTTAGA
Source organism: Pseudocheirus occidentalis (assembly GCA_028646575.1). Classification (NCBI taxonomy): domain Eukaryota; kingdom Metazoa; phylum Chordata; class Mammalia; order Diprotodontia; family Pseudocheiridae; genus Pseudocheirus; species Pseudocheirus occidentalis. The sequence goes on from CM053595.1 coordinate 65,522,070, forward strand.
AATCTTTCTAGCTATTCCGCCACCCCTTGCATACTTCTGTTGGAGAATCAGTACAGGTAGACTACTGACACCTTGGGATGCCTTAGATAACCAGCTTTTCTCTCCCATCTCTACATTCTGCTTCTTTCTGGTGTCTGAAGAATGGAACTTCAACTTTCCTCAAGATTCAGGTTCCCATATAGAGGCACTCTCCCCTCACTTGGAATGTGACATGGTAGTAGACATCTAAGCCAGCCAGTTTACTTCATTAAGATGTAAAAGTTATCCCAGTTATTTCTACCTCTTCCCTTCCCCTGCTCCCCACAAAATCTGACCCCTGATCCCTCGAGACAAACATCCTGTCTCTGAAAATAAGACGTGGGAAGAGATCTCAGTAGCTCTTTCTGACATCAGCCTAACAGGTCAGCACCATGCCCTCACAGCACACCTTGTGTACCTCGATAAGGAACTGATCTTCCTCATGTCATTTCTCAGCATGCAGTGGCTTACTGTGATCTCCCCTGTGGTCAGGCTGTTTGACCATCTCTGCTGGAAAGAATCTCTTGTGTGACTCAAGCGATATGCAAAGTTTAGGGAAGAAGATCCAGTCTCTATCCTCATGGAGTTTTTATAGTCTTACAGAGAGATTATTTAACTGACATCATGGGATTACAGTGCTCATTTTGTAAACAATATATTGTAGGATTATGGTTTTTAATCCATTCTGCTATCTGCTTCCACTAAGGGAGAGTTCATCCCATTCGCATTCACAGTTATGATTGCTATCTGTGTTTTTATCTCCATCCTATTCTTCTCCCCCACTCCCATGTTTACACTTTCATTTTTTCCCTTCTCCCTTTCCCTCCTCAAAAGAGTTGCTTTTGACCACGATCTCCTTCAGTCTTCCCTCTGGTCTATCAGGCCCCTCCCTTTTCTTTTCCTACAGTAGAGCTTGTTTTATCTAGTAAAACCACAACCAAAAGTTCTGGATGGGACAGGTTTGGGGTTCATTTCTAAGGATCTATCCAATTCATTCCCATTGGAGAGAAATTAGACTCCTGTAAACTTAAGAAGCCCCTTCCAGGTTTAAACAAAAGAGAGGAGGGTTGAGAAACATCTTCCTAACCAGTGGTTTCTGCAGCTCCCTCTTTGCCACTATAATAGCTAACATCACAGCAATCCTGGGAAAGTGTAGGTACTCTTCTTCCCACTCTATAGGTGAGGGAACATCAGCTGAAAAAGGATAAATGAAGTATCTAAGCAAGATTTGAACTCAGGCCTTCCTGACCTCTCCAAGTCCAGAGATCTTAACTACTGTACTGCCTCACTGCTTCAGAGACCATGGTTGGGGTGTGTAGTGGTAGCATGAGCTTGGCCTCAGAGTGAGAAAGCTTGCATGTTTCTTCACTCATCGACTTCCTAATTGTACACCTAACTATTGGCAAGTGACTTCTGTTCTCTGGGCCTCAGTTTCCTCATCTGTAAAGGGGGATAGAGAAAGGGGGGCAATATCGCCAACCCTCAAAGATTTATGAGGAAAGCACTTGGCAAATATCAGAGCACTTAATTCTTTAGAACACAAGAGCTGAGGGCCACAACAAACTCTGACTGTGTAGTAAGTCAAAAATGACACCTGATCAAGTTTCATTCTGCCCCTGAACCATCCTCATGTAACAGACCCTCAATGGGTAAAAGTTGAACCATGTACCATGGCAGGGACAGGCTGGAACCAGACATTAGAGGAATAAAAGCCAACCCCCTCTAACGCCAAGGCCTCAGCATTGATGGATTTGCTTAGCACAGGCTTAGGGCATTTAAATCTACCCCATCTAGACGCTCCCTTTCTCTTGCTTCAGCTGGAGGCTCCAATTGCTCCATCCTCTGGAAAGCACTAGTTCTGGTCATTCTGCACACTTGGGTCAAGCAATAGCTTTCTACAGCATGGTCAGGAAGGGCAGATCACTTCATATCTGAGTGTCATCTTCACTGACAGCATGGGAGTAACACTTATATTCCCTACCTCTGGTTTCTTGTGATGAGACAAGAGTTTTGTTGTCCAAGCTCTGTAGACCTGGGAGTTGTTATTCAAGTCCTGGTTTACCTTGTCTTTATCTCCCTCCTCTGACCTATGCGATCAACAGGTTTCAATCTCTTTCTCTAAAAATATGGCTCTTTTCCTCTGCTTTTCTGACCTGTTGCTATCAGTGGATGATGTCCGCAGCTGCCTCTGAATTTCTGCTTTTGTCTCCTATGGTCTACAGCTCTTCCTGGGCACCACCGAGTCAGTTGAAGGTTCTCCCCTACCCTCTGCCCCACCTCCCACTCTGGGAATATTATTTCCTCAGAGTGGAAAAACCAGTATGGGTGGGGGGTAGTGGTGCCTCAAATAACTTTTGCTAAAACCTCAAAAATATTTCAGGTTCCAAACACCATCCCTACTCTGGGTCTGAAAAGTTGCATCCACAAACATTTGGGAGAGGAATGGGGGCAGCAGGGACGGTGCAGAGATAATAGACTGTTCAGCTTGCTGAATGTCTTTCCCAACCATTCATATAGGAGGGTCAGAACTAAGAGGACGCATCTTTGAATCCTGATGTGCCATTTCCCACCTCCGAGACTTTAGGCAAGTCATAAAATTTCCCTGCTTCAGTTGCCTCATCTATACAATGATACATAAGGTCCCCTCAACCTCAATTTCTTCCACCTCTAATGCTACAATTCTGAGTTTCTCATCCATCCCCAATCCCCTTTATCTTTTTACATCTTATTTTCTCTGACTGGGGGCAGACCAACCTAAGACTTTCATAGTGTTATTGCTGAAAAGATCTTGGAGCTTTAGTCCAGGTGCCTCATTTCATAGGACACAGGGAAATGACTTAGCTAAGAGGTATGATTGGAACCCAGGTCTCTTGGGGCTAAGTCCACTACTTTTTGCCTGCACATGCAGTGGTGTTTCACATAGTCTTAATTTCCCTTGAGAAAGAAGAAATGGGCTATTCTGAACAAGTATCCCTGCCTATATGTCTGTCTCCAGGAGAGAAGGGTTCACAGATCTTTGTGTAAATGCTAGAAAACTTGATCTGCTTAGTTTTGGGATGGAGTCAGGATGGAGGATAGGAGGGTGGTGGAGGACGGGATAGTCAGCCAACAAAGTTTGGGGCACACGTACTTATTATGATGGAGAGAAAGAACTAAGCCGCTGTGAGCTGGTGTAGAATGTAGGTGAGATCACTGGATAGTTGCCTGTAAGTCACTTTCTCTCTGGGTTTGTTTCCTTCTCTGTAAAATCAGGGTATTGGCCTAGATCACTGGTGTCAAACTCACATAGAAACAGGCAGCTTACTGACTTAGAAAACCACAAATGACCATTATCTCCATTGTATTTTTCCTTTGTTAAACAATTCCCGGTTACATTAGTTTACTGACTTAGAAAACCACAAATTAACATTCTGCCTATTGTATTGTATTTTTCTTTTGTTAAACCCAGTTACCTTAGTTTGGCAGCTCTGATCTAGGTGGTCTCCAAGGTTCTTTGCCAGGCTAACCTGTGTTCTATGTCTTAATAGTCCCTTCTAGTGCTCATATGGCATGCTTTCTAACCTCTCCCATCTGACGGAGAACCATCAACTGTTAACAGCAATGATTCTTTGAACTCTTGATCAAGTCAGACCTTCTGCCAAAACAGGAGCTAAATAGCATGGTTATTTCTCCTTACCTTTAGGGTCAGAATCTGTGCTTTTTCCTGAATTGCAAGGGATAGAGGCAAGATGTTAGTCTTCCCCTTACTATGCTGTATTCCACCTAATTATATGAAAGCACAGCTCAGTCAAATTTGAGTCAGAGCAACTGGGAAGAAACGATCTTTGTTGGCTGTGGGAACTGCATAATAGGTAGGACTGTAGCCCTGACATTAGTGATGATCGGGCTCCCAGACTGGACCCTTGCAAACAAGGTAGAATTAGGGCAGAAGTAATGACCATGGTAGTTGGTGAGAAGACCCCAGAGGGTGATCAGTTCTGAACAGGAGAGCCTTAGAGTTGGGTCAAGGTATGCCCAGAGAGAGGATGCCAAAGGCAAGATGGAAAACCTGTGTGTGGTAGTCAAGAAAGTAGAAGCAGGGAACGGGGTGTAGTGGGCTATTTAGCCCCAAAGCTTCTATCAGCCTTGATGATCTAAGGTATATCTTAGGTTCATATTCATAAGCTCCATAACAATAAACTGTACAGTTGGGTGGTACAATGGATAGAGCAGTGGGCTTGGAATCAGGAAGATGAATCTTCCCGAGTTTAAATCTAGCCTGTTGACACTAGTTGTGTGACCCTGGGCAAGTCACTTACCCTGCTTGCCTCAGTTTCCTCATCTATAAAACAAGCTGGAAAAAGGAAATGGCAAATCACTCCAGTATCTTTACAAAGAAAACTCCAAATGGGGTCATGAAGAGTCAGATATGACTGAAATGACTCAACAGCAGTGTTTTGCTTCAGTTTCCCCTAAGTGCTAATAAAGGCCCTGGTTTAAAAAACCCAATGTCAGTGGTACATTAGAGGAAACAAGGGATATGTCCAGGTTTGGCCTGGTAAGGTATTTCTGGTTGGTGGCAATCGTACAGAGATAAGAAAGGGTCCCTCCTCACCAGCTTTGACGGACCAGGAGAATAACAGTATAGAGTACAAATACAGGTCCTCCCACTTCCCCAGGCTGAAATCAGAATATAATTCAATAAGCATTTATTAATTAGCTTGGTACATGTCAGGAAATGGGATAAGTGCTAAGACTAAGGAGACAAACATAAAAAAAACGTGTTCCTGCCCTTAAGGATTTTACCTTCCACCAGGAACACAGAACAGGTGAATGGCTAAGCAGAGCCTAAGGAGATTGTATAGAGGACTCCGCACCACCAGCTCCCCTCTTTCTCTCCCACTCAAGGTCGTCTATCCGTCTCTCTCTGTGTATCACTTTGATTTACAAAGTGCTGTCTTCACAAAAGGCAAGATTAGTGTAAATAGTCTCATTTTGTAGATTAGGAAACCAAGGCTCAGAGATTGGCTTTTCTATTATGGTAAAACTTGGATTTGAACCAAGGTCATTGCCAACTCTATTACATCATAATGTCTTTGGATGCCAGAGCCAAGAGCAACCTTGATAGGTAATCCATCAACCCTTTACCTCCCCCTTCACTCTTGCTACACATGTACACTTTACAGAGGGGAAACTGAGGCCTTGGGAAAGGGAGTGATTTGGCTATGGGCATTGAACTTGGTGCTCATTTCCTGGCCTGAGGGCATATGCACTCAATGGGCATCAGCCCCTCTTACTAATTCTAGTTTGTCGGGCCTCCACAGGTCCCACAGATCTCAGCATGAAAGGCGGGGCTGCCTCCACCACCACCACGACCACCACGACCACCACGACCACCTCCTCTTCCTCCTCTTCCAGCAACAGCACCAGCCGGGGCATGGCTACTGCCCAGCTCAGCCCCACGGAGATCAGCGCAGTGCGGCAGCTCATCGCCGGCTACCGAGAATCTGCTGCCTTTCTCCTGAGGTCTGCAGATGAACTGGAAAACCTCATATTGCAGCAAAACTGACGCCCCAGCGCCCGGAGAGCTCCTATGTCACATGACGATTTCCACCCCAGCCCCCAGCTGAGGACCTGGTGTCCTCTTTCCCCTCTAGCTGGTACATTTTATTTAAAGAAAAAAATGGGTGGAACCTAAAAGAGCTGTTTCTACACACACTCCAAGCACCTGGGACTTTGGGCACAAGGACACTTTTTATTTGTTTTGAATCTCACCACACAGGTGCACTTACCTGCTTGGAAGAAGCCAAACGGGCAGCTTTGGAGGGGATTTGAACTTTCTTGACAGGGAGCTTGGGAGCTGTGGCCGTATTTAGAATAACCTTCGTGGACCCTGACGTTAGAATCCCATCCCCAGATAATTACCTTTCAAGTCTTAGGTGAGCAGAATTGCATATTTATTGAGAAAAAACAAAATGGACCCTCCTCCTCCTCCTCCTTCTCCTCCACCCTTAGTAATTTATTTTTCTGAAAATGGATTCTTTTGTGTTTGTACAGATTGCTAGTTTGTGTCTGTCTGATCAGAAGGAATTTATTCCTATGAACTAACATTCCATATCACTACAGTGATGAGGGGTGGGCGGCAGGGTGGAGAGGCAGAACAAGGCCAGCTTCCCCAGGCATGCCTCGTGCCACAGGGTAGAGGTTACTTACGACCTGGGCCTGGAGCTTCCAGCCCACCTATCATGCAGTAAGCCACTGCGAGGCTGAACTGCACACACTAGCTGTTGTGTTTAGACTCATCTATGCTCTCAATCAGATCCCACTGCTGCTATAGGAACACAGTCTCCTCCAGTCAGTAACCTCAGCACAGGCGGAAGGACCTCACACACATTTAATATATTGCAGAGCAAACCCAATTCCATCCCAGCCCCACTAGCGTGGCAGTCCCACCTCTGCAAAACCCCCATCACATTCACCATCTGTCTTCTACCTCACACTCCAGCGTGGGCTTTTCCCAGTACGGATGTGCCCTGAGCCTGCTCAGAATGGCTGTTCCCCAACTTTTCCCCACCCCTAATACCTTGACTATAAAATTAATCCAAATTGGGTATCTGAGAAATGAAGGGCAGTGAGCTTCCTGTAAGTCTAAACCAGCAAATGCCAGACACCTGAGCCTCAACCCCTCCTAACTGTTGAGGCCATAAAAGACAGGTAGATGACAGCTCTTTACATACCTCCCCTCTCACCGTCCTAATGGTGAGCAGAGACAAACCTTTCACTGGGTTTCCACTCTCACTGGGAGAAAGCTTTAGGCAGGTCAGGAGAAAGCCACGCTCCTCCAGGAAGGTTGTCTGGCAACTACTTCTCTTTCCCCTCTGCCCAGTTAACTGGTGGATCATAGAACGGTAAGTGAAGCAGATGCCACAGAATCTCTCCTGGGACCAGTTTCCCTCGGGTGTGAACAGTCCTGGATTAGAAACCCACAGTCCCTAGAGTGTGAAGGAAAAAAAAAAAAACTTTGGCCCGGTTTCTTCCCTTCCTATAGGCACTTCCTTTTGCTCAGTGCAATACCTACCAGTGCTGCTAAAGCCAGGGACTTAGCTTAGACCTCAAAGGGCCAAGGTAAGGCCTCTCAATGCAACATGTGCAGTAGCCATAAGTGCAGCGGCAGTTGCTGCCTGATGACCTGTGAGACTTCTAGCTCCTTTCTCTATCTCAGTGATAGCCACCTCCACCCAGCTGAAGCAGAATGGAACCCAAGGTGACTGGCTAAGTGGAGCAGACAGTTCCCAGCAAACACCTTGGCTGTCACATCAAGACCCCTTCCTCTCAAACCAACTCCTCTGTAGCCTTGGTCACTCCCTCTTACAGCATTCAAAATGGTGGCAGGCTTCCCTCAGGAAGGGAGGGAGGGAACTAGATTGGACTATTCCTCCTTCCAGGCACAAAACCTATGACCTAACTCTAGCCAGGAAGGCCCCTGGATGAGTGGCAAAGGACAAGGGGCAACTGAAAGATGAGGAACCCACAACTCTGCCTTTCAACCCCCCACCAAAGGTGGTATGATCTTATCTCTTGCATACACTGTTCCCAGGGACAGTAGGGCTCCCACATGCCATTTTAATCATACTAGTTCTGTCAAAATAAGCCTTTTTCTTGACTTTTTTGGGCAGCCTAGGCCTCATCAGGGTTGAAACAGCCAAGACAGATCCACATCACAGCACAAACTTCAGTGCCCAAAGTCTCTCCCCCTACACTTAAGACACTTCCCAGACCATACACCATGTCACAGCATCCTCTAGTCCCCCCTGCCCCAACACACACATACACACTTAATGTTTGAATTTGTGTAAATATTTATTTTTGTGTGTGAACAATACTACAAAGTAACCAACAGACCTTTTGCAAAATGTTACCCCAAGCAATTTGTGAAAGTCTTAATGTTTTAAAAAAAAAATGGCTGAGACAATCGGCGCCTTAGAATTCTTGTTATCGATTGCTTACGTTTCACCTTCTTGAGGCAGCAACCAGGCTAATCCCAGAGCTATCAGTCTCTTGACACACTGACATGAGGAAGACATGGGGAGAGGTTCCCCTCACGAGGGACTGTATAAAGAGCAGCATTTGCTATGATTCAAAGTTGGATTTTTCTGAGTTCAAGCCGTCTTAACAGATCACTTTCGGCCCTGCCTTAGTATTGTGGTAAGAGTGTAGGTTTAATATAAAACACATGCCACTGGGAGAAGACGAGACTCTCAGGTGAAGCTGAAGGACAATAGATTCCCTATCATGTTACCATCACCTCCTAGGTTTAACCTGCACCTGGTGGGTCAGTTAGTTTTAAAGCCCTATTAATGAATGGCAGAATCTGGAGCAGGTTATTAAGTGGAAACAGGACCCCATTTGCTAGTATAGTCACAGAAACTTCTTGGGTTCTTGGTTTGCCTTTTTTTTTTTTTTTCCTCATTTAAAAGATGCAGCTTCTCCCCCTCCCACCCCATACTCCTCACTGTCTCCCAAGTACCAGCATGCTTGTTCTGGTTGTAGGTCTGAAGAACATCTTCACATCTGCCCTGGTCTCCATTCCAACTGCAGCTCTGCTCCCTAAGGCTGTTTCAAAAGCCATGTCCCAAATGTCCTAAATTCTTGCTGAAGGGCCCAAGGGCTAAACTCCATTTTGGATTCTAAGAGGAAAAGGAAAAATGGAAGCAGAATCCACTAAACAGCAAGAATGTTTGGGATAGGATTTGGAATGGTAAGGATGGGTGTTAATGAGGAGAGAGGTGATGGATGAGAACTTGGGACTTTGTAGAAGATCAAACCCATGGGGAAACCCATGATTGTGTTTAACCCATCTGAAATTCATCTTACCTTCATACCTTGTACACATGGATTATTCAATTCCTGAGGACAGTGTTGTAATGAGGGGGAAAAGTGTTCAGAGGATTTCCAAACAGGTGAGACCCATCTATTCCGAATCCAAAGGGCCACTCACCACTCCAGGGGTGGCTGGCGGATTAACTACCAGTCCATTTTCAAAATGCTGCTTTGAACTCAGAGGGTTAATATACTTTTAATTTGTAATTTTTTGTAAAACTTTTTACAAGGTAGTGTAGTATTTCACCAGAATACCAGTTTCAATCCGTCCATGGTCTGATTTTTATATAATTTAGTGGTGCTTTAGAAATTTTTGGTTTTTGTTGGTTCCGAGCTCAAGAGCTCAATTCTTTGCCTGTATCTACCTAAGACCAATGTGAACCTTTGTCTTTTGGCTCCTAATTTTGGACTCAGTGAAAGTGTACTGTTTACATGTACAGATCCCCCCATCCCTGTGTGGTCTGCAAGACTCGCTGTTGAGGAGGAAGATGCGCCTCACTCAACTCATCTGCTTAGCAAAGCCACAAATCTCTTCTCTTTTACCTATGTTTCCACCTAAAAGAGAAAAAATAAAAGTAACTTTTTTAAACTCACCACAACAGAAGAAGGATTTGCTACAAATACTTTTGGAACTAGCAGATCTCATTTCCTTTTTGCATGGATGGCCCATGGTCATTGGTCTTGTGGTTGGTCTAGCAGTGATAGTCAAAGTAAAGACACTCTTGATCTCTGGTTGGTAAGTGGCATAGAAGGAGAATTGTCAGGACCGAAATGGGTCTAATTCTCCTTGTGATAAAAGGATAGAAAAGCAGAAGTTATACTAGCCGCCTTTGGGTCCAAATGACTATCAAGGGACAACCTAATAGTTCTTCACCCTCTGGCACAATTACAGGTTGTTAGAAAAGTGTAAATCTGATACTGTGGAGATAAGAAATGAAGACTTTCAAATATTTCTTCAGTACTCACCTGGGACACTTAGGGACCCAGGAGGGAATAACCACCTTTTGGAGAGGCTCAGATAGCACTCATATGGCACTTAAGACAATGGCAGGACTCCAACTTCTAAAGGTGACACTTTACTGCTTAATCGTTTCACCTCTAAATTATATTTTTACAGAGATGCACCTATGCAACTTAATGTGGCTTTTTTAAGCAGATGAGGACTTCCTCCTCAATGCTCTCTATAAAAATTATTTGTGTTCTATATAGTGGGTTTTTTCCAGTAAATGTGGCTTAATATTTTAATTCTTAGAATGTGTGTCTATTCTATGTGATGCAACTGAATTCTGTTTTGTTTGTGGAATGATTAGCACAGGCCAACGCCCTCCCCCTCACTTAACAAAAGACCAATGAGCTGTTAATCAAGCTGTTCTCTCCATGGTATTACTTGCTAAATGCACTGATTTCATAAGTACGTGGAATCCTTTTTCTTTGGAATCTGTATATCATATATAAGACTGAATCTACTTAATAAACACACTGTATAACAAACTGCTATGTGTCCCCTCTGTATCTGATGGCCAAAGTGTATATTCACTTCCTTTCAAGCAAGCTTTCAGTACCTATGGAAAACTGCTAAGTCAGTCTCTGCCTGCAGTACAAAAATGAATCACTCTCAGAGTCAGAAGGATCCCCAAGTCCAGTCATTAATGTAAAAGTCTACCATATCCTTATCATCTAATCTCTAAAGATCTCAAAAGTTTACAGCAGTTCTACTTGTTAAGGAGGAGGCAAAAGCACCTCTGTGACAGCCTCCCAGCAGGCCTAGTCCACATTCTAATTCCTCTAACACACAAGGATGCTTCTAATGTGCAAAGACTAAATTCCCACTCCAACCTCAAAGTCACTCCTTTAGGCTAAACCTTCTCGATTCATTTATAACACAGCCTCTAATCCTCCCCAATATCCACTTCAGTTTGTCAATAACCTTCCTAAAATGGAAATGGCTTGGATGAAGAACCAACAGAGGAGACTGGTCAGACAGAATTAGGAGAGATGGATATCACAAACACCTAGAGTATCCAGGAAAAGAAAGTCATCAAGAGTGTTGGGCTGCAGAAAGTCACGAAGCCTGAAGCCTGAAAAATACAGCCATTAAATCTGGCAACAGATCCTCTTGACTCACCCTTAGCCCACATGTACCATGTTGCCAAGCCTTGTTTTTACCTTCACATCTCTAAAGTTACTTACAAGGACCTATTTTCATCACAATGGTGTGGCCCTCTTCACCCATCCCTATCATGCAAGAATACTGCAAGACTTCTAGATTTTCCTGCCCCAAGTCTCTTCTCACTCCAATCCATGACCCACTCAGATGTCAGTGCTCTCTCCAAAGTAGAAGCCTGTCACTAACCTATGCAATAAACTACAGCAATTCCGTATTTGCCTCCAAGTCCTTAGTCTTCCTTTACTGTACTTGCTCCCCTCTGCCTAGCTCTACAATCCAAGTACACTGATTCCTTGCCCACAACACCGTCTTGTAGCTCTGCCTTGTCACTGGCTGTCCCTCATGCTGTCTCCTGGCTACCTTGCAGACTCAACTCAAAACTTACCTTAGGCAGGCCTTTCCGAATTACCTCTTGTGGGCAAATGTCTGCATGTCCAAGTGCACGTGCAAACACATAAGTTTTTTCTGAGATTAAAACACACACACACACAGAACTAACACTTTCCTCTTGATTACCTTCCACTTCCACTGCAAAAATCTTGTCAAGTTCAATTTTTTGCATGTTGTCTCCATTAAAGCATGGGTTCCTTGAAGGCAGGAACCATGTTTATTTTCTTTGTAATCCCAGCACTTTGCAGTGCCTAGAACATAATAAGCACTTAATAAATGCTTGTTGATGGACATCCAGAAAACAAAATGCTCCACATGTGGCCTAACCAAAAGAAAATTTAAGATTTTCTTCTCTTTAAGAGCAGATTGGAGGAGGCGCTTTACAGTGGGATTGCTGTTTTGGGGTTGGGGGTAGGGGAAAGACGGGGAGAAAATCTGCAACTCAAAAACTCATGGAAATGAATGCTGTAAACAAGAAAATAAATAAAAAATAATTAAATTTGCTTCTCTTTAAATAATAACGAATAAGGTCTCTGAAGCCACCGTGGAAAGACAGTCTGAGAAACTTATTGAATAAATTGCTTCAGTAAGCTAATAACTCCCCAAAGGCAAGCCATCAGAAAAGTACTCATCTGATGAGACCATACCAAGGAAGCACAAGCCCATATCATCTCAAAAAAGAGAGTCTGTGCTGCTCCAATTTGAAGAATCACATTTAACTCAGGCAGCTGCCCCGGTTGGTACATTCTGATCTCAATCATAAGTGTTGATTACCTTCTAAGGGGTTATTTAAAAATTAATTTCCAGGAAACTTTTAATTTTTTAAAAATTAACAGGGGTGGGGGGAGGGATCATAGGAATTCATAGATCCAGAGCTAGAAGGTACCTCCAAAGAGTTTTAATCAATCAATTATAGTATAGGTAGACTTCAAGTATAAACTCAATTTTGGGGAATCAAATAACTTCCTATTCACAAGTGTAAGGAAAGTTTGATGTTTAAACGAGTCCTACATGGGATGCTTTTGTAAAGAACACAACCCCACCATGCTCCACCAACTTTTATGTAATTTTAAAGTAAAATCACTTATCTTGGGTATAGAGGTCTGGGTTGAGGGTTGGCAGACCCGAGTTCTAACCCTAGCTCTGCCTGCAATTCATTACAATGACCATCATTTACTGTCCTCCTTTTTGCCTTACTTTCTTCTGTAATGAGGATAGAACTATTTCGTCTATTATATCTCCTCCTGGTGATAACATCTGGTTCTAATATGAGCAATTTGTGCCCTTTTCTGTCCAAAGTTCTTTTTTTTTTTTGTTTTTGTTTTGGAGGGCAGTCGGGGTTAAGTGCAAAGTTATTTTTTTTTTGGTGGGGGAAAGAGTTGAGGAGAGGTAGTCCTTTTTCTCTCCTCCAAGAGTAGATTCCATCTCTAGCCCTTAGTACGGTTAAAGAGAACATCTAACACTAAGCCAGTTTCATCATGGTGAATGCTTTCCAACAGTCATGCAATTTACTGCTACTAGAAGAACCCAACTAGCTCCTTTCAGTAACAACTCACATTTCTGTTGCACTTTCAGTTTTAAAAAAGCATCCCCCTTCCCCCAACTCAGAAATAACATATGACCTACCAGTGGTCATTCAACTAGTTAGCATCCAGGGATTCAATCCCAGGTGGTCTGACACCACATACAGTACCCTTACCATGACACCATCAATCCGTCACCTATATGCTAGCCTGCAAAAGAGCCAACAAAAACCCTTATCTTACAGTGGCCTAGCCATATTTTGGTTCACATACACTGGTTACCTGTGCAGATTTGTTTGTTTGGTTTTTTTGCTATTATAAGGTGGGAAAGCAGGGCAATTGGGGTTAAGTGACTTGCCCAAGGTCAAATGGCTAGTAAGTTGTTAAGTGTCAGGCCACATTTGAACTCGGGTCCTCCTGACTCCAGGGCCGGTGCTCTATTCACTGTGCCACTTAGCTGCCCCTCCTATGCAATTTTTTAAAGAGCTTATTTCAAGAAGGCAAGTTAAATTAAGGAGTTAACGTAGGACATTTAATTCAATTAAGATCATGTTCCTTCCATATTTTGAAAAAAATATTCTTCTATGCTATGGAACTTACGATTCTGCTCAACAAAACTAAAGCTGGAGTCAGAATCTGGGCACCAAGCAGTCCTGAATCCAGAGAAAGGATCTAACAGTAGTAATCCATCATTTAACTTGAAGGCACCCAGCATAGTGTATGGCTCAGAGTGGGTGTTTAATAGATGCATGCTGACTGATTTTGTGATGCTTTAGTACAGGCTAGGTCTAACAAAAAACTTTCTTGCAAGGCAGTGTTAAAAGGTGGCTCATTTCCAAGCATGTAGACTACATAAGCAATTTCTGGGTTAGCTCATTTTTGGTCACCACACCTAAAAATCTTAAGGTTCAGCAACTCCACTATTATTCTGTTTAATATGTTTTAATAAGTGCACATGAATCACTTGAATTGTATCAGCAATTCCCAATTCTGCTAACCCTCGTCTTTGTCACTATCTAGAAGAGGCACAGGAGCGTATTGTGCATTGTTTGCTATTGTAAAGACAAAATTCAGGAGGAGGGTTTTACAGTTTGTGAGTTAGGGCAGGGAGAGATTAGAAAGCAGCAGCCAGCTTACTTCTTCCTTACTCTAAAAGTTTTTCTGTCTCTCTCACACTCACTCACTCACTCTCTCTCTCTCTCTCTCTCACACACACACACACACAGAGTCACTACATTTGGACCAATATCACAAGATGTTTTTCATGAAAAATGTCCACAAGGAAAGTATTCTTGCTCCTACTACCCCAAACCAGCAAGAGGTGTACAGTCCAAATAACAGACTACTTAGGAAGATAATTGAAACCACAAATGCAGATTTTACAGAAAGTTTATTTTTTCCAATACCACAAGGGACATACAAGAGCAGTGCTTTCTCTGGACAGCCCTGCAGACCAGACCAGTTTCAAACTGTACACTATAGTGGCCCCAAAGGACACAGCGAAGAAGGAAGAAGAGGCTCAAATTTGCTTGGGCTCTCTGCTCCCTATCTTTGGTAAACAGGCTTTTGAAATTGTCAACTTGGACTTGCCAATACCGCATTTCAGATCACCACTTTGTTCTCTCTCATACTTCATATCACAAAGTTGCCACAATGGACTGGAGGGGGGAGGGGAAGGGAAGGAAACAAACAGGTAAATGACCCTGACTCAACTTAATGAAATGCGCTTTTGCCATACAAATTTTATACTTCTTACAGAAGCGCTCACATAGGGAAACTGAAATGAAACAGTATAGTCAAGTATGTAACAAGAAAGGATACAAGAACTGGAGGAAGGGGAGAGGGGCTAGAAGGGAGGGGGAAATGGGTAGAGCATGAAGACAAACAGGTGAGCCTATTCACTAAAAATTGGCTAGGGGTGGGGGGAGGGGAGAAGAACCAACATTATATCCTTTTATCTTCCCAATTCCACCATCCAAACTCAAGCCAGACCAATCCACACAGCCACGTTTCTAAAGATGATCTGGCTTACTGGGCCCCCTTAGAGTTCACCACACTGAATTCAAACCTGTGAGGATACTCCTTGTGCTGCCCAGGAACATATGAGGGAGCCTCACAGCAATTAATACTGTCTATGACAAAGGGCACCTCCTCGTAAATGTTCCTGGAGATGTGCCGTATGTGGCAGCAAAAAGCCACGGCTGCAGAATTTATACCTTTAAAAAGAAGGCGCAAAGGAGCAAAACGTATTTGTTCGGCAAGGTGTGGGCAGGCTGACCTTGAAATTGCACCTGCAGTCAGTCTGCCCACAGTTACCTATATGAGAGAGAGCCTGGCGGATCTGACAGGATACGCCTCCTTGAGCCCACCCTCACACTGGGTAGACCAGAATACAGTGGCTCTGACTACAGATGTAAATTAGTAGCTAACACCATTTGAATGCAATACTGCTGAAGACTGAAAATAAGGGAACAGACTTTTATGTTCTATGTACAATACATCCATTTACAGAATTGGCCAGTACTGTGTACAACATATAAATACATGATAAAACATTAGAGATGCATAGAGTATACTTACAAGAGTCAAATATTTCACTTTATACATCCAAGAATAAAGAGTTAAAAATATAAAAATAAGAAACACACACTGCTTTGAAATGTAAAATGACTTTCACATACACAGGTGCGCTCTCACAGGTGCCCACGCACAGCAAGTCCAAAAAGGCCTGGAGAAGGTCTCTTGAGGTGGGAAGTCACTTGCCACACTACTGAAGTCCTGAGTTACAGGGTCTTGAGACAGCAGCAGTGGGCTTTCAACAAGAAAACTGGCCTGCTTTCCTCCCAATTCTGAGCCCATAATTCAGGCAGGTCCAGGATTCCTTCAATCCAGTGAGAGATGTCAAGGCAGGACAACCTCCAAATTTGCTTCTCAGGAGTAGAAGACAGGAACCACTCATGCTGAAAATCCCCCAGGGTCAAAATGGCTCCATCTAAGTAATCACCTAAACGTGGGTCAATAGCCCTGCTTGGCAGGGCTGAGAGTTACTGCAATGTCACTCAGCTCTGAGGAGCTCACAATTTCTCCCTTGGCTTAGGAGAACTGGGGAAGGGCAGGAGGGCAATCAATAGAGGAGGAAAATGCTGACTTGTTGCAAAGCAGCATAAAAACAGGTGGCAAGAAGAATCGAGTGGAAGACTGAAATTGTTCTGTTTAAGCAAAGCAGGTCCTTTAGCCTAACTTGGCCCCTCATAGAGAACTCAGCCTTCTAGCTCCTCCTACCAGTTGTTGAAGGTCAAGAGGCTTCTTCTACACAGGGCCCACTGGAGGGCAAGCTGCCTCTCAGTCAGGGGTTTGATGTGGGAGGTGCAACAAAGTCTCCATAATGGCATAGAGCTAGAAAAACCCCTCCAGTAAGATGAGATCCTCCATAGACCTGAGAAGCTCAGTTAACAAAAGGCTTGAGTGTCGCAAATTTGGGGGGAAGGTAGGAGTGGTTCCTGCTCAGTGTAGTATTGTCTCTATTATAACAAATAATATTTTCTTGTGTAAGATCATTATCAAAATACACACACTAAATATACAATTTTGTCCATGGCCATAATTTATTATCTCACCACAAGGCACAATACACAAAGCTTTGAGGGTCCTATACAGTCATCATGACAAAATGCCCCACATCCTTTACACATAATCATAGCTTTTAGGCTACAGGAGCATTTCAGCGAGATTTCTTCCATGTTGCTGCTATCAGTGAACATTTGCACAGAGAGTGATGCACTGTGGTTTGCAGCAAAGTTTGCTTTGTGACTAAGCTGCATAACACTCCCGGCAAGGCTTCTGGGAAAGGCCGGTGTGCTAGATGAATAATTAAAATTGGTGGAATTCAACTGCAGCTTAGAAAGCTTCCCATAAAATGCTTGCTTGATATTGAGCTGGGAGGGAATGGAAGAAGGCTCTAATGGCTGATTGAGCCCTTTTCCAGGTTCTCTGGGGAGCTTGAAGAATGGCAAATCCATGACAAGTGGCATCCCTTGAAAATGTTCCATCAGTTCAAAAGGTTTGTGGCCAATGGCTTTCCTGTTCTCTGCATTACTCTTGGGTGGGCCACCCCCACAGGCCAGCATGTTCTCATTCTTAATGCTGCTAAAAGAGTTAGGGGGCTGCTTTGGGGACCATTCTGCTCTAGATGTCTGGATGGCTCCTCCAGATACTGTGCTTTTGCTTAGTCCTGGCTTCCTACTGGGAAAAACTGATTCCACAGTAGGGATGCTGGAAGGCAGGGGCTCCACTGACCTGGAATGATGCTGAGCCACAGCTGTGCTCCCAAGGAATCCAGAACCAAAAAGCTTTTTCCCTTGTCCACCAACATAATTTTTATCCACTGGGGCCCCACAGATTTGGTTGGGACCAATGGAGATCACATTGGGAGACAAGAACCGAGGTATTCTCGAGGCAGTTTGCTTTCCTGGACTTCTACCCAGGGTTGAATCTACATTATTGTGTTGTGGCAGGATGGGGGATATAGTCAACTCTTTTTGATCTTCAAAACTACAGGATGAGAATTTCTCTTTGGACTCCACTTCTTCCAACTGCCCAGAAGATCCTATCAGGTCTGTCAATGGCTGTGGGGAGCCTGATGAAACAACCTTGGAGTTCTCTGAGGGAGTGCCAGGGAGAGGCTGGATACCCTTGGGCTTGGGAAGCACTGCTCCAGGATTATGGCATTCCTGTGGAAGCACATCCCTTAAAGCCCTTGGGGAGCTAGAGCTATTTCTTCTAGTAACATTTCTATTTGTCTCAGGATCAAGAGTGGATTCCCCAAAGGAACCATTGCTACTCTGCTCTATGTTTTCAGATAATGGCTGCATAGTTTCCAGCTTGGTGGCACCATGTGCTGCTGGCAGGACCTTCTCCAGGGTCAAGCTGCCCTGAAGCAACTGCATCACCAGTGGATTGTTGGCCTCAACTGATGACACAGGACGGGCAAGGCATGGAGACTCTAGCTGTTTTTCAGAACTGACTTGTGGTAAAGATTCAGTGGGCTTCAGTGGACCAGATACATGAGACACCCAGCTTTGAAGCTCAAGCCCCTTGTCCACTGCAGTTGCTGATGGCAAGTCTGCCCTGCATGGCTCTCCATTAATTTTTAAAGAGTCAGACTGGTTCCAATCACACTTCTCAGCCGTGCTCCCAACTGAAGATACTTGAGCTACAGCTTCCTCAGTGTTGGGTTGGAGGCCCAGATCTGGATCTGCCTCTACACTGTCTTCAGTTAGCTCAGCTTCGAAGTCAGATGCTGTGTCTGTTGACTCACTGTGAATACTCAGGGCTTCACAGTCCCCGTTAATTTTAAGTCTTTGAACTTCAAACTGTTTACAGACACTAGCCATATCTCCTCGTGTGGAGCATTCCCAAAGCTGAGGAAGGTCATCAGGATTAATTCTTTCTTGGGTAGCAGAGTGGCAACCAAGTATATCCAATGTTTCAGTAGAAACCTTTTTCTCTGGGTCACTTCCATTATGGGGTTCAACAGATGAAGTGCTTTCCCTAGAATCCAGCTCTTGCTGTTGCACTGTCTGGACATTTGATGGACCAGATAACCAAGGAGCAACACTATCAGCAACAAGAGCTTCATCTTTCAAGTTCTCTTGGCTGGCACTGCTTTCCCCAGTGGGTGGATTTGAGTCATTAAGTTCTACTTCGTTCAATGGTCCATCTTGCTGCCTTTCATCCAATAACAATTCAGGGATTAGACTGGGTACCAATGAATGTACAGTGTCCTTCACAGTGGAATTAGAATCCAAGGCAAGGGCCTGGTCAGTTACTTTTTCTAAGACAACTTCTCCTATCTGAGACTGAACAGAATCATTCTCCAAGAGAACCATTTGTCCCTGTTCTTCATTCTTCTCTTTCTGAGAAATGGTACAAGACTCATGTTCAGTCCTTAAATCAGTAGGCAAGTTAGACTTCTCACTCAGCCTATCATGCATTAGGGTATCAGAAGATGGCTGAACTATGGCATCATTTGGCTGGCCATGAGAAACAACAGTGAGAGGCAATAAAGGCTCTTCTGACTCACTTGTGAGGATATCAGCAACTCTGTGAAATATGCAGCCTTCCTCTCCAATGGGAGGAGAAGACAAGTCATCTTTCCCAGCTAACAGCCAGTCTCCTTCAGGAGTCCCTGTTTCTAACAGGGCTTGTTCCCCATCTATGACATGACCAGGCGGCAATAGTTGTGTTCGTTGTAGATTTGGCGCACCCCTTCCGTGAGTCCTCTTGGCTCCCCTGTGCTCGGGATGGTCACTAGCCTCACCTCCACCACCTCCTTCGTCAGTGTTCCCTCCACCACCTCCCCCTGGCCCACCCCCACCTCCAATGGAGGCTGTGGCAGCTTCTCTCTGGGCTCGGGCTTGCAGAGCGCGGGCCTTAATGTCTGCGAGGGTTCTGGCACCAGTTCTGCCCCGGCTGGAGTGCTCTGTGTTGGGGACAATCCGGGGGCATATCTGGTAAGCGGGCTGACCTTTAACCACCCAGGGCGGTTTGATACGTGAAAGTTGAATCTGAAATTAAAAGAACCAGAAAATATTTTTGATTCCTTATTATACGTAAGATCCACATTTATCCCCCACCTTATGTACAACTCCTAGTCCTAGAAGGTAAGTTACTCAAAACCTTTTTTTTAAAGTGAAATACTAATGGCTGTCGCAATTGCCCACAACCCCTTTCTCAAAAGGACTCTTTTCAGGCACTACCTTCTCCTAGACTGGCATGACATACTTCTACTGAATCTATAGTGGGATTATGTAAGTCACAAGACAAATCTAACACCACTCTAGAGATAATTTGGATAGAATGGTCCAAACTGATAAAGGAATGAACCTTATTCCCCTTAACTAAAATAGTAAGGGTTCCAAAATATAAGGATGGACATAAGGACTATTTATCACATGGATGACAAGAAAATGCAGAAACAAGGATTTAGCTATAATGCAGAAAGTGAACATTCAGCCAAAAAAACTCTTAAGACCAAAAACTACATTCTATCTAATATATAGCACCCAAGCCCTTAATTTCCTGCAAATGAGACCCTACAAATCTCATGTCCATCAAAGTTAACCTGATTGGGAGCTCAGACGTTAAATAGTTATAAAATAACTCCTTACCCGGATTGGCGGGACTTTGGGCTCCTCTTTAGTAGGCTGCGGCTTTTCGGGGTGAACACTTTCAATTGTGTTACGAAAGGACTGACGATCTTCAAGCCGGGGCTTCTTTTCGGGAAAGGAGGAAGCAGATGCCTGCTCGAAGGACTTCCGTTTCTGGTCCTTTGCCTCCTGCTCAGTATTCTCCTGGGGCAAGCTGGGAATTCTACTTAGAGAAGTGGAGGCTAAGGCCAAGACCTCTGAACTGTTTTGGATCCTGGCAGTGATGGTCACAACTGGTGTCTCTGGAGTGTCCGGTTTTAATTCCGTGGAGGACACATCAGGCAGACACGAACTGCTTTCTTCTGTCACGTCTGTTTCAGTCTTTTCTTCTTTATAAAGGGAGGAATCTGGCATCACAGGTGTCGTCTCCTTAGTGGCTTCTGTTTGTTCAGGTTCATGTTTCTTATACAGACTTCTCCTGGCTCTGCATCTGAGGTCTGGCCTAGAGCGTTTCTTGAAGTGGCCATCCCGCTGACGTGTAGCAGGACTACGTTGTGGTCGCATTGCTTCCCCTTGAACGCACAAGCCACCCTTGAGTTCAGCTTCCTCTTGGCTAGAATTCTGCTGCAGTGACTCTTCTCTGGTCAAACCCAACCTGCAAATGAAAATCATGTAAAGGAAGTTAGAGGCCAAAAAGATCTTTTCCATTTTATAACTTTCCTGAGCACAGATGGGTCAAACTATCTTTGAAGTGGATCACATGAAAAATCTTTACTAGCTCAGAAGAGTCAAAAGGCGAATCTCAAGTGCCAAGATAGCAAAAGGTGTCAAAGTAAAAAGGGGAATCTGCATAGGGTCTATTACAGAAAAACCACATGGACACTGCATAATATATGGTCCCCAAACCCCGGCAGTTCCCATACACTGTAAGCTTTCTTAAGGCTGAATTTGTGATGTGAATTAGCCTGACCCACTCAAGTGCTTCATATTACCTGTATATATATAATGTGAGTGCATGCATTTGTATATGCACACCACTTTAAGATCCAATTTGCCTTCCTTTGAGACAAACTTATAAGTAAATAACTCCAAAGGCTTACTTTTGTCCATAGTAATCTTCAAAGAACTTTTCTTTCCACTGTTCTACCTTCTTTTCTTTTTCCATTTCCTGTCGTATTCTGACTTGCATCTCATGAGTGAATTCACCTGTAGAGGAACAAAACTCTCCTAATGAGAGGGCTATTATCATCATCACTTGGCTGCTCTCCTGGTACCCAAATGCCTTGAGCCTGCCAAGCCTATGCCCTCAGGCAAGTGGGGGGGAAGGGGGAGGGGAGGAAGCTCCTTTTCTTCATGCCCTGTCTTCTTCAAGCTCTCCCACAGTCTCCTCTAAAGAAGAGGTTCCACTTCACATATAGCTTCAAGAAAAACTCACTCCTCCCTAGAGAAATCAGCCATTCAAGAGCTGGCAGCGTATTTTGCCAAATGAAACTAAGAGCTTTTTCTCTTCCCCCACAACAATAAATAAAAAGAACCTAATGATTACAGAGAGTCAGTGCTTAAAAGTTTCAGAAACCAGATTATACTAGGGTATAGGGGTCAGAACTAGGTGTTATTTTCTACATATCACCACCTACTTTGTATAATTTAAGTCTTTATGTTTAACAATGGTTGGAATAAGGTGATTACTGCTCAGAAAGAGTAAGGATGAGGACATACAGGAGACACGTACACAAAAGTTATATAATGACATACCAGATAAAACGAGAGACAATTTTAAACCAAGAGCTGCTAAACATAATTTTATGTCCTTTGCACCCATGAACACCCATTGTGAGTAAAAATTACTGGAAAGTATTGGAATGGAGAAAAATTAATATCTGGGCTTTAAATTAAAATATAACACTACGCATGATTCTATAGCAAACACATCTCAAGCTACTCAAGATGGTGGTATCTACCCACCATCAGCCAAGCGTTCCCGCCAACTCTGAGCCGCATGAGTGAAAAACTCATTATTCAGAGCACTGCTGCTGAGTCGCATCAGGCCATCTGTCCCAACCTGGAGAGATCAATGCAGAAAAAGATACTTATGAGAGAAGAAAAGAGCCTCATACAGAGAGACAAAGGAGAGGTCACTCATCTCTACCTGTCTGTCCACCTCAGGCAGGAGGAAGAGGAGTTGTTGTTGGAAATGTGAAGGAAGGGCATTGAAGGTTCGAGAATTTATCAGGGCACGGAGGTTTGTGTTGACAAGGATAGAACCAGGTGTCTCAAAATCTATCTCTTCCCCTCTGTTGCGCTTCATTTGCCCTGCAATGTGTGAAGCAAGAAAGAAAACAAGTTATACTGTATGTTTCACTTTCTCAAAGGAAAACCATATTCCAAGTAAAAAACAGAGAACCTATGTGCTCAGTGCTGAGCAAGCTGCCCAGAGAACTTATCTATACTACAGATGATCTTCTGCCTCACTAGATCCAATTCAAAACCCTCTTTTCCAGACTGCTTCTAGGCAGGACACTTGAGTTTGCTCTACACTAATGCCAAACACAAAACCATGTATATATGCTCTGGATTATGTTGAGGTCAACACCACCAAAAAAGGACCTCATTCGACTGAAAACCTAAGCTGGTGGCAGTCAGTAAGTGACAGTCATTAGATTACCTGAACTGCACTTGAAGAGTCAAAGAGTAGTCTAGGAATAAGCCCTGCATTAGGATCACGGCTGCAAAGAATCCTAGAATATCTCATCTTTCCTCATTTTACAGACCCAAAGAGGTCAAGCAGCACAAATGGAATTCAAACCCAGGTCCTGACTCCAAATCTAATACCCCTTCTAATATACCACACAGTCTCAGAACACGATGTCTATTAGAAAAAATAAAAGATGGTTTTTTTTAAGGCTGGGATTAGACAAGATGCTATGGGACATATTTATAACTAGACGAAGATGTACCTCTGAATGGGTCAAAACACAGAATATTAGAACTACAAGGGACCTCAGAATAACTTTAGCTGAACCCCAGCAAGTTTATAGTTGTGGGAAGTAAGGTACACAGGAGTAGACTTGTGCAAGGAAACCCAGCTAATTAAGAAACAATTCTACAGGAAGAACAGAAAGCTATGGAGGTGGGAGTAAGGGAGAGAGAGTAGTCATAGCTCACAAATGACAAAAGTAGCAGGTTTAGGACCCATACAGGTGAACCCCTCGATAAGAAGGGCTCCTGCTCCAACTACTGTGACCCCAAGAAAGGTTGAAGGTGGAGACAGGTTCTTCTAAATAAATCCAATTGAATACTCCTTAAGTACTATAACCACTTAATGCTTCTTAAAAACAAGGAATCTTTAGTAAAATTTTGTGTTCAGTGTCTGAAACCTAGCAAGTACAAGATAAATACTTGCTGACTAACTGCTTTTAAGAGCAACAGTAACTCTTATATAGCTCTGCACACATACAGGCCTCTTCCATAACCCAATGAGATGGGTGGTACCAATATGATTATTCTCATTTTATAGATAAGAAAGCTAAGGTAACAAAATGAGGTAATTTTACCATAACTAGCAAATGGAAGAGCCTGAACTGGACACCAAGTTCAAGTAACCCTATGCTGACTTGATCCACTAGCAAAGCAGTACTTTTTTTTTTTTTTAAAGTATCTAGACTTGTTTTGAGTGATGGGGATAATGTGGAAAGGGGACAACTAGATGTTTTTATCCTAAAAATTAAAGAGTCAAACTTAATATTCAATAGCCTAGCTGGAAAAATACACCATGTTTAATGGCAAAAAACAAAATTATGCCTCAACAAACCACAAAACTTTCTACTCAACATAACCACCAAAAAACAGTTAATACCAATACCACCTCACATTCAGCACTTCCATATATGTTATTTTATTGACTAGGTTTAGAGGAAGGGTTAATTAGGTCAAGAAAAAAGATAAGCAAGTTCAACAAAGAATAAGAACTTTAAAAAATTTGGCAAGTGGTTACTGATGAGAAGAAAAAAAAAGTCAGAATTCTTCACTGCAGGCAAAATAATGTAGCAGAAAGATTAATGGACAATGAGTTAGAAGATCCCGATTCTAATCTGTTTTGAAAAAAATTCACTGTTTGAAGTCTGGATCTGTTTCTTCTTCTATAAAAAAATGAGAAAGTTGTATTATAAACTCTAAGGTTTTATCCAGCTCTGACATTATGACTATAACACCATAGTGAAGGATATGTAGCTCATATGTGTATATAATTAAGACCTGTAAGCTCTTAAAGAAAATTTACATATTAAATGGCTGTATTTTTAGGGAAATAAATCAATCTTTAACAACTTACCTGTTGTTGGTTTCCTGATACCTCGTAAGATCTGGGGAGGGTCACGGGTAATTTCCACCCGATTACGCATCGCAGTGCTGCACAGGGCCAGGGAACTACTGCTGCTGCTCGATGTGCTACTGCTCTCTCCATCAGCATGTCGTCCAGAAAATCCTAAGAGCAAATCAGACTACTGGTCAAAATGTATCAAGCAGGAGTCACAATGTTCTACAGACTTGTCTGCGGCCTTGCTGACTATTTCTTAGGAAAATGTGACACAGAACCAATACTGTGCTCTTGTTTCTAAGATACTAAAAATGAGCATATCCCAATTTGCAGAAGTTAAAAAAAATCTTAAGAATCAGACTAATTTTGTGTGATGCCTTAGTTTCCAAATACTCTTAAAACTTCAAGAAAGTCAGGTCATCTTACCCAAAATACATAATCCTCTATAACATCCTACCAAGTAGACATCCTCTGCCTTCAATGTCACCAGAGAAAAGTAACTCACCACCTCCCAAAGCAGTCCATTATACTATGAAACAATTCTAGTCATTAAAAAGTTTTTCCTTAGAGTGAGATTAAAAAATCTGCCTTTCTCTAACTGGTCCTAGTCCTCCCCTCTGGGGACAAGCCTAATACATTTAATCCCAACTACAGCTATTTAGCTATCTGAAGACAGCAATCAATGCCCTGTTAATAATAAGCTTTTTCTTCAGCCTAAAGGCTGCCAGGTCCTTCAAATGATTTTTACATGGCATGGGCTCAAGTTTCCCTCCCATCCTAAAGCTTGACAAGGACAGGAATAGATCACAGATTGCTGGATCAGAGATTTAATGGAAGCCATTTAGTAACCTCTCCTTTTACAGATGAGGAAAACGAAACCATAACTTTTACCATAACTAGCAAATGGAAGAGCGAGAACTAAAACCAAGTTCAACTAACCCTATGCCGACTCAATCCACTAGCAAAGCAGTACTTACTAGGTTCTCATTTCAATTTAATTAGGATTAAGGATTTAATTTTAGGAAAATGAAACCCAGAATAGTTAAATGACTTGTCCAAAATCACTAAGTCATAATGACTACCAATCCAGCTGTTTCCCCACAACATAATGGATGATGTTCAGAAGGACTTTGTCCAGCAAGAAATGTGCACATGCCTGATGCAGATTCCATGTGTGCTCCATTTACTTTCAGAGGAGTCAGGACAACTCGAGGTAGCATCACCCCAGTCTTTTTCTTCGGTTTGCTTGTCTGTATTCCAAAAGAGAGAGAAAAACTATGACATGTCCCAAAGTACTGTCCCCTCTTTTCCTCCCACAGATTCCAAGGCATTTTTCAATCAGAACAATCAGATTATTGTTATTTATTCGAACCAGACACTAAAATTATCTATCCAGGAAAGAATATAAACACCTGTTCTCTAGCTATTAGCTACATTTCCCTACATACTTCCATAATAATGACTTACATTTATACAGAATTTCTTGGTATAAAGTACTTTCCATATATTCTCTCTTTTGAGCTTTCCAATAACCTGACATAGTCTAAATAGTGTCTCTTTATGAAAGATAAAGAAACTGAGACTTGAAGAAATTAAGTGACTTGCCCCAAGCCACACAGCACAAGGCAAAATTAGAATCTGAACCCAGATTTTCTAAGTCCAATGCTCCTTCTATATACCAACCTGCCTTTTAACTTTTACACTTACAGATCAGTAGACAGAACTTCATTTTGCTTACTTTAAGAGTCGCATAATTCTTAATCTACACATTAGGAACCCTGACTTGCAACTGCCTATCTCCCCATTCTCCAATCATTCATACCTGTGAAGCAGCTCTGTACATCTCCCTGGGAGTAGAGATAGTTCTACCTTGAGACTCTGTAGAACAGGAGGCATTGGAAGAGGTTTCATCAAGAGATACTGGAGAAGAAAAAGTAGTAGTTCAGCCCCTAAAGAGGCTCTTCATAGCTTTCTAATAATTTTGCTGAAGGTACTTACCATCATTATCACCACTCACAGTGCTGGCTTCATTGGATCCACAGCTTTCTGCATCTGCTGTATCCTCCAACTCTTCTCCTTCAGGCACAGAGGGATTTCTAGACCACTGTAGGGCATCCTTCTATAAAAATCAAACCACAACCAATGTAACCAAAGTCAATTAGCAATACTTGCTTGACAGACACATTCTAATTTCCAATTTCATATAGCTTCTGGGAGAATTTAGTATGTTAGGATGTTAAATGTTTCTAGATGACCTCATTGTCAAGTTCTTTAGACAAGCCCTCCTGATATAATGGGCTTAAATAACATTATAAATAAATATCAGCAGGTTAACACGTTTGAGGGGAAATTTTTAATTTTTTTTTTCTTTCTCCTGTCCTTTTACCCACAATGGAAGGTTTATAATTCATAATTCATTCAAATGCCATTTAAGTACCTGCTATGTGCTAAAGTACTGTGCTGAATCCCAGTAAGTTAAAGGAATAATTAAGGTCTTTGCCTTCACAGAACTTATAATTTAATATAGGAATATAATTCACAGAAAAACCTACTACAATTATTAAACAACAACTTAGACTAGAATATGAGAAGTAAATTAAGGAAAAGAAAACATTATGGGGAATATTCTATGTTCTCTCAGAATCCTTTTTTCTTGTTATCATTTAAACTATCAGGGTAGAACTGAATAAGGAACTGGGTAAGGTATATAATCTGAATACAAATCCTCACTCCAGACAAATCACTTAACCTCTTTCCTAGTTTTCTTACATACTACCTTCCCCAAAAGAGAGCTACATAAATGTCGATTGTCATTATTAGTTTCTACAGAATCTCTAACCATTATTTTTCAAAATCATGAGTTAATGTTGGATCCACCCTTCACCATGTGAGTTTAGCATGGAGAAAAAAAAATCGCTCTTTGAAGATAATCAACAAACTGGGATCTGTCCCTTATTTAAATGTTAATAACTAAATAAAAATTTCTAAATAACTAAATCAAAATTTCCTTCTTTGCTAGATCAACTCAGCAACCAACTTCTCTTGTCATTTACAAAACCTGACTAGTAATTTCCTAATTCCTCCCCAGACAGTTATGACCTTTCTTTTCTACTACAGTCTTCATTTACTGTCAGATCCATGAGTTTAGGGTCCTATTCTTTTTTTGTTTGTTTGTTTGTTTGTTTTTTTGCTTTTTGGAGGGCAGTTGGGGTTAAGTGACTTGCCCAAGGTCACACGGCTAGTTTTTTGTGTTAAGTGTCTGAGGCCGGATTTGAACTC
>CM053595.1:65550268-65591437 GCA_028646575.1 Pseudocheirus occidentalis
GGCAGCTGGGAAAACCCCAGTGATTTCAGACAGAGCTTTCCCCCCTGGAAGCAGAGTTCCACAAAGCTAAAAAAAAAAAACCAACCAATTAACTGACTGGCCAACATAAGGAAAAGGGAGCAAAATAAGAACAGCAATAAAACTCTAGAATCCTTTTTTGTGGACAAAAAGGATCAAAGCATGGAACAGGAGGAATTCAACACAGTCAGAACTCTGACACCAAATATTTCCAAGACACTTGAAGAATGCCTAGAAGCTATAGATGCACTGAAAAAGGACTTGGAAAACAAATAAGAGAAGTGGAGGAAAAATTGGGAAGAAAAATGAGAATGATGTGAGAAAATCATGAAAAGAGAATCAACAACCTGGCTGAAGAAAAAAGCACTTTAAAAAATAGATGAACTCAAATGACAAAAGAGGCCCAGAAAGCCAATGAGGAGAAGAATGCCTTAAAAAGTCAAATTTCCCAGATGGAAAAAGAATCTCAAAAGCATTCTGAAGAGAATAATTCCTTCAGAATTAGAGTGGAGCAAGTGGAAGCTAATGACTTTATGAGAAACCAAGATACTATTAAATGGTTACAAACAAATGAAAAAATAGAAAGCAATGTGAAGGGATGATATACTATTAAAAGTGGGTGGGTTTTTTTAGGATGGGAGTCACTTGAGCATGTTTGAAGATAACAGGGAAGGAACTATTTAATAGAGGTTGACTATGTGAGAGAGGGAGCAATAATTGAAGATAAAATCTACTGGAGAAGACAGGAAGGCACATGTTAGAAGAGTTGGCTTTGGCAAAAAAAGGGCCAGAGGCTGCAGAAAAGGAATGAGTGGGAAATATTACCAAAGACTTTTGAGATGAAGAACATAGAGTAAGAGGGAATTACCATCAAATAGCCTCAATTTTTTTTCTGTAAAGAGGCAGCCTCAGCTTAGAGAGAGGAGGGTTTGGGGGACTTCAGGAGAGAAGAGGAAGTTTGAAATAATTTCTAAGGGGAGTAATATAGGGAATCAATAATAAACAGGGGGCAGCTAGGTGGCACAGTGAATAGAGCTCCAGCCCTGGAATCAGGAGGACCTGAGTTCAAATCTGGCCTCAGATACATAATATTAGCTGTGTGACCTTGGGCAAGTTACTTAGCCCCAATTGCCCTGCCCTTCCCCTTCAAAAAAAGCAAAGAGAAAAAACGGACTGCCTTTTGATGACATAATTGAGAGACGAGAATAGCATTAATTTTGAATGATTTGGAGATCAGCTTGGTTGTAGCATTTCCTTTAGTTTCATTCAGCAACTTGAGAGTAGTGTCAGATGACATGTATGTGGAAGTAATCTAGGGCTAAGGTTTGGCAGTAGAGGAGTGATAATAGACCAAGGGATTCAACAGCAAAGGAGCATAGAGTTGAAAACACTACCAGTTGGGTTGAGGTTGGAGAGGAGATTAAGGTCAAGAGCAGGAATAATAGCTTTAGAAGATACTAAGAAATGGAGGGAATGGAAATGTCCATGAAGGTAGCTGAACAGGTATGGGAGGGGTAGGGAGATGTGGAATGAAAGGAATTTATAGTCTGATCACAATATCAGAATTTCTTATTAGGGAAGTAGAACCCATGTAGAAATGGTTTTATTGTCTTCTTTCTAGTTTTATACCTGAATAACTTTGGAACCACTTTGCTTAGTTGGATCAGTCACCAGGTTTTCTTTAAACTTAAGGAATATCTATTCTCAAACATCCAAAGAAGTATTTTATAGAGTTAGAAAAAATAATACCAGAATTCATCTGGAAGAACAAAAGGTCAAGAATATTAATAGAATCAATGAAAAAATAGTCAATAAAAGTGGCTTAGCACTGCCAGGTTTCAAACTATATTACAAAGTAGTGATCATCAAATTAATCTGATACTAAAATAAAGAGTGGTGAATCAGTGGAATAGATTAAGTATACAGTACACAGTAGTGAATGACCATAGTAATCTACTGTTTGATAAATCCAGCGATCCAAGCTTTTGATGTAAGAACTCACAATTTGACAAAAATGTCTGGGGACATTGGAAAGCACTTTAGCAGAAACTAGGAATATACCAACATGTCACACCATATACCAAGATAAGATCAAAATGGATAAATGATTGAGACACAAAGGATAGTATTACAAGTAAATTAAGCAAGCGTGGGAAAATGTACTTGTCAGATCTATGAATTAAAAAAGTTTATAACACAACATGAGATAAAAAAGTATCATGGGAAATAAAATGAATAATTTTTATTACGTGAAATTAAAAAGCTTTTGCACAAAATTAATGCAGCCAAAATTAGAAGGAAAACAGGAAACTTGGAACACATTATTACAGCAAGTTTCTCTGATAAAGGCCTCACTTCTCAAATGTATAGGGACTGAGCCTATTTATAAAAGTAAGAGGTATAACCCAGTTGATAAATGGTCAAAGGATGTGAAGAGACAGTTTTCAGAAAAAGAAATCAAAGCTATGAATTGTCACATGGAAAATAACATTCTAAATCACTATATACAGCAAAGTGCAAATTAAAACAATTCTGAGATATCACCTCATACCTATCAGATTGGCTAAAGTGACAAAATAGGAAAATGACAAATACTAGAGGGTATGTGAAAAAATAGAGACACTAATGCACTACTGGTGAGGTTGTGAACTGATCCAACCATCCTGGAGAGCAATTTGGCACTATGCCCAAAAGGCTATAAAACTACTCTGTACTTCCTTTAACTCAGCAATATCACTACTAGGTATATATTTCCAAGAGAGAAAAAAAGAATGTATTTGTACAAAAATATTTGTAGCAGCTTTTTCTGTGGTGGAAAAGAATTGGAAATTGAGGGGATGCCCATCAACTGGGGAAAGACTGAATAAGTTGTGGTGTATAATTGTTATAAAATACTATAATGCTATAAGAAAAGATGAGTGGGATGCTTTGAGAAAAAAACTGGAAAGACCAATGCTAACTGAAGTGAGTAGAACTAGGAAAACATTGTACACAGTAATAGCAATATGTAAGAATGATCATCTGTAAAAGATGTATCTACTCCGATAAAGGACAATGATCCAAGACAATTCCAAAGGACCCATGATAAAAAAAAAAATGCTATCCATATCCAAAGAAAGAACTTAAGAACTCTGAATGCAGATTGATACATACTTTTTTAACTTTATTTTTCTCAGGATTTTAAAAATTTGTTTTCTTTTGCAACATGGCTAATATGAAAATGTTTTACATGACTTCATATGTACAACTGATAGCAAATTGCTTGTTTTCTTGATGGAGAAGAAGGGAGAGAATTTGGTATTGAATTTTTTAATGAATGTTAAATTTTTTACATGTAGTTGAGAAATATTTAATGAAATTAATAAAATATAGATTTTTTTTAAATAAGGGGTATCTGTTGTACAGACCAGACTCTCCAAATAACTGAAGAACAGGTTTACCTAAAAAGCAACAGAGAGGTTCACAGGGGACAAAAGCAAACTGCAACACATAACAAACAAGAAAATTATATCAGAGAAGCAATGTAAAGGGTATTATCAGGAAAACAGAGAACTTGTAAACAAAAGATGGCGCAGTCATTTAACAAGAATGAGAGATGACCTTAAGATAGACAGCATACTCCATTGATATCCTTTGATGTGAAAGGATTTCAAGGAAATCACTGTGCACACCAGGAGGATTTCATGTGATTGGTGTGTAGGAGCACATAGACAAAAATTGCTAAGGATAGAAAGTCACAAATGGCATATGATTTACATCTCTGGAAGGAATGTCCCTCTTAATACTGTCACAGAGTCATTGGCATCTTGGAGCAAGTGTGAAATCTTGTATGCATTCTTATTTCCCCTTAATCCTATTGGATTCAGCCCAACGTTCTAATCTGCTGATGTGCTCTTTATCCCTGGTCTATCATCCAATATTTCAGCTGACTCCACTTCTATCATCTACAGTTTGATAAGCATGTTCTTGATGCTTTTATCCAAGTTAGTGGCAAAAATGTTCAAAAGTACAGATTCCCTGGGCACTCCACTAAAAACCTTCTTTGGAGTTGTTACCAAATTATTTATAGCTACCTTTTGGGTACAACCATTCAACCAGTTGTTGATCCACCTAATTGTATCATCATGTAGACAGTATAACTCCATTTTGGCCAAGAGAGTAGCATGAGAAAATTTGTCAAGTGCTTTGCTAAAATCCAGATAAAAATGTTTCTTGATGAATAAGCACTCAGATGATAGGAACAAACAGTTCTTAAAAGAATTGCAAACTATATGAAAGGTTCTGAATCACTCATGCAAATAGTGAAAGAAATGCAAATAAAAAACTCTATTATCTCACTTCCCTAAAATTGGCAAAGATGACAAGTCAACTGTTTGCATTTTGGAGGGGCTATAGAAAAATAGGCACATGAATGCAAGCAATGAATTGTTCCAGCTACTCTGAAAAGCAATTTGGATTTATGCTAAGAAAGTAACTAAAATATCCATACCCTTTGATCCAGAGATCCCAAGTATGTCACCCAAGAAAGTCAAAGATAGGAAGTTCCCATACACCAAAGTATTTATAGTAGGAAGAAAAAAACCCAAACAACTAGAAAGAAGATATCATTCAGTTAAGGAATGGCTCTCTTAATTGTAGTACATGAATATAATAGAATATTACTGTCCTGTGTGAAAAAATAAATATGAAGAATATTATAAAGCTGAAAGACAGCATGGTGTAGTAGACAGAGCTAATATCAGAGTCAG
This sequence comes from Pseudocheirus occidentalis, assembly GCA_028646575.1. Lineage (NCBI taxonomy): Eukaryota > Metazoa > Chordata > Mammalia > Diprotodontia > Pseudocheiridae > Pseudocheirus > Pseudocheirus occidentalis. The sequence continues at coordinate 65,555,035 of CM053595.1, forward strand.
AAAAACTGGGGTTCAAATCCCACTTCTGATACATACTCACTGACCTGGGGCAAGTCACTTAATCTCAGGATCCCCTTACAACTAATACTAAAAGTACTGAAAAGAGTAGGTGCTGACTTGTCTCAGCGGAGTAAGTTCCTCACCAAAATCTCTCTAAACTGAAGAAATCACAGGTCTAGTGATAACAAATATAGAGGTTATTTTTGTTGTTCATTCATTTCAGTCATGCCTAACCCTTCATGAACCCACTTGGGGTTTTCTTGGCAAAGATATTTGAGTGGTTTGCCATTTCCTTCTCCAGTTCTGTCAGGCAATTAGAGCTTAAGTGACTTACCCAGGGTCACACAGCTAGGAAGTATTTGAGGCTGGATTTAAACTCACCATACCCAGTGCCCTGAGCTTCCAGTTGCTTCACAGGGACTCATGATGTGACTTAAATTCATAAAATGCTGCAGAAGGAAGGGATCAATACCAAGAAAATTATTTACCTCACCCATGAAGACAGTCATTTGCAAATGGCCCTTTGAACCAAGGATTACATTACACATCATTCTTTGTATGGAGGAGGGAAGGATGAATGGGGGAAGGAAAGTGATATAAAAATGAAAAACATCAATAAAAATAAAGTAAGTCTAGGTAAACTATGTATATACAGCATTCCTCTGGCCTACCAGTCTAGTAATTTTATTAAATAAAGATATGGGATTAGTTTGTCATTGTCTGTTCTTCTATTAATAATAGATTTTTATTGCTCTTTTAGTTTTACACCACCTAGATTTGTCCCTTATGCCCTTCTCCCTACTCCCTCCTAAAGAAACCCCCCCTTATAACAATTTTTGAAAGAGAAAAATAAGTCAGCAACTAGTCAACATAAAAAATCTGATGTTACTTGCAATGTTCCATATCCAAGGGAACCCCATTTCTAGAAAGGGGTGGAGTAGAGGTGTCATTTCATATCTCTTCTTTGGGGTTTGCTCTTTGCAATTTCACAATATTCAGTTTAAGCTCTTTTGTGATGGGTCTTTCCAATTTAGCAGCATAATTATATGATTTTCCTCCCTATGTTTATTTAACTTATGCAAGTTCATATAAATCTTCCCATGCTTCTCTGTATTCATCATATTGACCATTTTTTACATCACAAGAATATTTCATTATAATCATTTACTGCAATTTATTTAGCAATTTTCCAATTAATGAGCATCCATTTTGTTTCCAATTCTTTGGTACCATGAAAAGTGTTGTTATAAATATATTAGTGTATGTATACACACACACACATATCCTTCTTTTTGTCAAACTTCTTGGAGTATATGTCTTACATTGTAGTTTCTAGGTCAAAGGACATGTCATGACTGGTTCTTAATGAAGCTACAGTTGCTCATTGTGATAAACAATTTCCCTCTCTTAAATGTTCATTTACATTCTATTTATTAAGATGTCTTAGAATTTTGCGACAAATAAGTCTTAGCTTACTATGTGACCAAATATTCTGAAATTTTCAGTTGTCTTGTGCCATTGGTCAACCCCTCAAAAAATTCATCATAATGACACAGAAATTCCATGGATTCAGCAAAGTAACTGAATAATGAATCAAGTCAGTAAGCATGATAATAAAAATCATATATATGTCTGAGGAAATGGAGAACTCCAGGTGAAAAAACATTGAGATTGCTCATAAAAATGCATACATAAGAAGTAGACCATATCATGGGCACCTATAGCAGTATGCACATGACTACCTGTGGTCACACTATATGTGGTACAAGCATTATTGTGATGGCAAAGGTTGGTAATTTTCATTATTTAACAACTTTGAGGGATTAAAAATGTCATTATGGAAAGCCAAGATGGCAGAATAAAGGAAGCATTACATGCCAGCTCTCCCAACATTTCCCTTTAAACAACTTTAAAATAATACCTCAATCATTATAAAATGCAAAATGAATAATTTTGATTGCATTAAACTGAAAAGTTTCTGTACAAATAAAGCCAATGTAACCAAGATTAAAAGGGAAGTGGAAAATTGGGAAAGAATTTTTACAATCAGTGTCTCTGATAAAGGCCTTATTTCTAAAATATACAAAGAATTGAGTCAAATCTATAAGAATACAAGCCACTTCCCAATTGATAAAAGGTCAAAGGATATGAACATGCAGTTCTCAGAAGATCAAACTAAAGCTATCTATAAGCATATGAAAAAAATGTTCTAAACCACTATTGATTAGAGAAATGCAAATCAAAACATCTCTAAGGTACCACATCTCACTCGTCAAATTGGCTAAGATGGCAAAACAGGAAAATGATAAATCCTGGAGAGGATGTGGAAAAAATTGGAACACTAATGCACTGTTGGTGGAGTTGTGAACTGATCCAACCATGCTGGATAATAATCTGGAACTATACCCAAAGGACTATAAATAAGTGCATACTCTTTGGCTCAGTAATACCACTTCTAGGGTTATATCCCAAAGAGATCAGAGAAGTAGGAGGAGGACCGTATGTACAAAAATATTTATAGTAGCTCTTTTTGTGGTGGCAAAGAATTGGAAATCAAGGGGATGCCCATCAATTGGGGAATGGCTGAACAAGTTGTAGGATATGAATGTAATGGAATACTACTGTGCTATAAGAAATGAGGAGAGACTTATATAATAACATATAATAACCTGGAGAGACTTATATAAACTGATGCTGAGAAGATCAGAACCAGGAGAAATCTGTACACAATCACAGACACAACATGCATGTGTGATGATTAACTTCAGTAGACTTGGCTCCTCTCAGCAATGTAAGGCTATAAGACAACTCCAAAACACTCATGATGGAAAGAGATATCCACATCCAGAGAAAGAGCTGTGGAGTCTGAATGCAGATTGAAACAAACTACTTGCTCTGTTTCTTTTTCTTGTTTTGTTTTGTTTCCTCTTTCCCATTGATCATTCCATTGGTTATAATCCTTCTTTACAATGTGACTAATGGTTAATGTGAAGATATTTGTAGATCCTATATTTGAGTGCATGCTGCCATGACAGCGGGAAGGGGGAGGAGAGAGAGGGAGAGAAAATTTGAAACTCAAGGGACTGTGGAAGTGAATGATGTAAACTAAAAGTAAATAGACAAAAATGCTCAAATAAAATTCTGGAGTGTCAGAGTCAACAAAAAGTTGGGGTTAGACATCTTTCCATCTGAAGTCAACTTAGGAGGTCAGAAGGAGAGGTCTATGTGACACTGGAATGGGGGCTGGCCTGGAGCACTCATGGAAGCAACACCAGCTGTGGACCTTGGAGGTGACTGTGATAGGAGAAGCAACAGTTTCAGGAGCTTTCATCTCAGCAATGGTGAGGGGATTAGAAAATGAGTCAGAAAGAAATTACAGGAAACCCCTGTGCTAGGACTAGACACAGGACCAGAAGCTGTTTGGCAATTACATTTTACATATGCATTTCTGGGTCAAAGTTCTAGAATGCAGAGAGTGCTAGTGGTTGTATATGTTCCCTTATAGTGCTTGTAGCTATAAGGGAACAGGGGCCCTTTCTGGGTAAGGACCATAAGGACCAGAAAAGCAATAACCACTCCTTTCCCCAGATCACATCACTTTGAAAGCTACAAAAACTGACAAATCCCCAGAACTAGCCATAAAAATAGGGTGAAAAAAACCTAAACGTGGGACAATACCCCTAGTCATGACAATGTTGTAGGTGAACAGAGCCCAACTTTAACATAAAGTTAAACTTAAGAAATAGGCTGGAAAAATGAGCAAACAACAAAATAGCCTGACCATAAAAAGCTTTTATGGTGACAAGGAAGATCAAGACACAAGCTTAGAAGAAGTCAGTGATTGAAAACAGCTATAAGCAAAGCCTCAAAGAAAAAAAATGCAGATTGGACATAAGCCCAGAAAGAATTCCTGGAAGACCTTTAAAAAAAGCAAGAAAAAATATTTTAAAAATCAAATAGGAACAGTAGAAGAAAACTGGGAAAAGAAATGGGAGCAATTTAAGAAAACTATGAAAAGAAAATTAACAGCTTGGTAAAAGAGGTACAAAATACTTAAGAAAATAACATTTTAAAAGCAGAATTGGCCAAATGGAAAAAGAGATATAATTTCATAAAGTCCTATATTTCTCCCAGGTGAAAGAAAAAATACTGAAAGCTGCCAGAAATAAACCAAAAATAGCATGAAGCAACAGGATGAGAGAAGATTTAGCAGCTACTGTATGTGTATGTATGTGTATACATATATGTGTATGCATGTCTGTACATCCACATGTGTTTATATATACTCACATATATGTGTGAGTTTCTCTGATAAAGGGCTCGTTTCTCAAATAAATAGGGAACTGAGTCATTTTTATGAAAATAAGAGCCATTCCCCATTGGTAGATGGTCAAAGGATATGAACAGGCAGTTCTCAAAAGATGAAATAAAAACTTTATAGCCATATTAAAAAATGCACTAAATTGCCAGTGATTAGAAAAATGCAAATGGAAACTATTGTGAGATACCACCTCACACCTATTAAAAATGACAAATACTGGAGGGAATGAGGGGACAATAATAAACTGTTGATAGAGTTGTGAACTGGACCAAACATTCTGGAGAACAATTTGGAACTGTGCCCAAAGGACTATAAAATTGTGCATGCCTTTTTTCCTAGCAATACCACTACTAGTTCTGCACCTTAAAGAGATCAAAGGAAAATGTAAAGAATCTATATGTATAAAAATATCCATAGCAGCTCTTTTTGTGATAGTAAAGAATTAAACATAAATTAGTCCAATTGAAGAATCGATGAAAAAGTTGTATCATATAATTGTGATGGAGTACTATTGTGCTATAAGAAATGAAGAGGAGGGTGGTTTCAGAAAAAAATATGACAAGACCTATAGGAAGTGATGCAAAGTGAAGTGAAAAAAGGTGAGAGATCATTGTCCACAATAACAGCAATATTGTAATAATGATCGACTGTGAACCAGGCACTACTCTGATCCAGACAACAATCTGTACAATTCCGAAAACTCATGATGAGCAGCTCAGGACAGGCAGTGTCCAGGCAAGCCAACAACAGGCTGTGCCCCAACAAGCCAGCAGGAGACCCTGAGCCCCATCACAGGTAGGTGACTGAGGCACCATAGCCGGATGATCAACCTGAGCCTCTATGCCCTCCTCCCCATCACCAGGCCCCCAGTAGGCCCCAGAATAGCACCAGGTAAGCAGTCAAGCCACACATTTCCTGCAGCCTTGATGCAACACCAAGTCCACCAAAGACCCCAGTGCACAAGGCAAGTGACCAGGTCCCCAGTGGCCCCAGCACAGCACCAGCCCCCCCTCCTCAGGTTGTAGTGCAGCTCAAGGCAAGCAGTCAGACCCCCTGCCACTTTGGCACAGTGCAAGGAGAATGGCCAGACTCCCGCAGCACCTGCACAACACCAGGCAAGTAGCCAGGGCCTATAGCCCACTAGCAAGAGAAATTTAGGTCAGTGATCTCCAAGGAGAACAGCTCAACTTTAAAAATAACAAAATAGGCTGAAAAAATTAGCAAAAAACAAAAAAAAGAACCTGACCATAGAAAGTTATTGTGGTGACAGGGAGGATCAAAACGCAAACTTGGAAGAGAACAACAATGTCAAAATGCCTATAAGCAAAGACTCAAAAATGTGAATTGGTCTCAAGCCCAAAAAAGAACTCCTGGAAGATCACAGAAAGGATTTTTAAAAATCAAATAAGAGAGGTAGATGAAAAATTAGGAAAAGAAATGAGAATGATGCAAGACAATCACAAAATAGAACAGTTGTTGTTTTTAAAAAAGAAGCACAAAAAATGGGAAAATATGTATAAAAATTTACTGAGTAAAACTTTTTAAAAGTGGAATTGGCCAAATGGTAAATGAGGTTTTAAAAAAACTAACTATAGAAAACAACACTTTAAAAGTTAGAGTTGGACAAATGAAAGCTAATGACTCTTACGAAATGTCAAGAATCAATCAAAACCAAAAGAATGTAAATATAGAAAAAAATGTAAAATGACTCATTGGGAAAACAACTAACTTGGAAAATAAATCCAGAAGAGATAATTTAAGAATTGTTGAACTACCTGAAAGCCATGATCAAAAAAAGGACCTGGACATCATATTTCAAAAAATTAATCAAGGAAAATTGCCCTGATATCCTAGAGCCAGAGTGTAAAATAGAAATTGAAAGAATCCACCAATCACCTCCTGAAAGAGATCCCAAAATGAAAACTCCAAGGAACATTACAGCCAAATTCCAGAACTCTCAGGTTAAGGAGAAACTGTTGCAAGCAGCCAGAAAGCAACAATTCAAATATCGTTGGAGCCACAACCAGGACTACACAGGATTTAGCACCTTCTACATTAAAGAATAAGAGAGTATGGAATATGATATTCTAAAAAGCAAAGGAGCTAGAATTACAACCAAGAATCACCTACTCAGCAAAACTGAGCATAATTCTCCAGGAGGAAAAATAGTTATTTGGTGAAACAGAGGACTTTTAACCATTCCTAATGAAAAGACCAGAACTGAACAAAAAGAAATCCTTAATTTTCAGATGGAAGGCTCAATAAAAGTCTCTTAATAAAGAAAGAGAAAATGTAAGGGATTCAATAAAGCTAAATTGTTTACATCCCTACACAGAAAGATGATACTTATAAGTCTTAAAACTGTATCACTATTAGGGCAATTAAAAGGAGACAGAGGGTGTGGATATAAGGTGACTTTTATGAGATAAGAAAAAATTAAGGTATGAAAAAGAGTATTACACTGAGAGCATAAAGAAGGGAGAGGTAGAAGGTAATAATTTATCTCATATGAAGAGGCACCAAAAGACCCATTACAGTGGAGCGGAAGATCAGGGAAGGGTCATAGTGGGCATTTCTTCACCCTTACTCTCATTGGAATTGGCTCAAAGAGGGAATAACATACAGAGTCAGTTGGGTGTAGAAATCTATCTTACCCTTTGGGAAAGGAGGAAGGGAGGGGGTTAAGAAAAAGTGGGGGAACAATAGAAGGAAAAGGAGATTGAAGGAGACATTGGTCAGAAGCAAAACACTTCATGAGGGACAAGGTGAAAGGAGAAAAAGGATAAATGAGGACTCATGATGAAAAAATGCTATCCACTTCCAGGGAGAAAAATGACAAAACTCTGGGTGCAAATTGAAGTGTAATTTTTTTCACTTTTTTATGATATGGCTAATATGGAAATATATTTTGCATGATTTCACATGTACAATTAGTTGATATCATTTTGCCTGCCTTGGTGGGAGGGAGAGTAAAAGAATGTTTAAAATAAATATTTTTAAGTAAAAAAATTTGGTGAGGTAATGGTTAATTATTAGTCTTCAAAAAATAGGTTTGAGATTACAGGTATATAATGTTGCATATACTGTGAGAAGTGGTGTTGTCAGTTTTATTTGTGTTCTTTGCTTCAAGGAAGGGTTTAATGACAAGGTATATCAAGAAATGGCTGAAATAGAAAGCAAAAGCTATTTTTTAAAATGGTTAAAAGTATTAGCAGGATTAGGAAGTATGCTAAACTGCAAATTCTATTCAATCCAGAATCATTTTTTTAAATGTAAGCTGTGTATAAAACTTTTTGTGTCTTCCTAGTACTGTATTCTTCCCATAGCAGTTATTTAATAAATGTTTACCAAAATAAAAAAGTATGTTTTATACAGACACATACACACACATATAAACATACACATATGTGTAAATAAAACTTGTATTGATATCTTATTTTTCACATTCCCTACATATCTCTCCCCTTCATCCCTGAGAATTCTCTCATTTTGACTCTGTGTTACTCTCTGTTTCAAATATTTTTCTTGTAAATAACATATTGTTGGATTCTGGTTTCTAATACATTTGGATATCCTCCTTCATTGTATAGACTGGTTAATCACATTTCCATTCACTATTATAAGTGGTAGTTGTGTGTTTTCCTCCATCATAACCTCTTATACCTTCTCTCTTTTTTCTTCACTCTATCTCTACAAAAGAAAGGGGTGAAAATGAGAATGAATTTCATCACCACTAATAATCTATATCTGTTATTACCCTTCTGTCCCTGCTATCTTCACCAAACCCAGGCACTCTGGTTCTTACACATTTTTGTCTCCTTTAATAATTTATAATCCAGGGGGCGGCTAGGTGGCGCAGTGAGTAGAGCACCGGCCCTGGAGTCAGGAGTACCTGAGTTCAAATCCGGCCTCAGACACTTAACACAAAAAAACTAGCCGTGTGACCTTGGGCAAGTCACTTAACCCCAACTGCCCTCCAAAAAGCAAAATAACTAACTAACTAAATAAATAATAAATAAATAATAATTTATAATCCACCCTCCAAAGCTGAAGTTTGTTTGCTTGTGACTGTTCCCTTCCTGACTCTATCTTCCCTTATACCCTAGTCTCATCTTTCCCTTCCTATTCTTGAATTTATTGTATTTCTTCCTTCCTTCCTTCCTTCTTTCTTTCTTTCTTTCTTTCTTTTCTTTTTGGAGGGAGGGAGTCTGGGCAATTGGGGTTAAGTGACTTGTCCAAGGTCACACAGCTAGCAAGTGTTAAAGTGTCTGAGGCCGGATTTGAACTCATATCCTCCTAACTTCAGGGCTGGTGCTCTAGTCACTGTGCCACCTAGCCACTCTGCGTTTATTGTATTTCTAAATTATACAGTATGTTTAACCCTGTCCTTTGTCCAGCTCAGAGTAAGGTTCATGAGATGTCTGCTCCTTCCTCCATGTTTATATACTTTTCTCACATACTCCATTTATGCAAAATAGTAAGTTATTCCCTTTTAATCTCCATATATTCCTTTTTTTTTCTTTTTTGGAGGGCAATTGGGGTTAAGCAACTTGCCCAAAGTCACACAGCTAGTATGTCAAGTGTCTGAGACCAGGATTTGAACTCAGGTCCTCCTGACTCCAGGGTTGGAGCTCTATTCACTGTGCCATCTAGCCACCCCCTCCATATATTCCTTATCCCATTTTCCTTCCATTTTCTTTATTCTCTTATAACAACAACAACAGAACCACAAGACCCTGTGCTTGTCTTATTTAAAGACTAGTATTCTAAAAGGACATTTTTCTTTTTTCCATTAGAATGTAGGCATTTCATCATCATTTAGCCTCTTCCAATTGCTCATATATATTTACCCTATCTTAGGTTTCCCTTTACACTTGTGTTTGCATTTCATTTTGTAATCAGAATCAGTCATTTCGTCAGGGATAATTTGAAAGTCCTCTGTTGTATTAAAGAGCCATGCTTTCATCTGTGAGATAATACTAAATTTTGAATAAGTTATTCTTTGTTATAAGTCTTTATCTTTTGCCTTTTGCAATATTGTATTCCACGATTTTCTCAATATAGTTGCTGTATAATATTGAGTTATCATTTTCAGAAAGCAATGATTCATAAATTCTCCCTTGATCTTTTTTCAGTTTAGTTTTAAAAAATAATAATAGGTACCTTCCATTTTCTTCAGTTTTCAATCTTTTGACTATATTCTAACAGTTTTTACTTTCTCATGAAAACATTCAGCTGTTTGGTTCTTTCTGTTTTTCAGTGAATTCCCTACTTGGCTAAGGTTTTCTACCTTCTGTTCTAAGCTATCTATCTATCTATCTATCTATCTATCTATCTATCTATCTATCTATCGATTGCTCGATCAATCTATTTTTGTTTATTTAGCATTTTATTTTTCCCCAGTTACATGTAAAAACAATTTTAACATTCATTTTTAAAACTGAGTTCCAAATTCTCTTCCTTCCTCCCTTCCCACCCCTACCACCACTGAGAAGGCAGGAAATTGGATATAGATTATACATCTGTGGTCATGCAAAACATATCCTTAATAGTCATGTTGTGAAAGAAAACATAGGAAAAAACTAAAAAAAATAAACTTTTAAAAAATATATGCTTCAATCTGTATTCAGATACCATCAGTTCTTTCTCTGGGATGGATATAATTTTTCATCTTAAGGCCTTCAGTGTTGTCTTAGATCATTATATTGCTGAGAATAATTAAGTCATTCACAGCTCATCATCTTACAATCTTGCTGTTACTTTGTACACAGTACATTTCACTTTTCATCAGTCCATGCAAGTCTTTCCAGGCTTTTCTGAGAGCATCCTGCTCATCATTTCTTATTGTACAGTAGTATTCTTTAGTTTTGTTTTGTTGTTTCTTGATTTCTCATAAAGTCATTAGTTTCCATTTGCCCCATTCTAAATTTTAAGGAATAATTTTCTTCAGTGAATTCTTGGACCTCCTTTTCCATTTGGCCAATTCCACTTTTAAAAGCATTTTCCTAATTGGCTTTTTGAACCTTTTATCATTTGGCCTAAACTGTTTTTTAAGGTGTTATTTTCTAAAGTATTTTTTGCATCTCCTTTACCAAGCTGTTGACTCATTTTTTCCTTCTTTTCTTTTTGTTTTTGGCTTTTTTTTTGTTTTTGGAGGACAATTGGGGGTTAAGTGACTTGCCCAAGGTCACACGGCTAGCAAGTCTTAAGTGTCTGAAGTTGGATTTGGACTCAGGGCCTCCTGACTTCTGGGCTGGTGCTCTGTTCATTGTATCACCTAGCCACCCCTTTTCCTTATTTTCTTGCATCACTCTCATTTCTCTTCCCAGTCTTTTCTCTACCTCTCTTCATTTGATTTTCAAAATCCTTTTTTAGCTCTTCTATCACCTGAGACCAGTTCCTACTTCTCTTGGAGGCTTTGGATGTAGGAACTTTGAATTTGTTTTCTTCTTCTAATGTGTTTTGATTTTCCTTGTCACCTTAGTAACTTTCCATAGTCAAGAGGGTTTTTTTCCCCTGTTTTTTAATAATTTTCCCAGCCAATATATTACTTGATTTTTAACTTTTTGCTAAAGTAGGACTCTTCTTGCAGATTGAAAGGTGCACTGTCCCAAGTTTCAGGGGTTTTTTGCAGCTATTTCCATAGATATTTCTAGGGACCTATAAGTTTTCATTTCTTCCAAGGTGTTATGATCTAAGGAAAGGTGTTTACTACTCTCCTGATCTGCACTCTGGTCTGTGAACAACCACAGGCACTCTTTTATGCCCTGAAACTGTGAGGAGGGTCCCCACTCGACTGCTTCTGTAAGCTCTGCTATGCTAGTACTCTTCCTAACCCTGGGACTGCCACCCAGGACTGTGACCCAGATCCAAATATGGGCATAACAACAGAGTCCTGCCTCAGTGCTAGCAAAAAGATCCCTGTAATTTCCTTCTGACCAGTTGTTCAATCACCTTACCATCTGTGGGCTAAGAGCTCCAGGCATTGCCACTGCTGATTCAGTCACTCTTAAGGCCTACTTCTGGTTTGCTGTGGCCAGGGCTCTGCTGGGATGGCCTATGCTGGATGGCACTTCACTCTCACCCAGGTGTGACAGACCTTTCCTGCCAACCTTCCAAATTGTCTTGGTCTGGGAATTTCACTGTCTTTTTGTGAGTTCTGCTGCTCTAGAATTTATTTAGAGTAATTTTTAAAGGTATCTGGAGGGATTTGGGGCAAGAGGTGAGTTCCTGCCTTTACTCTTCCATCTTGGCTCTATGTCCTCTAAGTTAGTTATTTCTCTTCCAGTTTTTGCTGTAGGACTCTAATTTCAATGAATTTTTTTTCATTTCCTAACTTCATTTCTTGCAGTCACTCTTGTAATCCTTACAGCCAAGCCATTTTTTTTACCTATGAGGCTCTACTTGTTACGGTGTTGCTTTCTTCTTCTGGACTAAATCTCTTGGATTTCTCTTAACCCACAGTATGTCTTCATTGTGTTTGGTGTTTTTGTCTGTTTACTCATATTCCCAGTCTCAGTTTTTGATTTAGGAGTTTATGCTCAGGTCAGTCACTTCTGACACCCTTTGCTAGGTTCAATTTGGTCCTGTTCTGTTTGTGGTTATTACTGGCCTGCTATTCTGGAAGGGGTAGCTGGTACTAGTCTTGCCTGCACCATCTCCCCACCACCTCAATTTCTGGCTTCTTACTCTTTTGGTGAAGTTTCTCCTCCTTGCATAGTACCTACTAAGGTGTTTTCTGTTTTCTGTCCATTGGTGTGGCTTTGAAAGGCTCAGTTGGATATTAGAAATAGACTGATCTTAGACCTCCCATGAGGCTTCCAGATATGCCCTTGCACATCTGCTGTGTCTCCTAGTACTCCAAGGAATATGGGTTATCTCCCTGTGCAGGGACCTATGACAGGCTCGTTCTGTTTCCCACTTCCATCATAATAGGTTAGGGGATGGATCTAGGTATAAGTGCTCCAGATTTATAGAGCTTTGTCTTGCTTGTCAATCTCTCCAGCGTACTGGCTGGCTTCAAGATTGTTTACCAAAGTTTGCATTGGTTTTCTTGATGCAAGCCCTCTCCCATCTTCTACTAGCCTATACCAATGATATTGTGCAGTTGTAGTCTAGTTAGAGGCGGTTACTCGTGGGCCCCTTTGGTTTTATCATTGCTATCTGGGGCACTTTAAAATTATTTCCTGGGGCTTATGTGGGAGACCTGGGCTCCTCAAAGACCTTCCACATTGCCATTTTAAGTGGAAGTCTGGTAAGCCTGCTTACTTAATTTTGTATCAGTTCATATTAAATAAGTCTTGCCATGCTCTGTATCCATTGTTTCTTATAGTGTAGTAGTATTCTCTTACATTCACATGCCATTACTTGTTTAACAATTTCCAGTTACGAACATCTACTTTGTTTCAATTTTCTTCTACTATAAAAAATGTTGCTATAAATATTTTGGTGTATTTGGAACCATTCTTTCTTTGACCTCCTTGAGTTATATGCCTAGAGTGGAATATTGGGCTCAAAGAGTATGGATTTTAGTCACCTTCTTAATTACAAATTTCTTTCCACAATAATTGGGCTAATTTGCAGCTCTACCCACAGTGCATTAGTGTGCCTTTCTATAGCTCCTCCAACATTGACTATTCCCACCTTTTGTCATCTCTACTAATTTGTTGGATATAAAGTGAAACCTCAGAGTAGTTTTGATTTATGTTTATCTTATTGTTAATTATTTGGAACATTTTTTTCAGATGGCTTGCAGTTCTTTTTTAAAAAATGTTTATAAGTGTCCCTTGATTACTTATTATTGGGGAATGGCTCTTGTTTTTCTATATTCATGTTAGCTCTCTCTATATTTTGGATATCATACCCTTAGAAACATTTTTAATACAAAAGGAAGTGAACTATTTCCATTCTTATTCTAGTTGTACTAATTTTGTTTGTGACAAATCACCTCATTTATATGATCAAAATTATCTTTAAAATCTTAAAACGTTTTCTGATTGCCTATATCCCTTAGTTAAAAATTCACACAGTAGCTATGAAATATATTGTTTTTTTATGGTCTAACCTTTAATATTCAGATAACATATCCATTTTGAACTCATTGTAGTATATGTAGTAAATGTTAGTCTAAACCTAATTTCTGCCCAACTGTTTCCGGTTGTCCTAGAAATTTTTGTCAAATAAGAAGTTCTTCACAAAGTAAATTATTTTCTTTAGTTTAAAAACTAAGTTACTTAGATCAGTTGTTTGTGATTCTTATCTAGCCTGATCTGCTTTTTTGGTTTTTAAGCCAGTACCAAACAGTTTTGATGGCCATCTATTGCTTTATGGTACAATTTGAGGTCTAGAACTACTATTCCTCTCTCCCATTTTCCCCATTATTTCTCTTTAAGTTCTAGATTAGGGGTGGGGGAATCTGAGGCCTTGAGGCCATATGTGGCCTTGTAGGTCCTTGGGTGTGGCCTTCTGACTGAGTCTAAGTTTTTCAGAACAAAATCTTTTATTAAGGGGATTTGTTCTGTGAAGTTTGGATTCAGTTAAAGGGCCACAATTGAGGACCTAGAGGGCCACATGTGGCCTTGAGACTACAGGTTCCCCACCCCTGTTCTAGATCTTTCATCCTTTTGAATCTATAATTAACCAATTCAACTTTATATTGCTTTCTATCCTCAAATTATTTGCCCCTATCAAACTGTTGATCATTCCCTCACCCTGGAAAGTCTTTTCTTCCCCAGGTTTTCTTGACAGTGTTCTTTCCTGCTTCCCCTATCTGTCTGACAGCTCCTAACTTGCTTTTGTTTATCATTCAATTTTCCCTCAAACTATAGGGGTCACCCCAAGGCTTTGGTCCTGAGCCCATTTCTATGTGACCACTTTGGTCAAAACTATGTGGCCATTTTAGTTATAAGTTGTTAAGCCATAATATTGTAAATGCTGTATTTTAATTTCTGTGAATGTTTTGCCTTAATTTGTTGCTGAATTAAATAGAGAGTTTACCATACTGTGTAATCAGAACCTTGAAAGCTGTTCACAGCAGCAGTCCTCTGGAAAGCTGCTAGTGCTTGGCTTTACATCACATATAAAAAAATTCACCAAGTCTAATAAATTTCTTTCTATACAACATATTTCACCATTTATCCCCTTCTCTCTTCTCATGTGATGACCATATTAGTTCAGGTCCTCATCATTGTTTGTCTTAGCAACTGAAATAGCATCCTGAGTGGTAATTCTTCCAGTATCTTCCCTCTCCAAACCATCCTGCAGTTTCAAAGTTAATATTCCTAAAGCACAAGCCTGACTATGTTACTCTCCTGTTTGAGAACTGTCATTTCTCTGTTGCCTCTAGGATAAAATACTAATTCCTCTAGTATTTAAAGCTTTTACCAGTCTGTCTCCAACCTATCTTTCCAAACTGATTTCACATTTTACTGCTACTCACACTTTACATTCCTACCAAACTGGCCTGCTTGCTAACTGTTCCTTGTGAATATGTTCCATCTCCCTCTTCTGTTAGTTTGCACAGGGTATTTCCTATGCTAAGGAATGCTCTCCCTCTTTACTCTGCCTCTTGGGAGTCTCTAGCTCTCTCATCATGAAAAATCTCAAGCGCTGCCTCCTACATGAGTCATTTCTTAATACCTCTAGTTATTAGTGTTCCCTCCCACCCCACCCCTTAATTTACTTTGTATATACTTTATATTGACATTTTTCTAATGTTCTTTTAGTCCCATGGAATGTAAGCTTCTTGAGGATGGGAACTTTGTTTTTGTTTTTGTTTTCCTAGCACAATGCCTAATACATAGTAGACTTTTAATAAATGTTTGCTGAATTTAATTCTTCAAATTACTTCAAGGTGGAGTAATATAATAAATTTCAGTGATGGATGAATGGCAAAAATTACAACACAAATACTAGGATGACTGATATTTTTGCCAAATTTTGAATTTTCTTTTATGTAATTATATTTTCATTAAAATCTATTCAATCTAAAATCTATAAACATGAAAGTATGATTTTTTTACATTATAAGACTTTTAATAGGAATACATTCACGAATCAGAAAAATCCTTTACAAGGCCTATATTCTTATCCCTATTTTTGGTTTAAAAATACAGTCACCATTAGCAATGACTTTGGCAGACATAAATTGCATGATGGAATTTGCAAGTGCAGCTCAGGAAGTATGAGTGTGAACAGAAACTGATTAAATTAGCACCTACTGAAATTGCTTTCTTTTATCTAGTACAGAGGCAGTCATAAGCAAGTCTAGTTAAAAGCTAACATGTAAATAGGGTTGCAACTTTTTTATAATATGGGCAGAGGCAATAGGTGAGAAACCTTTTTCATTGCCCATTTTTCCTATGCATGTTGTATGCCTATCTGGTATGATTATATTCCTGAAACAAAAGTGATAGAAACTACTATTTCTGGGTTCCTCTGGATACCCAATAAAGTGTATAGACTTTTTATTCTAGACTAGAGTCAGAAGACTTTTCTTTAAAGAGTTGGCTCTGCCACTTGTTGGCTGTGTAATGTCAGGCAAATTACCCCCATAAGAACAATAACATATCTACATGGGGTGTCCTGATAAATGTTTAACAAGTTCTCTGTGAAAAAAATATGTAGACACTTTAATCTGCATCATTAACATTTTCTTCATCACTTTCAAGTCTAGACAACTGACAAAATAATAACTCAAGGCCTAGTTTGCAGCATTTGCTAATTTGAGATGTAAAAACTGAAAATTTAACAGTTGACTCTCCAGCACTCCTATATCTGCATAAATATTTTAAATTTCCTCACAACTACCTACACTAGTGGATAGTACAAGTGTTTATCCCTATTTTACAAATAAGAAATCTGAGGCTGCTTCTACTTCTAGTGAACATCAAATGGCAGATGATGCAGGTGCTGCAGTAGGTGTGGGAGGCCCCAGGGACCCCCAGAGTCAGAGGCCAGGGAGGCTTCTGTGGTGGCTTCAGCAATGGGGGCCGAGGTTGAGGCCGTGGTCATGGCCACGGGGCCTGGGGAGGAAAGGCTGAAAACAAGGAGTGGGTTCCTGTCATTAAGCTGGGCCAGTTAGTCAAGGACATGAAGATCAAGTCTTTGGAAGAAAGCTATCTTTTCTCACTTCCTATCAAATAGTCTGAGATCATAGATTTCTTCCTGGGATCTTCATTGAAAGATGAGGTTCTGAAGATTATGCCTGTTCAGAAACAAACTAGAGCTGGACAATGTACCAGGTTCAAGGCTTTTGTGGCCATTGGTGACTACAATGGCCATGCTGGTCTGGGTGTCAAATGCTCCAAGGAAGTGGCCACAGGTATTCGTGGTGCTATCATTCTGGCCAAGCTGTCCATCGTTCCTGTGAGATGTGGCAACTGGGGCAACAAGATTGACAAGCCTCACACAGTAACCTGCAAGGTCACCGGGCGATGTGGGTCGTTTCTGGTGTGCCTGATCCCCACCCCTAGAGGTACTGGCATTGTCTCAGCTACTGTGCCTAAGAAGCTCCTTATGATGGCTGGAATTGATGACTGCTACACTTCTGCAAGAGGCTGTACTGCCACTCTGGGCAACTTTGCTAAAACTATCTTTGATGCCATCTCCAAAACATACAGCTATCTAACCCCAGACCTGTGGAAGGAGACTGTGTTCACTAAGTCTCCTTATCAGGAATTCACCAACCATCTTGTGAAGACTCACACTCGCATGCCTGTCCAGAAGACCCAGGCAGCTGCTGTGGCAACCACATAGACATTTTTTAAATAAACAAATAAATTGAACTATGCCTGCTAAGGCAAAAAAGAAAAAAGAAAAAAAAATCTGAGGCTGAGAGGTTAAGTGCTAAAGTATACTTTACCTACTTCAGGACACATTAGAACCAAATGAGATCATATGTAATTGCAAAGTATTGTGTAAATGGGAGATAATACTTTTTAGAAATTTAGGAGAACCTGCTAAAGTCATAGTATCACAAGATTTTGAGTTGAAAAGAACTTTAGGATCCTCTTCTAGTCAAGAGATGTCAAACAACATTCTCCAAGGCAGCTGAGCCAGATTAAGATGTATTTCCTGTCTGATGTTGATGTGTTGATATGTTAATATAAACATGTGGTTTTCCTTATGAACAGTTTAGTGACCCCCCATTTCTATTTCAGTTTGACACCTCTGGTTTAGTTCAACTTTTTCCATTTTGCAAATAATGAATAAGTCCAGAGTGGGTAAGTGATTTGCCCTAAATCATTCAGTAAGATCTGAGATTCAAAAGAAGACCCTCCCACTGCAAATTCCAAGTCTGTTTCCAATATAACCTGCTATAATCTAGAGTGCAAAGGGATCATAAGTAATCACCTCTTCCTACTCCTTCATTTTACAGTTGATACCCAAATTTAAAATGGATAGGTTGAGGTTTAAAATACGTTGTCAGTGTATTTCCTTTACATTAGGAAAAAAAAACCCACAAATGTAGGTAAGTGGTCAGAGGAGTTGTTGTGCTATTATTAAGTCTGACTCCTTGTGAGTCCATGGACTATAGTGTCCATGGGGCAAAGATACTGGAATTGTTTGCCATTTCTTTCTCCACTGGATTAAGGCAAACAGAGGTTAAGTGACCTGTCCAGGGTCACTCAGCTAGTAAGTGTCTAAGATTGAATTTGAACTCAGGCTTTCCTGACTCCAGGACCAGGATTTGCTGAACCATCTAGCTTCCTTCTAGGCAAAGAGAGGTAAATGACTTGCCCCAAATCACACAGTAAGTGACTAAGACTGGATTTGAACCCAGGTCTTCCTTACTCCAAGCCCAGAGCTTCATCCACTAAGCCATCAAAGGAGAGATACCAACAAACATTTCCCAAGAAAGATTTCATTAGAAGCACAAACCACAAACCACAGTTTTAAGGGAAATGCAAGTCAAAATAGCCGAGAGCCTTCACCCCACACCCAAAAAATCATGAAAAATTACAAAAGATAGAAATAGTCAATGTTGAAGGGGTTGTAGAAATAAAGGCACGCTGATGTATTCCTGGTGAAGCTGTGAGTTGGTCCAGCCATTATGGAAAGCTGTTTGGAATTATGCTAAGGTAGTGACTAAAATAGCCATATCTTTTGATCCCAAGGATTGCAGTCCTTAGTCAATGACTAAAAAGAAAGGTTTCCAATAGCACTTTCTGTGCTAATAAAAAGTTGTAAGCAAAGTAGCTGGCCTCTGACTGAGGAAATGGCTAAACAAAATGTGTGGTACATAACTGTATGGAATATTACCATGTTATAAGAAATGAATGAACATAATAAATACAAATAAATATAGAAAGACAAAATTATTTAAAGTGAAGCAAGCAGAGATGGGAAAATAATATGCACAATATCTCCATCAACGTAAATGGGAATACCATGAAGCAATCCAAATAATATTGAGAAATAATAAAGAACAAGCTTAACTGCAAAGAAAGGATACAAGAAGACACCTTCTTCCTGCCTTTTCTATGGAGGTGCAGGTAGGGGATCCACAGGTATGAAAAACTGCATACATATTTCAGATTTTCCCAGTGTATTGATTGGTTTTCCTGATTTTTTCTTCTTCTTTTTCTCTTTTAAAAAATATCCCTTTTCCACATCCAGAGAAAGAGATACAGAGTCTGAGTGCAGATTGAAACAAACTACTTGCTCTGTTTCTTTTTCTTGTTTTGTTTTGTTTCCTCCTTCCCACTGATCAGTCCATCAGTCCTTCTTTACAACCTGGCTAATGATTAATGGGATGATATTTGTAGATCCTGTATATCCAAGTGCACACCACCATGATGGGGAGCGGGGAGAGGGAAGGGGAGAAAATATGAAATTCAAGGGACTGTGGAACTAAATGTTGTAAACTAAAAGCAAGTAAGCCAATTTTTAAAAATATCCCTTTAAGGACCCCACATACAAAAATATTTTAACAGCTCTTTTTGTGGTGGCAAAGAATTGGAAACTGAGAGGACGTCCATCAGTTGGGGAATCCCTGAACAAGTTGTGATATATGAATGTAATGGAATACATAAGAATACAAATTCCATAAGAAATGATGAAAAGGGAGCAACTAGGTGGCACAGTGAATAGTGCACCGGCCCTGGAATCGGGAGGACCCGAGTTCAAATGTGGCCTCAGACATTTAGTACTTAACTAGCTATGTGACCTTGGGCAAGTTACTTAACCCCAATTGCCCTGCCCTTCCTCCCTCTGAAAAGCAAAATAATAATAATAATAATAAAGAAATTATGAACAGGCAGATTTCAGAAAAACCTGGAAAGATTTACATGAGCTGATGCTGAATGAAGTAAGCAGAACCAGGAGAACATTGTCCATAGTAACAGCAACATTATGCAATGACTTAGTTCTTAGCAATACAATGCCCTAAGACAATTCCAAGACTCATGACGGCAAATGTAATCCACATATCTAGAGAAAGAACATGAAGTCTGAATGCAGATTGAAGCATATTATTTTCTCTTTTTCTTTCTTATGGCTTTTCCCTTTTATTCTGATTCTTCTTTCATAACATGACTAATATGAAAATAGTCTAATATGATTGTACATGCATAGCCTATATCAGATTGCATGCCATCTTGGGGAAGGGGGAAATTCAGAACTCAAAATCTTATAAAAGTGAATGTTGAAAACTAAAAATAAATTTTAAAAAATTCTTTCTATAAGCAATAGTTTTCTGGAAGTAGATATAGAATATGGGGAAAATCTAGATGATGTGAAAACCAAATATATCAATAAAAAGCTATTTTTAAAAGAAACTATAAATATGCCAAATATTGGTTGGTTATTGTCCTTCATTCTGGAAGAGGACCAATCTGACATCACTATATTGGGGTCAAGGTCTAGGGTATGTTTAACTGTAGCTGATCATACCAATATGAGCCTAAAAGGCTCTACTACAAGGCTGGACACAAATAACTCATATGAACATTTGGAGCAGAGATATCTCTAAATCTGTACATCTCGTGTTTCTTTTGGGCTATTACAACTGTGCTGTGCTCAAGAGCACGACGCCTTCTTTGATGTGGGCATGCCGTGTTGGGCAGTCCTGTGCCAGCGTCTCCCACAGGTCTTTGGAGAAACTTTGAGAATGTCCTTGTACTGCTTCTTCTGACCTCATCTGTGAGCACTTGCTTTGTGAGAATTCTCCATAAATGAGTCTTTTAGGCAAGCGTTCATTTGGCGTTCACACAACATGGTCAGCCGTTTGGAGTTGCCCTGTCTACAGTAAAGTTTGAATGTTTGGCAGTTCAGCTTGAGAAAAGATGTCAGTATCCAGTACCTTATCCTGCTGGGTGATCTTCAGAATCTTCCTAAGACAATTCAAATGAAAGCAATTTAGCTTCCTAGCAAGGCACTGGTACGCTGTCTAGGTTTCACGGGCATACAACACAGTTGGTACAATGGCTCTGTAGACCTTCAGTTGTGGTAGATACTCTTAATACTTCTTCTCTCCTATACTTTCCTTTGGAACATTCCAAACACTGAGCTAGCTCTGGTAATGCATACATCAACCTCAGTATCCATGTGTACATCCCTGGAAAGTATACTGTACAAAGGTAAGTGAATTATCCACAACATTCAAAATTTCTCCATTTGCTATAACCGGTGATTCCACATATGGATGGCGCATTGCTGGCAAGTGGATAACCTCTGTTTTCTTGGTGTTGTCAAGCCAAAATTATCACAGATGGCAGAGAATCAAACCATATTCTGTGGCATCTCAGTCTCAAAGGCTTCACTGAGTACACAGTCATTTGCAAACAAAAATTCACACATCAATTCTCCTTCCACTTTGGTCTTGGCCTGTAACTTTTTCAAATTAAATAATTTACCATAAGCGCTGCAGCTGACCTCGATGTTGTTTTTGTTCTTGTTGAAGGCATCTGACAACATCACTGAAAACATCATGCTCAACAGCATGGGAGCAAGTACACAGCCCTGTTTCCTTCCACTGGTGACTGGGAAAGAGCAAAAGAATTGGCTATTATTGAAAATCCGTGCAAGCATGCCATGATAAAATTGATGTACAATACTGATGAATTTCTCCAGGCAACAAGAAAAGCACAGAAACGTTGCAAAGTGAAGTAAACAAAACCAAGAAAATTATGTGTATACAATGACTACAATAAAGTAAATGGGAAAATGTCATTCATGCTGAAATGTTGTGAAATTATAATGATAAATCTTGGCCAAAAGAAGTCAATAACAATCACCTAAGCACCAGGCAAGTGTGCTAAAGACTAGATATGAAATACAAAGAAAAGCCTCCCTCTCCCAAAAAAGTCCCTGATTTCAAGGAGCTTACAGTATTAATAGGGAAGAGGGAGGAGACAATCAGCAGACTATCTACAAACAAGATACAAAAAGGATAAATTGGGGATAATTAACAGAGAAAAGGCCTAGCCTTAAGGAGGATCAGGGAAGGATTCTTGTAAAAGATGGGAATTTAGCCAGTACTTGAAAGGAAACCAGAGAAGTCAGGAGAGGGAGATGAAGGAATACCAGGCAATGGGGGAGAAAAAAATATGAGAGTGTATCTTCTCACCTCCTTTGCATGGGTGTGGAATACTGCATGTAATATCAAAATTTTATACTACATTAATTAGTTTTGCTGAATTTTTTTCTTTATTATAGCTCTTTGGGATTAGGTGTGTGGAGAAGGATACAACAGGAAACATGAAAAAAGAGATCAATAAAAATCAACTGTTAAAAGAAAAGGCAGGATGGGGGTGGGAAATTCTCGAGGCAGGTAGGGGCTGCTAGGTAAGTACAGTAGATGGAGCACCAGCCTGGAATAAGGAAGACCTGAGATAAAATCCAGCTGCAGACACTTACTAGCTGTGTGACCCTGGGCAAGTCACTTAACCCTGTATGCCTCAGTTTTAGTCCACAAATGAGCTGGAGAAGGAAATGACAAACCACTCCATGATGTTTATCAAGAAAACCCCAAATGGGATCAGAGGTGAATACAACTGAACAACAACAAAAGTATCTGTAGACGTGTTTACCTCTTTGAACTGTTTGTCCCACTGAAAAGTGACAGGATTAGATTAGATGATCTCTAAGGTTCCTTCCAGCTCTAACTTTCATGACTATAAAATATTTGAAAAAAAAATTAAGATTCCATGATTCTGCTTTCACCAATTTTATCCTTGTGTTACTTTCTCTTACAAGATGCTTCTAGGTTCTTAGCTCTGCCTAGGTTAGATGTTTAATTACTTGTGACATTCAGAATTGTATTTGATACTTTGATCTGCACTTTGAAATGCAAATCCTGGTTTTAAATACATGAGTCCTGAACTTATCCAAACTTAATAGTGATTTAAACTGAAGCCTACTGTTTATATCTTTTTTTTTGCGGGGGGGGGGGGGGGAAGGGGGGAAGCGGCGCAGCCTCAGACCTTTCGGAAATCAGAGGGAAAGTTAAAAATGTAGTTATGTGCTGAGGTGGAACACTGAAGAGAAGTTTTTGAGGATGAGTCCTCTGAAACAGAGGCAATTGTTCTTTATTTTGCTATTCATTGTCCTGATTATAACTGATCTATACTATAACCCTCCCTACTAACAATTTCACCTGCTTCCCTCTAGTGAGGGGAAGAGAGGACTGCAGGTACTTTTAAAAACTACATCCCTAAAATACATTCTTCCCCAGATTCCACTTAATTCTACAATGTTATGGTTTCTAGTGATACACAGAAGCCTAAGCTACTTTCTTTAAATGAATCACATGTAGCTTCTAGGGTTGGTGCAATTTGGTGCAGAGTGGGGGTGGTTGGGTCCCATCAGAGACCTACAGGTACAGTAAGTACTACTTGGTGCACTAGGAAGAGCATTAAACTTGATGTCAGAATCCAAGTTCCTATGTTCATACCCTGGTCCTGTTATTTGCCAAACATAGCAGGGGGCATACCTCTGAACCTTTCAGGCCTCACTTTCCTCATCTGGAAAACTAGAAGACTGGACTAAGTGATCTATTTTAAGTTCTATTATTCTAAAACCTGGGTTTGTTATAATTATAAGCAGGGAGGCAGCCCAATGGAGATGGACTTTGGAGAGAAGGGATCTGGGTCAATTGTGGCTCTATAATTGCTACCTTTTTGAATTGGGCTAGTCTGCTGGGCCTCAGTTTCCTCATATGTAAAATGAGGAGGTTGGCCTATATAACTTTGAAAGTCAATCAGTCAACAAGCATTTATGATGTGCTTACTATGTATCAGGCATTGTGGGAAGGGATGGGGAACCAAGAAAGGAAAAAATACAGTTCATGCCTTCAAGAAGTTGACATTTCTAAAGGGGGAAACAAGAAGCAATTATGTGCATACAAGATATTTACAGTGCAAATTGGAGGAAATTTCAGTGGGAAGGAACTGGGTGGAAGAGAGAAGAGGTGGGCAGAAAACTTCTTGTAGAAGGTAGGATTTGATTGGTCTTGAAGGAGGTCAGAGAAGGGAGGAGGTAAAGGAGGAGGTAAAGGCAAGGAAGGAAAGCATTCCAGGCAAGGACAGCTAGGGATGATTCATGGAATCAAAAGATGGACTGATACATACAAGGAATAACAAATTGCCATTTTCACTGAATTGTAAACTCCAAAGTAGAGAGGAAGGTATAAGAGTAGGAAGGATAGGGACCAGGTTGTGAAGGATTTTGAAAAGCCAAACAGGTTCTGTATTTGAGCCACTGTATGTAGTTCACTGAGTTGGATAATAACATGATGAAACCCATGCTTTAGGAAAATCACTTTGGCAGCTGGAGGCTAACCTAGAGTGGGAAAGACTTAAGACAGGCAGACCAACCAGTAGGCTACTGCAGTAGTCTAGGTATAAAGTGAGGACGGCCTCATCAGGGTAGGAGCTGTGTGAGTGGAAAGGAGGGGACATATACAAGAGATGTTATGAAGGTAGAAAGAGATTTGGCAAAATATTAGATATATGGAATGGATGGGAGAGGAATCAAGGATGACATGTACGTTTTGAACTTGGGTGATGAGGATGGTGATACCCTTAACAGTTTTAGAAATTCAGACTAGGGCTCCGAGAGTTTGAGTGGAAAGATAAGCAGCTTTGTTTTGGACATGCTGAATTTGAAGGTTTCTGAAACATCCTTTCATTCAGGGAAGAGATATAATAGCTAATGAAATGGCTAAATCAAGTGAGAGATTTTTTAGGATGAGGGATTCATGGAGGTGTGTATATGTGTTTAGGTAAGAGGGAAGCAGCTAGCAGATAATGAGAAACTGAAGATTAGTGAGAGCAAAGATAAAGGGATCAATATGCTAGAGAAGAGATGGGATAGGATCAAGGGTTTTGTCTTGGCAAGCAGAACTACCTGTTTAAGGGAGACAGAGGTAAAGGAGGAGCTGGTGTCAGAAGACATCTTAGGGATACAAGATGAGTAAGAAATGAGAGGAGTTCTTGATAAATGACCTGTTTTTTGGTAAAATGTAAGAAGGTTCTCAGCTGAGAAAGCGGGAAGAGGGGGTACCATAAGAAGTTTGAAGGGGGATTAAAAAAATAGTATGGAAAAGCATCTGTGATGAGCTGGATAGTGAATTATTAGGGAGGTATTGCCCTACTAGAAAATACCTACTAGGTAGGATTGTCTTACTAAAATGAAGGCCCAGTTGAGTTTGAGTAACATCATTTGTAGTAGATCCAGGCAGCATGGTTTTATGAGTTTTCCCAACTCTATTCAGCAGAGCAACAGATGATGGGAATAATCCAAGGTTGGGAATAGCAAGGCATAATGTGATAGGATAAAGGAGCAAGGGACCTGAGGGTAGAGAATGGCATAGAGTTAAACTGGTTCTCTCCAAGGAGTCAAGATAGGGAAAAGGGGAGAGTTGTGAAGCTAAGATAGTTCAGGGTGACAGCCTGGGAAAGAACTAAAAGATGGAGGTTATGTTGAGATGCAGAACAGGGTGTTATAAGGCAAAAGGCAAGACAGAATGATAAAAGAGTATAATCAGAGAAAAGAATTTCAGAGATCATGAACATGACAGTGGAAATTCCTGGATAACAGCAAGATCATGGGTATGACCACTACAGAAAAATAGGTTAAGGGAAATGATTAAACTGAGGGTGCTCCCTTCCAACTCTAAATCTGTGATTCTAATTTATTTTATCATCAGTTTCCTTGTCTATAAAATGGGGATAATATTGTGGATCAGCAAGTTATAATGGAAAAAGCAATGAATTTAGAATCAAAGGACCTAGGTTCAGACCCCAGCTGTGATGCTTTTCTACCTATATAACATTGGGCTCACCTTCATACTTAACTTCTCTGGGCCTCAGTTTCTTCAACTGTAAAACAAAAGTTCGGATGACATGATCTCTCAAGTTCTTCCTACTCCAAATTCTGTGATCCCAAGCCATCTTCTATAACATTATTCCCCATTTTAGATTGGGTGACTCATTCACTAGAAGAATACTAGCTCAAAACAACTGAATTTTTCTATCACCCATCTTTCATAAGGAAAAAAAGTAACTCATTTGATTTTAGTGACACTGACAATGTGGAGAATATAATTAAAATTGTTTCCAAAAGTGTTAGTAATATATTCTGAGGAGACATTTTTGTAGGTACAATAAATCTGAATGATTTTATTACACATCTCATTTTAGAATCACTTTTACATTCCTAGACAAAGAAAGAAGTGATACAAATAAATATCAGCTGTAAAACCTAGAGTTCAAACTATTGACATATTCTTTGTCTAAAGGCAGTCAAAGAGAAGATTTAAGATCAGTATTAACTCTGAGGAGCCATAAGATATCCCCAAGACACTTCTTCTGTACAAAAGCAACAACAGCATCTCTTTCTAGATCCGTGAGACATCTGGGACCAGGCTGGAAAGGGAGAAGAGCTGCTATTCCTAAGACAGTACCAGCTGCCAGCCCTTGCAGAGTGCAGAAGAGTCAGGTCCAACCATTTCTGTCCAGTTCCAAACGTTGTTTTATGATTTTTATAAGTCGTAATAACCCCATTTTGGTTTTTTTTTCAATTACAAATGCTGAAAAGTTAAGAGTGGAATGGAATGGAATCCTGGGGCAGGAAAGGTTTCCCGAGTTAACAAAGAATCAACACTTCTCAGAAACTTGGCAACAAATCTACATTCAGTACAAGGGTTAGAAAAGAAAGTGACAAGAACCTAAAGCTTGGTCTGTATGACACTCTAGTTCAACTGACTGTGGAGGGATGGCTGATGAAATTCAAGCAGCATGCAGGCATTTAAGTGGAGAGTAATCCAATTAGATTTGAGGATTCTTATAGAAGTGCTTCATTCCTTGATTTGTGATCTTGGGCTATGTATCCAGGGTGTCTAAAATGTAGTTTTAAAAATGAAAACAGATACAGACCATAGCGAAAGGTGGAAGATGTTAACCCATTCTGATTAATGTGATGGTGGATATGTGAACAGTTCAAACACCTACCTACTCAGTGAAGAGTTTTCTTCAGAGCTTGGTAGATTCATTTCTAAACTTCGCTGGCTAGAAAACAATCCAGATGATTCAGAATATAATATGCATGCCTGGCAGGCAGGCAGTGTCCCATCTGTGTGTTAGGAATGTCTTATGAGATCTTGTGCATTTTGGTCTAATTCAGAACAAAGCGCCTCAGTATACTAGCATCCTCAAAGACAGTCTGCTGCCTACCTCCTTTATTCCAATATTTGTTATCAATTTTGAGAGAAGAAAAAGCACCAGAAGGAGGCTGCCTTAAAGGTAACATCCACCTGCCAAACAAGTTTCCTTTTATATCATTTCCCCAGTTCCACATGAGATAAGTGGAGTTCAAGGAAATCAAAGCAAGACTCCGTGTTTTAGCTTCTGGGCTCTTTGTTCACATATTTTTCAAAGTTTGGGGCCTCACTTACCAGCTCTTGGTCATGTTGGTCACTTCAGGATAAAGTACAAACTAAAGTACAGTTTGTGCTGCAGTTTCCAATTCACATAATGTTCCTGGCAGAAAGGATATTTTCAGCTCACAGCATTCTGACAAGTTCAAGGAAAATATGGTAGAAGAAACAGACATATAGCTATAACCATCTCAGGCTGTACAACAACCTCTTCATTTGGTTTCTATTTAAACAGTAAAATCCTCTTTTGAAAACGGGAAAATGGTTCAATCCCCAGAAAAGAGGCAGGAAGGCATAACTCAATTATGCTACTGAAGCTGATGAAAGAAAGAGCTCTTGGTCAAGGAATAATGGTTTCTGCAAAGGAGAAGGGAGATGTTATACAGGTCTCTGTTTTTTAGAATGACAGACATTGCACATGGTTCCTCCCTTTTCCATAGATAGGCAAAGACAGTCTTGTGGTTCTGATCCAGAAACATGCACTGGGAACTGAGCAGCAGAGTTAGAACATAACCCAAGGTCCACCTGAGCAGCCACCTTGTTGAGGCACCATTGCCAGCAAGGTACCCCAGCACAGCTGACCCAGAGACTACTGTCCCCCCTGCTAATGGAGTCAGATACCTACACTGTAGAGTTTTTCCAGCCCAAACAAAGTTACTTAGTGAACATTTCATAAAGAGTAACACTCATACATTAGTGTATTTCTAGAAATGGGCAAATCCTCACACATATACATAAGATGCAGGCGCATATGCGCTTGTGGGCACGCATGCATGCACACACACAGACACACACACAGACACACACACACACACACACACACACACACACACACACAAGCTTGGACTTTTCTCTCTGAGTGGAGGAAACAAGTAACATTCATATGACAACCAAAATAAAATATAGCTCCAAATTTCAATGTACAACAAACTAAAACTTACAAACCAAATATTTGCAAACAAGAACTCTTCTGAGCAAGGCAGTTGCCACAGCAGTTCATCTACTTTCAGCTCAGGCCTGGCCTGAAGAGTAAGCCTGTGATATTGCAGTATGACCATAGTCTACTACTGCCCCAAACAATTATGGAAAGATCACTAGGAGGCACATTTTCTTTGCCCTGGGCTAGAGTGTCCCCAGTTACCACAGCGAAGTCTTATTCCTCCTACTATGAGCCAGCCTGATTCTGTTCTCCTGTAGGGTTAATAAGGGTTAATGAATCTGTTCCTTTATGGAAGAGAATGAGGCACAAAACCCCAGCACTCATTTCAATGAACCACTTCCCTTTATCTTCAGGTGAACTCAAGGTTGTAACTACTTCATCTCTTATCCCTAATCCCAATACTGTTAGCAAAGGCAAAGCAAGGCATTCTTCCGCAAAACCAAGAGGTCCAAACTCAGAGCAGGCCCAGCCGTGTATGGCAACATGATAGTGAATGAAGAGAAAAAAGGGACACTATTTGAAACTCACATTAGTTTGTCAACTTACTCTTTGACAGATGGTCACAACTGAGGTCTGAAAGAAGCTATTTCCTAAACCTACCAAGGAGGTAAAGGATATCAATTTCTATTGCTTCCATTGTCATATCCTTCAGGAGCAGAAATGCATAGGACCCTAAGATACAGGCCCCTCATCCAGAAGCTCTCAAGGGAAGTACATATTTCTTAAAGGGGATGGGGGAAGATCTCTATTCCTGCCTATCTGGAATTTCAACCCAAATGAAGTTCTCTGGATTTCTCTAAACAGAGCATGCATCAAATAACATTTTAAGTCTTTTGTTTTTCAAATGCTCCCGTTATCTGGCCCTAAGGGCTCCGGAAAGCTGATTCAGCTATGGCAGCTCTCAACTCTGCCCCTTCTGTCCAACAGTATAGGAGCTCAGTGCAACAAACAGGTTGAAGTTGAAGGAGAAGGGACCACCTCATTGCCACTAACACACTTTACTGTAACCCATGCATTTCTGATTTACTAACTAAAATAATTTCCCCCAAAGAGCTGAATGCCAAATTATAAATCTCTTCCTCTCATGTTTCAGAACCCCCAGGACCAGCACATTTGGACACAAGTTAGTTATTCAGCAAAGAGGCCCTAAAATTCCCTAGAAAAAAGGGGTTCTTGGTTTGGTCTGAAGGCCTCTCTGCAGGTTTTCGCTGGTTCTCTCTTGTAAGGCGGCAGCTGCTGCTCACGCCTCGAGAGGAGTTACTGGTTTTACTTTGGAACCAGCCCCCGAGACTGTGGATAAAGCTGAGATGCAGGAGTTCCAGAGGAAGATGAGGAGGATCCTGACTTTCTTCCACTTTTGGGCCTGAAAAAGAAGAGCAAGTACATTTTCATGTTCATGTGCCAAGCTTTCTCCAGTACAAATTAAACCCTTCTCCTCTGTACACCATGTCCATTGCAAGCACCTTGATCATTCCTCTACAACGCGTAAACCACTGCACTTTTCAATTTATTTTTCAAAGTAGTTGCCAAGTGATAGGAGCTATATGAATTTTGCAGAATAGAACAACCTGCTTCTACAGGTCAGAGAAGATATACAGTCTTGCAGAACTAGATTTAAGAGAACACCTAGGTTCATTTCTCTGCTGTGATCCCTATTAGCTGTGTGACCACAGGCAAGTCCTTTACCCTGAGTCTCAAATTTCCTTGTCTGCAAAACAGGATCCTATATAGGACTTAGGCTTGAAGGAACCTTAGATGTTTTCTAATCCATCTCTGCTCCCTCATTTTACAGATGAGGAGGCCCAAAGAAGTTAAATAGATCAGTACTCAGGATCACACAGATAAGAAATGGCAGAGCAGAAATTCAAGGTCATCTGCCTCTTGGGTTCTTTTTATTACAATATATTTCTTTTTTTTTTTTTTTGCTTTTTGGAGGGCAGTTGGGGTTAAGCGACTTGCCCAAGGTCACACGGCTAGTTTTTCGTCTTAAGTGTCTGAGGCCGGATTTGAACTCAGGTACTCCTGACTCCAGGGCCGGTGCTCTATTCACTGTGCCACCTAGCCGCCCCTATTACAATATATTTCTACAACCTACTTGAGAGGGTTGTTGCAAAGAAAGTATTTTGTAAAGTGTAAAGGCTACCAAAATGTGAACTATCATTTGGGTATATGATATGTAACTGGTTATAAGTGTACTTTACATGTTATCCATGTTCAGTCTTGTCTATAGATACCAGAGATTCAGCCCAATAAATATCACTTACCTAGCCTTGGATTTTTTATTTGACGTGCTCTCAAAGGATGAAGCATCCACCTGAATTTCATCTTCATCCTGTAGAGCAGCCTCCAAAGCAGCTTGGACTTTGGGAGCAATAGCTGGACCCTCATAGTCTCTGGTCGTCCGACTAGGCATATCCAATTCTAGTAACACGATATTCTCTGCCTAGAAATGCACAGCCACAGATAATGCCTAATTAGCTGGTGTAAAGGAATCAGCACAAACAAAAAGGAAGCTGAGAAATGGTGGTGAATGTTGTCTACTTCCTAGATGGGGTCTTTTCTTCACAAGTGGTAGTGATAGTAGGAAAGAGACCCTACCACCACAGTAGGTCTGTTGTATGGGTCCATTAGGGAAGAGTAAAGAAAAGTTGTAGCTGGATTGGGAGGAAGTGCAAAAAGCACTGAATTGGCTATCTTAAAAACTGCCTTAAAACTTAGGGTTTTGCCTTAAAAACTAATTCACTGTGACACTTTGAGTAAGCCCCTTCCCACCTCATAGTCACAATTTCCCCATTTGAAAATGACCTGGGTGATTTGTATTCAATTTTTTTTAACTGGTGTTGAAAATTAATCAATTAATTGATTTTTTAAAAAAAGAAATAAAGAAAACAGACTCAATTGTCTCTAAAGTTGCTTCCAATCCTATAGCTCTATGAAAGCTCTCCTTTCTGTGAGTTGTTACCTTATAAATGGTCAAATCCCTCTTGCTCTGAATTCACAAGACAGCACCTGAGGATCTCTAAAGAATCAAACTCCTCTGATGGGGAGAGAAAAAACAACAATTCTTACCCTATATCGGGCCTCTGGACGAATCATCATGGACATCCTCGCATGCTGGCTAAGTGGCCTCTTATAGCCCACAGCTGAAACGGGCCGTTTCATCATCTGCTGATTACTGGTGGGAAAGAAATACGTCACATCCTAGAAGTGGACCAAAAATCTACTACAATGCTTAGAAGTCATGATGAATCTATTCAAACATCTGTGTCTTCTCCAGACTATGGTTCTGAACTAGGTCTTCAGCAGTAATACCTACTATAAATAGAGCCAGAACACAAGCAATTTCTTGACTTCACTAACTTCATCTGTGTGGCTTTGGGCAAGTCACTGAACACCACCAAACCTCATCTACCTCACTTACAAAATGGGGATAATTAAATCTAGACTACCTACCTCATGATGCTATTGAGAGGACAATGTTTTCTACAATATAAGGCACTAAATAGAGGCAGAACTGTTTGTTGATTTAACAGAAAGAGTCATTGAAAAAGGACTCAAGAGACATGAATGCCAGTCACACCTCTGGTTTGAATACTTTTGGCAAGTCACTTTCCCTGACTGGGCTTCAATTTATTCATCTATAAAATAAGGGGATTGGACTGATTCCTAAGGCTCCTTTCAAGCTTTGCCTTTCTATGACACTTCTCTAAGAATGAGTCTGGTTTTGTAATACTTTTGACAGAAACATGTTTTGTCCAGGGTTGAAATGAGGTAGGCTTTGTTCTTACTAGGTTTCCTTTAACCAAGTTCCAGTTCATTCAGACCTCTCAGATAATTCTCTAAGAAAGGTAAATGGTAACTTACTCTAATCGGGTAATGGGATGCAATTTCCAATGATCTTCCTCTTCATCAAAGAAGGATCTATTCATGATTTTGCCTTTCTCTTCCAGAGGAATAAAGTTTTCTATAATAAGATGCCTGTAAGAACATACACACATTAGAGTTATGCACCTCAATAGAAAGAGAGAAAAGTTTTCTAGGTCAGTCTTGCACATGTACACGCACAGCTAGTTTCCAGCTGCTAGGGTAGATATTTGCTAAACCAAGCATCTCTTGGCTGACAAATACTGTTAATGTAAACCTGAATGACTAATTTTTAAAAGTGACAGACTTCCTGAAAGTTAATTCATTCAAGACAATTCACTTCTGGTACTATATACAGTACAAAAACCTTTTTCTTCCTGAAGCCTTTCATATCTTCCCCTACTCCCCTCTCTTTCTTTGAGAGACTTCATCTCTTCACTGAAAAAAATTAAGCCATTCAATATAAGCGCCCTCTTCTCCCATTCTCTTCATCCTCAAAATCACCTGACATCATCCCATATCCCTTCTCTACACATGGCCTTGATCTTGATCCCATTCTATTATATTCATTCTCTCTCTCTATCCTTATCCTACGATCCCTCTTCCCCTTCTCTCTCTCTCTTCTTACTCCCTCTCTTTCCAGGTCTCCTTCCCACTCTCTCACCCCCATTATTCCCATCCCTTCCTCCAGCCCCTCTCCTCTGCCTGGTTCTTTCTTCCATTCTCTTCAATACACCATCCTATATTTTTCCTTTCTTTCTCAACTAAACTTCTGGAAAAATCTGCCTGTATTTGTTGACTTCATTTTCTTTCCTCACTTCCTCTCTTCAACCCTTTGTCTTCTGGTTTCTGATTTCATCTCTCAACTAAAACTGTCCTCTTAATTTCTAAAACTGATGATCTTTTCTTAGTCCTCATCATTTTCAACCTATCTGATGCTCTTGACACTGTTAACCTCCTCCTAGATACTCTTCCTCTCTGGTTCGCCTCCTGCCTTTCTCATAGCTCCTTGTTAGATTTCTTTGCTGTTGCATCATCCAAATCATACCTCCTTGCTGTGAGTGCTCTCTCTATAGATCAGGGCTTCTTAAACTTTTTCCATTCTTCTTAAACTATGGGTCACAACCCATATGGGCTAGATCAGTGGTTCTCAACCTGTGGGTCATGACCCCTTTAGGGTTGAACGACCCTTTCACAGGGGTCACCTAAGATGATAGGAAAACACATATTTCCAATGGGCTTAGGAACCTCCTCTGTCTCCAGGCAGGTCCACCCACATGCAGACATGCCCACATATGACTATTAAAGGATTGTGGCATTAGGAAGGTTGAGAACCACTGCGCTAGATGACCTCAGCAGCTCCCATGCGTTTAATTAGCATCTCTATGCATGAATATGTACACACACACACACACACACACACACACACACACACACACAAGCTTCAGTCCCAAATCATCAGTTACTTCTTGGAAATTTCAAACTGATTATCTTGGAGACATCTCAAACTCATCATGTCAAAAACTGAACTCATTATCTTCTCCCTGTCCCCAAACCTACTCCTCTTCCAAACTTTCTTATTTCTGTCAGAAGCACCACCATCCTTCCAGTCTTCCTGGTCCTTCAGTTTTTATCTTTGATTCTACATTCTCCCTCACCCCATGTATCTAATTGCTTGCCAAATCTTGACATTTCTACCTCCACAACCTCTCTTGCATTTGAACCCTTTTCTCTACTCACAAAGCTGCCACCTTAGTTCAGTCGCTTATTACCTTTTTTGTTGTTAGGGGGGAAAACAAGGCAATTGGGATTAAGTGACTTGCCCAAGGTCATACAGCTAGTGTGTCCAATGTCTGAGGCTGGTTTTGAACTCAGGTCCTCCCGACTCCAGGGCCGGTGCTCTATTTACTGCACCACTTAGCCACCCCACCTCATCACCTTTCACCCAGTTTATTGCAATGCCCTCCTATTTGGTCTCTATCCACGGCTTTCCCATTCCAATCCATCCTCTACACTGCTGTCAAAGAGATCTTCCTTAACCACAGTACACTGCAATGACTCCTTACTACCTCTTGGATCAATCACAATCTCTTCTGTTCAGCTTTGAGAATCTCACAATCTGGTCCCAACCTATCTTCTCAGCCTGATTGTACCTTACTTCCCCCTCCCATACTCCGTAATCCAGCCAAACTGACCTCCGTCTTCCTCATATACAGCAATCCATCTGCCATCTCCAAACCTTTACAATGGCTATCCTATGTCTGGGATGTTTGTTCTCCTCACCTCTACATCAGAGAATCCCTCTCTCTTCCTTCAAGACCCAGTTTCAGCAACATCTTCTATCTGAAGCCTTTCTTGATTCTCCCAACTGCTAATGCACTCCTCCTAAGCTGCCTCATATCTACCTGCTTGCATTCATCCTGCCTAAGCTTACACATGTGCTTGTCATCGCCGGTGCTGGAAGGTAGGCTCCCTGTAAGCAGAGCTGGTTTAATTCGTTGTATTTGTGTCCCGAACAACGTCCTGGCACATAACAGGGTGCTTGATGAATGCTGTTCAACAGACCTTTTTGGTCAACTTTCTTAGTTTTCTTCAAATTGGTTTCTATTTACTTATGTCTTATGTCTTGTGTCCTCTCAGAGGAAGTTCTCTGAGGGCAGGAATTATTTCATTTTTATCTTTGTAACCCCAGTACCTGGCAGAGCATCTTGCACATAGTAAGAACTTAATTAACATGTGATTAGTCAAATTAAATAAATATTTATTAAGTCCTTACCACGTTCAGAGCCCCATGATGGCCACTGGGGAAGAAATAAAGGTTAGATAAGACAGAAAATCTGTCCTTATGAAATATTCATCAACCTCCAAATAATAATTTTTAAAAGTTCAGTAGTGCTTTATGATCTACAAAGCCCTTAATATCCATTACCTCATTTGATCCTTATAATCACCCTGCATCCCCACGTTGAATCTCCATTTTACTGATGCAGAAACTGAGGATCAGATAAATGATTTCTCCAAAGTTACAGTTATTATGACAAATAACAACAAATATTTAGTAAACACCTACTGTGAGCACACTAAGGAGAAGAGCCAAGTGTAAACCCAGAACTTCTAACTCTATAACCAGTGATTGTTCTTTCTACCATAGTAGAGATACCTTTAAATAATAAAAAAGACTTGAGTAATTACCTAAATGGACAATTACTCAAGACTAAAAGTGGAAGACTTCTTTTTTGTTTTTTTTCAAATATCAATGTATTTAATTGATAGGATAGCAAAATAACTCAGAGTAAAATCAATACAGAAGAAAGGCATTCTCATTTTCCCCAATCTTATTCACAAAAAGAATGAAACTTTCTATAGGTGTCTATGGAGAAATTAGTGCTCCCAGGGAACCTCATGTGGGGATGAAAAGACCATCCTTCCAACGGAATTGCAAGATTTCTAGTCTATTTGGGTCAAGTGTGGAACCAGACTGCTTTGCTGTGATTGCTTTCCACACTGGTGCTTTGGCACTAGGTTGGATTTTTTAAAGCAATGAAGGTAAAGACCAAACAAGAGGCAACTGCCACTGTGGAGATTTGGTTCTCATTTTAATATGTACTTAATTATTAAATGGAGTCAAAACTCCTTAGTAGAACATTTAAAGTCCTCCACCATCTGGTACAACCTCACCTCTTAGTTTTGTCTCTAAGTATTTCCTCATGGGTAGCCTTAGTCAAGCTAGATCACTGGATGCCTCCCCGTATTTTTTCCCACCCTACTGCCTGCCTAAGATTACAACTACTCTCCCACCTGAAGCTCAACTTCCTACACATTCTCCATCTCTATCTGTGCAAATCCTGCCAAGCTCAAAGGCCCCCTGAAGAGAAATTAGGCTTGTTTAAATAATTTAATTTATGGCTAGATGTTAAGAGGTCACATGATTATTATTGCTTTCACAGTCTCCAAAATAAAATATGTATCATCACTACTGATTGAAAATCAAGAGACCCACATCAACTTTCAGGTGCCACAGCTCCACATGCACATGAACATGTACATGATGAGAAACAATATAACTTGTTAAAAAGCATATACTACTACTGCTGCTGCTGCTGCTGTTACTGCTGCTGCTACTACTACTACTACTACTACTACTACTAATATTATTATTGCTACTACTGCTGCTACTACTATTACTACTACTACTACTACTACTTCAATACTGCTGTAAAGAGTAATGAACTCAAATAAAATATTAGCAAAAAGACTTACAGCAACTTATAACTAGAATAATACATTTTGACCAGGTTGGATTTATTCCAGGAATGCAAGGATGGTTCAATATTAGGAAAACCATCAGTATCATTGATCATATCAACAATAAAACTAGCAGAAATGATATGATTGTTTC
>CM053595.1:65591937-65620959 GCA_028646575.1 Pseudocheirus occidentalis
GGTATGATACTTTAAAAG
The DNA here is from genome assembly GCA_028646575.1 of Pseudocheirus occidentalis. NCBI lineage: Eukaryota > Metazoa > Chordata > Mammalia > Diprotodontia > Pseudocheiridae > Pseudocheirus > Pseudocheirus occidentalis. The sequence goes on from CM053595.1 coordinate 65,591,956, forward strand.
GCAAATTCTGAGGTGGGAGAGGACTAGAATGAGAGGAGACAGGGAGAGACAAAATGGGGCTAATCATCCCATATAGAAGAGGCAAGGGATAACTGTTACAACTTTACTTTCATTTACTCTCATCGAAGGTCAAGTTATTTGCTCAAAGAAATATAGGGACTAAGTAGCCAGGCCAAGGTTTAAAACTAAGAACTCAGTTTCCAAGTCCAATGCCATCTCTAATCTGTTTTTGGACCTGTACTATCAGTCCATTCCAGCAATCTGTAAATATAAAAGGAGGTTCACAAAAGAATCAGTCTGTCTGATTATGCATAAGAAATAGGCTATTATTATGGCATATTCTAACTCATATAAGGGAAGACCCAAGACCTAAAATGTAATACGTAGGAACATAGAGAAGCAGAGGAAAAAGAATAGATAGGAGTATAATTCACCAAGCCTTGAATGTGATGGTCTTCAAGTCATGATAAGAAGAGGAAAGGGAAAAGAAGAGCAACAACTGTTCTTCCTCTTCTCTATACCACAGCAGTTCACCAAAGCAGGCAAGTGCCATAGGTTTTGTAGGGAGAGGGCTAGCTTTTATTCAGGTGTCTTGGATGTTACATACAAGAAGAAGCCAGGGCTGGCCAATGAAGCACCAGCTGCATAGGAATGGAGTATGGCAGCTTCCCTAAAAGGGTAATACTAGACAGACAGGGAAAGGCCACTCCAAATGCTCCTCCCTAATCAATAATGATTTCCCTTCCTGGGACCTTACATAGCATTTTGTTTCTGAAATTCTATAATATACATATCATATTAGGATATATAGTCATCTTGGTTGATGTCTTTAACCTCTAACAGGCTATATGCTCTATGAGGACAAAAATCATATTTTGTCTAAACTTCATATCTCCTTTGGTGCCTAATAGTCCTCAGCACAAAATAGACACTAATGAAAAGGGCAGAACCAGCCAGAGAGCCAGCAACCCTGAGAATCAATATTACCTCCATACCAAAGAGGCATCGGAGGAAGACTTTAATGAAAAATTATTATGATCAGTTCTCATTTCCAAGATATATAAGGAACTAATTTAAATTTATAAGAATAGACAATTCCAAAGGAGAAAAAAAAGAATAGTCAGTTCCCATTTAATAAATGGTCGTAGGGCATGAACAGGCAATTTTCTTTTTAAAAAATTATTTATTTTTAGTTTTCAACATTCACTTTTATAAGATTTTGAATTCTTAATTTTTCCCCTTCCTCTCCCTCTCCCCAAGATGGCATGGAATCTAATATAGGTTATACATGTACAATCATGTTAAACATATTTCTATATTAATCATGATGAACAGGCAACTTTCAAAGAAATTTAAGCTATCAATAGCAATATGAAAAAATAAAAGAACAGAAACCAAAACAAATCCCTGTGTGATCAAGCTCTCCCTCTAAGAATAAATATGAGAATGCACTTCCCATCACTGAAGATGAATGAATAAGTTTCATTTGTACAAACAAAACCAATGCAGCTAAAATTAAAAGGGAAACAGGTAAGAAGGGAGAAAAATCTTTGTAGCTAGTTTCTCTAGTAAAGATCTCATTTTCAAGATATGTAAAGAATTGATTTAAAATTTATAAAAATAAGAGCCATTATCCAATTGAGAAATGGTCAAAAGATATGTATAGGCAGTTTTCAAAGGAAGAAATCCAAACTATCAATGACCCTATAAAAAACACTCCAAATCATTAATAATAAATAAAAATTAAAATAGCTTTAAAGTACCACTTTGTACCCATCAGTCAGTCAACAAACATTTATTAAGCACTTACCATAAGTCAGACCCTGGCTAAGGATACAATGAAAGGGGGAAAATATATTGAAACTCAAGGAGCTCACAGTCTAATGGTGGAGTCAACAGGCAAACGACTATGTATAAACAAGATAGTATATACGATAAACTAGAGATAATTATAACAGAGGGAAGCCACTAACACTAAGAGGGAGCAAAAAGGGCTCCTTGTAGAAAGTGAGGTTTTAGCCAAAACTTGAAGGAGACCAGGTGAGGTAAAGGAGTAGGGAGAGAATTCCAGGCATAATGAACAACCATTGAAAATGTCAGGAGTTGAGAAATGGAATGTCTTGTGCAAGAACAACAAGGAGTCTAGTATGACTGATGAAAGAGTATGCTGATAGAAAAGGGAAATGTAGGATATAAGACTGCAAAGATAGGAAACCAGGATACAAAAGGAACTGAACAGCAGACAGAATTCTATACTGATCTTGGAGGTAAGAGTTTATTGAATAGGGGAATGAAAGGGAGCCATGGAAATTTATTGAATGGATATGACATAGTCAGACCTGCATTTTAGGAAAATCAATCTGACAGCTGAGCGTAGAATAGATGGGAATGGAGAAAAACTTGAGAAAGGAAGACCAACCAAAAGGTTGGTGGTATGAGGTAATGACAACCTGTACCAGGATGGTAGCAGTATCAGAAGAGAGAAATATATATACACCAGAGATGTAATGAAGACAGAATTTATAGAACTTGGCAACTGGATATGAGGGGGTGGGAGTGAGAAAGAGTGAAGAGTCAAGGATAACACCTATGTTTCAAGCCTGGGTGACTAGGAGAATGGTAGTACACTCAACAGTAATAGGAAAGTTAGGAAGGGGGGCAAAGATGACAAAAAAGGAAAATTATAAATGTCAGAGGGGCTGTGGAAAAGAAACACATTAACGCACTGTTGATGGAACTGTATATTGGTCCAGTCATTCCAGAAAGCAATTTGGAATTATGCCCTAAAAAATTTTAAACTGCATATGTGTATGTATTTGTGTATATACATACATATACATACACATATACACACACACGTGTGTGTGTGTGTATCCTTTGATGTGTGCTACCAGGGCTATATCTTCCAAAGAGATCAAAGAAAGAGGAAAAGGATCCATATGTATAAAAATATTTATAGTAGCTTTTTTTTGTAGTGGCAAAGATGTGGAAACTAAGAGGATGCCCATCAATTGATGAAAGGCTGCACAAATTATGGTATGTGAATATACTGGAATAATATAAGAAATTATGAAAGAGATGATTTCAGACAAATCTAGGAAAATCTGTATGAACTGATAGTGAAGTGACAGAACTGGTAAAACAATTTACACAACATTATAAAGAAATAAAAAAAATTTCAAAAGACTTAAGATCTCTTGTCAATGCCATGACCAACCATGATTCTGGATGTCTAATGATAAACTCAAGATCTAATAATGAAACATATTTTGGAAAGTGGTCAATAAGGGAATTTGTTTTGTTCAATCATGCATGTTTGTTACAAAGATTTTGTTTATTTTTTTCCAAAGGAAGACTGCAGTCAAAGAAAAATTTTAATGTTTGTTAATTTTTTTTAAGTAAAATTTAAAAGTTTTTTTAAAAAAATGTCACTATCAATAATTCAGATTCCTATACTAGTTTATGATTACAAAAAGTTTCATTTGTATCTATTATCCCCTGTGATTCTTTCAACACTTTGAGGTGAACACTAAGAATAACGCAAATTTACATAAGCAGTAATTTAAGGTATGTAATGCGTTGTCCTCACAACAACTTCCTCAGAGAAAGGTATATCATATTAAATATTATCATCTCCATTTTACTTCTGAGAAAACAGAGACTCAAGGAAGTACAACGAATTACCCAATGTCCAATGGGGGAGGCTGTGTAATACAGTGGTAAGGGGCTGAAGTCGGAGAAAGTGGACTCAAATCCCACTTTCACTGTTTATTCCTTGTGTAACCTGGAACAAGTCATAGAACCTCCCTAGGCCTCAATTTCCTCTTCTCTAAAATAAGAGGGGAAGAGAGTAGTTGACTAGACTAAATGATCCCAACTATCTCTAGACTGCTGATCTATGATCCTACATGGGTTATAAGAGACAAAGCTAGCACTCAGACTCAAGTGTTCTGACAATTCTTAGGAGTGATCCTGTAGGGTACAGGGCCTAACACGCTGAAACACTTTAGGGACAGGTTATACAGACATGCTGGGACACACAACGCCTGATTAACAAGCATGAAAGAAGTCCCAATGTACATAGATCTCTGAATAGTCTCAACTCTGAAGTCAAACACAAATTCAATTCTTTTCTAGAATTACTAGGTAAGACTAATTAAGTCTTATGCTATTGACCTATTTCAATTTCAACATACAATTTCCTGACACCACTTTCTCTTGGTTATCCTCAAAGGATGGGTTTTCTAAAAGGGTTCCTGATGTTCTCTCTTTTTTACTTTATGCCATTCTTGCTTCTTCTATTAGGTCTAATTACAGCGTGCTAAATCTTTCAAAGGTCTTATAGCACTGCCAGGAAATAAACAAAACAAAAAATTCCCACAGGTTTTCACCATCAGCCTAAATTACCTCCCCATTGGAACTTCAGTCATTCTGATGCTAACACCCACATTCAAAGTATATAGTCAATGTAAGAAAAAAATGTTTTCCCAGTCTCAATTCTTGTTGTTCAGCATGTAAGCTGACAAAATCAGCTGGAAAGAAGTAAACATTTTGAACTCAGCCATATCATATTCAACCATTGAACTCTGTTTTACAACTGAATATAATATCTTAGATGAGAGGTTCTTGACCTATTATTTTGTCCGAGACCCCAATGTTTACCTAGCAAAACCTACAGATCCCTTCTCAGAATAATGCTTGTTAAGATATAGCAAAATACATATAAGATCTAACAAATAAAATAAATTATCATGAAAATAATATATAATTAAAATGAAATAAGGTTATAATATAATAATAATAACTTATTTAAATTATTATTAAGTTTTAAATTATTTATTCAACTATACTTTAAAATTTTTAAATAAATTCACATCACTAGATTAAGAAGCCCTCCCCCTCTCCTAGGGTTAGAGTTACTGTCAAACTATGGCAAATACCCTTCAAACTAATCTCCCCAATTTCGCCTTTCTAATAACATATCTTACACTTGCTGCTTAATGCAGCTAATCCTTATCATTTCTGTGTTCAAAAACCATCAGTGGTTCTTCATTGTTTACTGAACAAAATATAAACTTTTTAGTAAGGCTCTAGGCTTTCCGCAATCTAGTTGCAACTACATTTCCAATTTTTATTTACTCATTCATCAAATACTTACAGGCCTATTTTGTGCACAGCACACCAGAACAGACACAGAGCTTTCTAAAATATGGTCTCTGTCATGAAGTTTACAATCTAGTAGGATGATAAGACAAATAGCACTGCAGAATAAATGCATTAGAATTTTAAAACAAAGGGCTAATGTGAGATCCTGGGTGAAGGTCAATATTGACCAGAGAACATCATAGAAGGCTTCGTGGAAAAGGAAGCATATAATTCTCCTTATACATTTTCATATATTCCATATTCCAACTATGATATCCAACTAAACACACATTTCCCAACTCCATACTGTCTGCCATGCCAAGGAATGAATCTCCCCTCCCCCCACCAAACTATTTCTACCAGCTGAAATTCTTCCCTTCTTACAAGGTCCAGCTTAGGTATCACCTAATCAATGAAGTCTCCTGTTATCCCAATCATCTATAAGTGACATCTCCTCAGGTCTCCCATAGCACTCAAGATCCCGCCTATGTACATGTGTTCTAATTTGTATTATAATGATTTGCATATATTTCTTTTCCCCCTGTGCCTCCAGTAGCCTGTAGGAGGCTCTTCAAGGATAGGCTCAGTTCGATGAGGTCATGTACAGAGCACCCTGAGCTTGAGACAGGAAGATTAATTCAGATCTTTAGAAGGTGAGCTGTGTGATCCTGGGCATAAATTTCCTCATCTGCAAAATAAGGGGACTGGACTCTATGACCTCATTATAATAATAATGTATCCTAACTTTGTACCTTGTAGGTACTTAAATTTTTTTTTTTAATTTTCAGTTCCAAGTTCTCTTCCTTCTCTATAGCCTCTTCCCCACTCATTGGAAAGGAAACATATGAAGACATGCAAAACATATTTCCACATTATCCTGGTTCAAAAACAAACAAGGAAATAAAGAAAAGAGGGAGGGGAAATGCTTCAATCTGCACTCTGAAACCATCAGTTCTCTATCTGGAGGCAAAGAGTGCTTTACGTCATGAGTCCTTTGGAGTTATGGTAGAACATTGTACAGATTAGAGTTACTACGTCTTTCACAACTGATTATCTACAATATTGCTGCTACTGTGTGAACTGTTCTCCCTGTTGTGCTCACTTCACTTTGCATTAGTTCATATAAGTCTTCCAGGTTTTTCTTATACCCCTCCATTTCTTCCAGTACAATAGTATTCAATCACACTAATATACCATAATTTGTTCAGCCATTGCCCATCTTATGGGCATCCCCTCAGTTTCCAGCTTATTGCCACCACAAAAGGAGCTGTTATAAATATTTCTGTACATATGAGTCGTTTTCCTTCTTGTTGGAGCTCCTTGGGATACAGACCTAATAGTGGTATTGCAGGATTAAAGGATATGCATATTTTTATAGCTTGTTGGGCAGAATTCTAAACTAGCTCTACTAGTTCATACGTCCACCAATAGTGCTTTAGTGTACCTATTTTCTCATAACCACCCACCCTGGCACTTGTCATTTTCCTGTTCTGTCATCTTAGCCAATCTGATTGGTATGAGATGGTACTTCAGTTGTTTTCCTTTGAATTTCTCTAATCATAATGACTTAGAGCATTTTATATAATTATTGATAGCTTTGATTTCTTCCTCTAAAAACTGCCTGTTCACATCCTTTGACCATTTATCAAATGGGGAACACATAAAAGGTACTTTAATATGTGTTAAAAATGACTAGCTGCCTTATAGCTTCTCCTCAAAAAACTACATAATAAATGTGGACTTGATTCTGAAAGACAAATGACCTTTTAATTTAACAGTTTTTGTGACAATTTCATTAAGGAAATTCTGTAGTTCAACAACTAATGGCTCAGCATGAAAGAAAAATCTAGAAAAGTGCAGACTGCATACTGATACATCCGTATCCCCACAGCTTAATATACTTTTGTACTATTCCCCCATATAACTGCTTGCCAGTGGTGTAAGAGATCAAGGTTGCAGTTTCTGAAATCTGGCTTAAACCTTAGATGATAAGACATTCAGTGAGTACAGTCTGAAAACCACTGCAATAGTCAGACATAAAGATAAAGAAGCTACTTATTAATAAGGCCCAAGTTAGCTCCTCTTAAGCCTCACAGGTAGTTCTCAAGGGGAGCTCTTGTTTCTACTCTAGGTCCACTTGGATCACTAACATCATGACTATATTTCACAATATCCTTTAATTGCTCCTAAATATCTTGTGTTTTTCCTTCATGTTTGTGATGCTTATGCTGAACTTGAACAAAAATTCATAGTTCTGCTTCTATGTAGGTTGTGGTCTTTAGTGAGTTTAAGATATGCCAAGAAATTCTGAATATAAAATAAACTGCCATTCGTTTTGATTTGTGTGTGTAGAACTGCTGTATGACAACTTATGGGAGAGGGAACAGTGTGGTATAATGAAAAAAAAATTGGTCTGGGAAATAGGAGACCTGGCTTCTAGTCCTGGATCATTAATTCAGTGTGACCTTGGTCAAATCACTCCACATGTCTGGCTCAGTTTCCCCAGCTACACAATTAGAAGGTCGGCTTACATAGTAACAAAATTTCTTCTATCTCTAAAATTCTAACATGAATTTGCAAAATCTTGCAAACAACAATCTGATGGTTGCTACTCCAAAAAGAATGAGGGATAGCAGACCTCATAGAACAAGTAATAAAACTATCTTTTCCAAGTTTTAAACAAAGCTTGATTTTTGGAGGGGAAAAACTCATTAAAGGCAAAAACCATGTCTTTGTATCTTCTCAGAGGCAAGATCAGTGTTCTATAAAGAGTGGATACTTGATAAATGTGTGTTAAATGAATGAATGTTGAATAAATAATCTTATAGAAGGGAATCAACCCTGATTCTTACTCCCTTAGAATATTTGAGCAAGAAAGATGTATAGAATATAGAATGCTTAGTTCCCAATACAACCAATAGTATTTAAGCAGATCTTGGGAAGGCATGATATTTCTCTTGAAAGAAACTTCTAAAGGTCATTAACAAAAATATAACCAGCTAAAAACCTGTCCTGAATTCAAATAATTCACTGCATTTGATCAAATAAACAAGCAAACAATGAAAGCATTTATTTGGAAACAAAAAGAAACCTTTTTCTGTATTTACTTTTGAAATACTGTACACTCATAAAAAAGGAAAAGCTAGAAAAAAAAAAACCTCTGATTCAAAACTGGTGTCAGCCCAGGCTCTCACTCCCTGTACTGATCAACTACACCAAGAAAGTCACTCATATAGCAATCACAGATGCTTCTCTTTCCAACACATCAGCCCTGGAAGGGAATGGAAAGGTGGATATCTACCTTCTTAACAAAAATTCCTCTCAAACCAATACCATTTCATTTTACTTGATTACAAATCAATTGAATTTGGAGCTGCATCTATGACTGTATTTATATAGTACCCTGCGCACAGTTGGCATTCAAACATACAATGAGTAATAAATGATCATCTGAATCACAGAATATCAGAGCTAAAGAGGAATGTAGAACATGGAAGGTTAGAAAACAATGTTAGAGCTGGAAGAGACCTTAGAAAATAGAGCACAGGGGACGGAGCCAATATGGTGGAGTGGAAACAGGACTTCCGCACAGCTCTGGCTTTCACCTCCTCCAATACATGTAAAAAAATGACTCTAAACAAACTTTAGAGCTACAGAACCCACAAAGTAACAGAGAGAAACAAATCTCCCGCTGAAGGAAGCCTGGCCGACCAGCAACAAGGGTCCATCTCAGCAGGTTGGGAAATGAATGCAGCCCTGCCTGAGCCATGGTTTTAGCCCCAGGTAGCCAACTGGCTGCAGCCAGAGAAGACTTCACAAGAGTAAATCACCAGCAGCTGTTGCAGTTTCCAAGCTTCTCAATTCACAAATGCCACAGACAAAGTAAAAGGTCAGTGTGGAACTCTGTTCGAACAGAGGGAACACTGTCTAGCTGCTACTCCCCAACCAAGAAGTGGCAGAGGCACAATGGCTGCAGCTGCTGCCACATGGCTACTTCTGGAGCTCCTGACCTGCAGACTGTAATGGGACCAAGCAACGATTCAGAGGGTAATTGCTCTTGCTTTGACCTGCTTGGATCTGGATCACAGTCTTGGATGGTGGTGCTGAGGTATATAACCAGTGGGCCAGAGCGTGCTGGGCAGGGGGGGGGAGGGGAAGAGCGCTGTAGAAAGGGTGCTGATCTAATACCTCTGGCAGCTGCAAAAACTCCAGTGATTTAGGACATAGCTCTTTATTTTGGAAGCAGAGCTCTACCACGGCAAAGAGCTCAAAAGTCAAGTAATTGGCTGCCAATATGAGCAAGCAAAGGAAGTACAAACAGAGGACAGAATCTTTTCTGGGGGACAAAAAGGATCAAGGCATGGGGTGGGAGGAAGCTATCAAAATCAGAACTCCTGAATCAAAAGCCTCCAAGAAAAATATAAACTGGTTACAGGCCACGGAGGAGCTCAAGAAGGATTTTGAAAATCAAGTAAGAAAAGTGAAGGAAAAATTGGGAAGAGAACTGAGAATGATGCAAGAAAATCATGAAAAGCAAGTCAACAGCCTGCTAAAGGAGACCCAAAAAAATACTGAAGAAAATAACACCCTAAAAAACAGACTAATTCAAATGGGAAAAGAGGCCAAAAAAGCCAATGAGGAGAAGAACACTTTAAAAATTCAAATTTGCCAGATGGAAAAAGAATTTTAAAAACTCACTGAAGAGAATAACTCCTTCAAAATTAGACTGGAACAACTGGAAGCTAATGACTTTATGAGAAATCAAGATAAAATAAATATTCAATAAAAGAGATCCAAACAAATGAAAAAATAGAAGGCAATGCGAAATAACCACTGACCTGAAAAATAGATCCAGGAGAGATAATTTTAAAATTATTGGTCTACCTGAAAGCCATGATCAAAAAAGAGTCTAGACACCATCTTTCAAGAAATTATAAAGCAAAACTGCCCTGATATTCTAGAACCAGAAGGGAAAATAGAAATCAAAATGATTCACTAGTCCCCTCTTGAGGAAGATCCCCAAAAGAAAACTCCTAGGAATATTATAGCCAAATTCCAGAGTTCCCAGGTCAAGGAGAAAATATTACAAGCTGTCAGGAAAAAACAATTTGAGTATTGTCAAAACACAATCAGGATAACACAAGACCTAGCAGCTTCTACATTAAGGGATCAAAGGGCTTGGAATATAATATTCCAGAGGTCAAAGGAAGTAGGACTAAAACCAAGAATCACCTACCCAGCAAAAATGAGTATAATGCTACAGGGGAAAATACAGTAATTGAATGAAATAGAGGACTTTCAAGCATTCTTGATGAAAAAACCTGAGATGAACAGAAAATCTGACTTTCAAATACAAGAAGCAAGAGAAGCAGGAGAAGGTTAACAGGAAAAAGAAATCATAAGGAACTTATTAAAGCTGAACTATTTACATTCCTACATAGAAAAATGATAATTGTAACTCATAAGACTTTTCTTGGTATAAGGATAGCTAAAGCGAATATATATGTATATATGTATATATGTATATATAGGAGGATGTATGTGTATATAAATAAATGTGAGTATGAGCATTTGTATGTTCATGTATACATAGACAGAGGGCACAGGATGAGTTGAATATGAAGCAATGACATCTAAAAAATAAAATTAAGAGGTGAGAGAGGAATTTATTGGGAGAAGAAGGAAGAGAGCAATAGATTAGGGTAAATTATCTCACATAAAAAAGGCAAGAGAAAACTGTTACAATGGAGGGGGAGAGTAGGAAGGTGAAAGGGAATGGGACAACTTGCTTCTCATTGAATTTGGCCTAAGGAGGGAATAACATACACACTCAATTGGGTATCTTACCCTACAGGAAAATAGGGGGGTAAGAGATAAGAGTGGGGAGGATAGAAGAAGGACAGATTGGGAGAGAGGGTAGTTAGAAGCAAATATTTTTGAAAAGGGATAGGGTCAAAGGAGAAAATAGAATAAGTGGGGGGTGGGATAGGATGGAGGGAAATATAGTTAGTCTTCCACAATATAACTACTATGGAAATGATTTAGGTAACTATACATGTATAATCCATATTGAACTGCTTATCTTCACAGTTGGGGTGGGTGAGAAAGGAAGAAGGGAAAAAAAATATGGAACTCAGTTTTAAAAACAAATGTTTAAAAACTGGTTTTTTACATGCAACTGGGAAATAAGATATACATACAGGTACTGGTGTATAGAAACCCATCTTGCCCTACTAGAAAGTTAGAGGGAGCGAAGGGGGAGAATATACAAGAACAGATTGGTGGAAGGGGTATTCCGTAAGCTTGCTATTTTGGGATAGGGGGTAGGGAAAAGACAGAGAGAGAAAAACTGTAACTCAAAATCTTGTGGAAATGAATGTTGAAAACTAAAAATAAATAAATTTAAATTTAAAAATAAATAAATTTTTAAGAAAAGAAAATAGAGTACAAAATATTAGCTTGAAAAGACTTTGGAGGTCATCTCCTCCAAGACCAGTTTGTTCTCCTTGTGTAACAGAAGAAAGAGCTTCAAAGATGTTAAATCATTTGTCCCACATTCCAATTTGTCAACAGCAAGGTTAAGACTAAACTAAAAAATTAAGGTCTTCTCATTCCTAGTACACTGCTTTACTCTATCATGATACCTCTCTAAAATAATCCTAAAACTCCAAATTAACCTAGACATTTTTTTCAGATTCTGCCTTCCTGCTTGTTATAACACCCCAAAGCACTTTGTAGACTACAAATCACTATGCAAAAATGTGAACCATTATAATTTAAAACGTGATGTTTATTAAAATGTATTAAACAAGTTTTCTTAAAGATAAATTATTCACCAAAGTTAGTTGCTTTATATACTTCATTCTTTCAATAAACTAGTTAGTAGCTCTAAAAAAGGTAGTGTAGAATTTTCATATACAGATATATGTACACACACATATATACATACAGGCACATCAACACACAAAATTATGAAAAACTGGCATTTATTATCTCAGGATTTACCTCAATTGGGAGCAAAATATCTCTTTTTAAAATTCCCTGAAATGAAGCCCATCAAAACTAGTATCCTACTGTCTAGTATTCCCACATTATTATCCTTAGATCTAGTTCTGCCTCCTCTATTTACTAGACAACTCTATGACCCTGAACATCTCTGATCCTTAATTTTCCCATCTACAAAATGAAGACAATAATACTTGTTCTACCTACAGTCTCTCAAAGTGAGAATCAAATAAAATAAGTGATATAAAGCTCTCTCTACCCTTAAAGCTCTACCTAAATGTTAGCTATCTTTATGACCAAGTCTCTAACTACCATGAATCTCTTTCACTTTGTCCACTGTACTATTTAATCTCTGTCATTTAAAAGTCAGTGTTCCAACACAAATTCTACCTATGCCATAAGAAAAGACTTTCCTCTTTCTATCTGAAAGACAAATCACAACCATGTTTTTGTTTTTGTTTTAGTTTTCTTACATTCTTTTTTTAAATTCAATTTTATTTTCAGTTCCAAATTTTCTCCCTCCAACTCTCCCTCCCTCATCCCTCTAATACCATTGAGTCACTGAAAATAAATAAGCCAACATTCACATATCTAAATATAGAACACTATCATTAACTTCCTCCAAATTGGTCCAACAAAGTAAAGACAGATACAGTATTGAAATCAGAGTGGGAGGCTTAAAAAAACACATTTCAAGCATCAGCACAGATGTGCACTGGAGATGAGCTAAGCTGATAAGAACACATTCTAACTGCCAAGAAAATATGCTTCATTAGCCCCACCCAAGAAGGTCTGGGAAGAAAGAATGAAGTCACTAATGAAGAGAATGCTACCCTATTCACATTGTAGATCACCATCATCATAATTCACATTTCTATAGTCTTTAAAGGTTTACAAAGCACTTGAATACATAAATTCAACAACTATGTAAGGTAGCCAGGTTTATCCTCCTCATTGTACTGATGAGGAAATGGGTTCAGAGATTCCAACATTATTTAGGCAGCAGAGTTAGGAACTGAACCCTGGTTTTCTGGCTCCAAATCCAATGAATGATCTTTCTATTATACCAAGCTATCTACCTACCAGGTAAACCAAATGATATGTCTGAAAAGCATTCAATATTCATGGTCACAGAATCAAAGAGCTAAAAGGGATCTTAGAGATAATCAGAAAAGATGATATATGAGGGAACTGAAGTTCACAAAGGGTAAGTGTATCCAAGTTACACGACTGGTTAGTGACAGAACTACGAATAAAACTAATTCCCAAAGCAGAGCTTTCCACTGTAGCATCTTTTGGAGGACTGTAGTTCACTAAAACAAGCACAACTGGTCAACTGTCCTAAGACTCTGGGTATAATGAAAAGATCACCAGACCTGGAGTCAAAAAACCTCAAGTTCCAGATTTGCTACTTACTACTAGCTGTGTGCCATTCAACTGTCACTTAATTTCTCTAGGCCTCAATTTCTTTATCTATAAAATTAAAAGGTTGGCAGTGAAGGTCCTGGAAAATAGATAATTAAACATACCTCCTCCCTCAAGAAAGAGTAATAAGGGATTACTACACCAGAATATTGTCTATATTGTCAGCCATGATCTTTGTAGATGTTTCTGCTTGTTTTTCTTTGTCACAACATAGAATTCAATCTGGAGAGGGTGAGGGGGGATAGACAATAACTGCAATGTAGAGACAAAAGATATCAATAAAGCTCATCTTTAAAATAAGATATTTTTAAATGAAAGATTTGGAAACATTATGTAAATGTTTGACATACAAGTCAAGATCAACAGTAATAACCTCACTGAGCATAAGAGAAAAACTGACTAAAAGGCTAAATAATTTGCTTATGATTGCATAATCAGCCATTGATAGCGGATAAGACTTTGGTGCTTTATGGTAGTTTTGATGTTACAATATTAAGATAGAAAATATCATCCCAATCAAAAAAAAGGATTTTTGAGTAATTTACACAATAGTATCTGATATTAATTACAGCATATATTAACTCTGACTATTCACTGAAAGGACAAACACTGAAGCTAAAGCTTAACTATTTTGGCCACATCCTGAGAAAACAAGACTTAACTAGAAAAGACCCGGATGCTGGGTAAAATTGAAGGCAAAAGAAGAAGGGGATTACAGAAGATGAGATGGATAGATAGTGTTATAGAAGCAATGAGCACAAGTTGGGACAGACCTCAGGGGATAGTGGAGGACAGGAGGGTCTGCTGCACTATGGTCCACAGGGTCATGAAGAGTCAGACATGACTCAATAATAACAACAACAATCTTATACATATAAGAAAGGAAAATGGTATATTCCAGGGATGGGGATCCTGTGGCCTTCTAGGTCCTTGAGTGCAGCCTTTTGACTGAATCCAAATTTTACAGAACATATCCTTTTATTAAGAGGATTTGTTCTGTGAAGTTTGGATCCAGTTAAAGGGCCACACTTGAGGACACAGAGGGCCATGTGTGGCCTCAAGGCTGCAGGTTCTCCACCTCTGGATATTCTGTCAAAAACTCAAACAATAGTGACTGATTGTCAATGTTCAGAACTCTAAGCTAGGCACTGGGGGGGAAGTATGGATATAAATTTAGGTAAGACATGGTCCCTACCCTCATGGAGCTGACAAAAAAAAAAACATTAGATTTTCAATCAGAAGGCTTAGATCCTTTTTAGCTGTGTGACCCTGGCAATTTAGTTCCCCTCTCCAAGTCTCAATGTACTCATCTATAAAATGAGAAGGATTATACCAGATCTCTAAGGTCCCTTCCAGCAGCATCAGAATTCAAGGTTAAAGAGGATATTCTTCCAATAAAGTCTCCCTCCAGTGTTCTCAAAGGCTATGTCAGCACAATACAAGTTCTAGATGGTCTTACCAAGTTAGAAAAGCAATAAGCTGTGTGTCTATTCATAACTGTCGAAAGACTTAATCTCAGGAAGTTAATCATAGAATGATAACTTTTTTTTTTTTTTTGCCAAAGCAAGTCATGATATACCATCAACTAGCAGGAGTCCTTGACCATTTTTGTGTCCTGGACTCTCGTGGCAATCTGATGAAGCCTATGGACCCCTTATAACAATAATGTTGGTAGATGCATAAAATAAAATACAAGGATCACAAAGAAAACCAATTATTTTTAAATCTAGTTGTCAAGATATTTCTAAAACAATTTTATGGGCCAAGGTTAAGAAACCCTGCATTAAGGCATGGGTTTACAATGGTTGGGGAAATATCTGTATTAATGAAATCACTAACATTTCAAAGAATCAAACTAGGAATAGTTGGCCCTGTTCCAAAATAGATATCCTATTCCCTCAAGTCTACCAACACTCCAATCTTAGCACCAATGCTAAAGAATTCCCAAACACACACCTGAAATAGTTCTTTATTAGCCTATTTTAAATGTCACGTTTCAAAATCATCATTTGAAGGGAATTATCAAAGAAAGAAAAAGGCCTCTGGCCACATAATATATACCCTATATACAATTACATGTGTAAACTGTGCTAAAATGATTTGTGGTTATGGATGGAATGAGTAGACTTTCTTAAATGATCTTCTAGGAATTTTGGCGAACCACACCAACTTTTCAGAGAATTCCCAAGACAAAACCTATGAAACCCTAGACATGCCATAGGGAAGGCTAGGATAGATCCTTTTTGGCAGAAAAAGATTGGTTGTTTGTGTCACCAGTGATTCATCTCTCTTCCCTTTCTCTCTCTCCTAGCTCTGCCAGTCTCCTTTTAACATTCATGATGCCAAAAACCCAGGGTAAAAGCAATGACTCCAACAGTAACAGACAGAGAGTATCTGCCTATCGACAGAATGGCAGGGTGCTCAACAGTAAGAACCAGCATTTCCTCCCTAGGCTCCATGTAAAAGACTTTCATTCATTCTCACTCAGTCCACCTCAGAATTTTCTCATTATAAACTAAAGGGGATAATATTCCATTGAATCCCAAAATCCAAAGGGATCAGAAGGTTATCTAGTCCTACTCCTACCTGAAGCATGAATCCTTTCTAAAACATCTCCAGTGTGAAGTCAATTAGGCTCCACTTGAATAACTCCTGCAACTAAGAGCTCTATTTCCCAAGGTAGGCCATTCCATTGTTGGAGAGCTCTAATTTTAGGAAGATCTTTTTTATGTTAAACCAAAATATGCCTTCCTATAATTTCCACCCACTAATAATAATTCTGCTGAGAATGAACATAATAAATCTAATCTTTCACATGATAGTTCTTCATATAATTGAAGATAGTAACATGTATTCCTTAAGCTTTCTCTTCTCCAAATTCACTATCTCTAGATTCTTAAATATTCCTCATTTTACATCATTTTAAGACATCTCCCCTCTCCATTATTTTGGTCATCTTTCTATAGACATGCTCAGTTTGTCAATGTCCCATATAAAATATTGTCCCCAAAATTGAACACAATATTCCAGTTCAATAAATACCAAACACTTGTTCTGACCCAAGCATTGTATAGGGCACTAGGAATACAAAGACGAATAGTGATAGTCACTGCCCTCAAGGAACTTACTTTCTATTTCAGAAGTAGTTTAACACTAGGCAATGTCACTACCATCCACCTCCTTCATTCGGGCAACTATACTTTTGTTACTACAGTCCAAAATCAAATTAGGTTTTTTAGCTAACCAATCACACTGCTGGTTCACACTGAACTTGCAGTCAAACCCAAACCCTAGTGTTTGTTTTTCACACAAGCTGCTGCCTTAACAGACATGATTCCCTCGATGTGTAGTCATGTTAGATGACTTCAGGAAAATCATCACACTTGTCATTTTACAAATAGGGAAACTGAAATGCAGAAAAAAGCACCTTCCCCAAGGATGCAGTACAATTTAGTGGAAAGAATACTGGACTTGAAATGAGAAGACTTGAATCTGAATCCTGTGTTTGACACTTTAATAGCCACATGATCTATGAGAAAGCCCCTTAACTCCCCTGAGTCTTTTCTCCTCTGTAAGACAGGGATAATACTTACTTTGCAGAGCTGCTGTGAAGATCAAATGAGATAGTGCCTGGAAAACATTTTGCAGACCTTAAAATACTATGTAAATGTCAATTATCATAATTACAAGGAAGGCGTGAAAGCATATACTTTTAATTTTTACATGTAGGTAATTCATGAGAGAACTTGATGCATAATCCATGTCTTCCAATGACAACTAAACACAAGTATTGATGGAAATAATATCTATTTCTATAACACAAGATTTAATGAGTGCTTTCCCAGTAATACCTTGGTAAAGTATGTAACACAGTCAGCACAGTATTATCTCCATTTTAAAAGTGAGAAAAGTGAAGCTCTGAGAGGTTAAATGACATTAGACATGTCATATAGTTAGTGAGTCTGTTAGGACTAGGTTTCAAACCCAGTTCCCCTCATTCCAAACAAAGAATACTTTCTACTCCAGGATACCTTAGAGAAGGGCTATGTGCTACTGGCTTTAATTCACCCTCAGACATACTGTGGAAATATCAGATATGAATTCATTCTAAGGGGGGAAAAAAAGTAAAAATGCTAACCATTTCAAGATGGTTACCACTCTGGCTTCTTGCCACAAGGCATTACCCTTCTCTGCAGCGAATATATCATCGCCCATACTGGCCCCTGCCTCTGCAGTATCTTTTTTCCATAATCCCTTGCACTTATATGTGCTGTTATAGCAACATTTACCCTGTGAGGACTGGTACTGTTATCCCCATTTTGTAGATGGGACAACCAAGGCTCCCAAGGTCAGAAAGTTGATAGAAAAGAGAATCAAATCTATAACCCCGCCAAACCCTCTTCTAACCAGGGCTTTCACCACGTGACTGCATTTTTTTTTCTCTCCTGAACGTCTAAGTGAAGCCAAGGTCCCACACCAGCTAAGGGACCCACCGATCCCACCATTATGACCAGGCAAGCAATACACACACACATATTCTCTACCTCTCCTCTCCTCCTCTCTCTCTCTCTCTCTCTCTCTCTCTCTCTCTTTCTCTCTTTCTCTCCCTTTCCCCCCCTTCTCTCTCTCATCCATCCCCGCCTGGACAGCTCCCCCACCCCACCCCACCTCCCCTGCGGGGAACCCCTGCCCTCCCTGCCAAACCCTGTGGCTCCAAGCACCTGGATTCAGAGAGCAGGCCGGCTGCGGGCCGTCACGGGTGGGTCCGGCTCCCGGCTGGCTTTTCCCCACCTCGGGGGCAGGCAGGACCAGGCGGTCTCCTCTGGGATGGATGCTCGGCGCCTCCTCCCGCTCCCCGGCCCAGAGGGAGGTTCCTCAGGGCTGCGACACCGGCGCCTGGCCAGGAAGAAGGCGGGCCGAGGCCGCGGGGCCAGGGAGGACCTCCAGGGGACTGACTCACCTGCGGCCGAAGCCCGGGGCCGGGGCCCGACCAAGAGGCTGCGGTGGCAGCGGCGGCGGCCGGTCGCTGGGCTCAGCCATTCCCCGCTGCCCCGGATGGGGAGAGACGGCGGCGGCGCACTTCCTTAGCAACCCGTCTCCTCGGCCCACTTCCTTAGCAACGAGCTACCGGCTCCCGCTGCGATTTCAACCAACTTTATTGGTAGCCGGCGGTGAGCAAGGCTGAGTGCGTGCCCCAAGCGCGGGGCGGGGGCCCCAGGGCGTCGGGCTCCTCTACCTGGTGGGGGCCTCGGTTACACACTTATTGTTTTGGGAAAATAATCGCCTTACCCTCCTAATCTTGTTCCCCATCCTGCCCCTCCTCCTCTTCTCCCTCCTCCTCCTCTTTCCTCCCCCCTTTCTAGTTCCTCCTCCTGCCCCTCTCCCCTCCATTCCCCCCCTCCCCTCACTGCGCTAATTCTCTGGGAAATGATTCGAACCACCCGCCCCGCTCCGCCCCGAGAGATAGATGCAGAGGGGTACGGTGGGCATGGCGGGGTACCAGTCCTTGACTGGACTTGAGTGTGCTGTGTGACCTCGCGCAGGGCCCTTGCTCTCTCTGGGCCTCTGTTTCTTCTGTGAAGTGAAGGGTTTGAATTTAATAATGACTCACGTTTCTGTTTTCAGAAGTGGTGTGCAAACAAGGGCTTTGTTTTTCTTGATTTCTCAATGGGGGGGAAGAAAAGGTGGATCTGCGAATTAAATATTTTTAAAAGAAAAATCTTTAAAGCACTCCAAAAATGAATAAAAATGATTTGCAAATAGGTGTTTCTTTTTATTTGCTTTCTCAATTGGAGAGGAATAGAAGGGAGAATATGATGGTAATAAAAGCATAAAGCTCTCAAAATAATAACATGACTTGGATACATAAATTCATATGGTCACAACCATATAACTGAGCTAGGAGAATTAAATTTATCCTACTTTACAGAGAAGGAAGCAGACCCAAAATGAGAAAGTTACTTGCCCAGGACCCTATAGGGAGTTGTAACAGAGCTCAGACCAAAACCCAGAACCTCGAACTTGAATTCCAGAACTTCTGATTGTCTACTGAGAGTCCTTCCAATTCTAACCCTTCAAGGGGTCCTACTCCTTCTTGTAAATTTCTTTTCCTTTTTTTTCTTAAGACTCAATACAGTGTTTTCAGGTATAATATATGAAAAGTGCAAACCTTAAAGTGATATGTGTGTGTGTCAGTAATTATTACTATTGTTAGACAGCTTTATTAAATGTTTCATAAAATCCTAAATGTTGGAGCTGGAAAGAACCTTAGAACAAAACATAAATGCTTGGAGCTGAAGAGACCCTTGAAATCTCTGATCAGAACTTCATTTTACAGAATAGGAAAGTCAGGGCCAGAGCCAAAGAAATGCTGCAACTTGTTCAAAAATTACAAAGGATGTGTCTTTCCTGGGAATCCCACTCCTAAGGGTCCCTTTCCACTACATTACTACATACGTTACAATACAAGATTGTTGTAAGGAAAGTGCTTTGTGAAGCATGATGAGCTTTTGTTTTTATTATAACACGGGCTTACAGAGTATACCATCCATATTGTTGTTGTTCAGACATGTCCAGCTCTTCATTACCCCATTTGAGGTTCTCTGGCGAAGATGTGGTTTGCCATTTTCTTCTCCAACTCACTTTACAGAAGAAAAAACTGAGGCAAACAGGGGAAGTGACTTGCCCAGGGTCACACAGCTAGTAAGTGTTAGAAAGAAGGGTCTTCTTGATTCCAGGTCCAGAACCATATCCACTGAACCACCTCGTTGCCCTTGCACCATTCATATTAAGAGGTAGTAAATATCTGTGGAATGAATGGATGGATGAATGAAGTGAATGAATGCCAACACAAAAGTCTTTTGAAAATCATAGCTAACATTTCCTCAGCTGTGCTTATTCCCACTCTGCAACCCACTGCAGTGGTGCTAAAACAACCAGAGGTTCAGACAGATGAGAACCTCAGCCTTTTGGCAGCAGGTCCCTTAACCTCACTTGTCCCCAGATGTGGATTCCAAACTAGTGCTGACATTGACACAGCAGCCAAGTTCACTGGGGCTGGGGCTGGGGCTGGGGCTGGGGCTGGCACTGTGGGGTTGGCCAGCTCTGGAGCTGGAATTTGGACTGTGTTTGGAAGTCTCATCATCGGTTCTGCCAGAAACCCCTCCCTGAAGCAGCTGCTCTTTTCCTACTGCATCTTGAGCTTTGCCCTATTGGAGGCCATGGGGCTCTTTTGCCTGATGGTGGCCTTTTCACCATGTGACGGGCAATTTCTATCCCCGATGTTTCAGAATGTTCCTCCTCATCCTTCTGGTCCTTTCACATCTCTTCCATCCTGTGTAGACTTTCCTCTCCATTTTACCAGGCAGCCCTGGAGGAAGACATGGGCTCAGGCTTTGACAGAGGGAAGACAAATAAATACTGTATTAATAAGCAAAAGAAAAAAAGAACAGCACTTTCCTCACAACCACCCTGTGGATTAAGTACTAGTTGTTTTTTGTTGTTGTTCAGTTGTTTCAGTCCTGTCTGACTCTTCATTATCCCCATTTTGCAGATGAGGAGATGAAAAGATTTGACCTATACCATACAGTAAGTGGCAGAGAATCATAGGATTACAGATTTAGTGTTAGAAGAGACCTTAGAGGTTATTGGTCCAACACCTTCATTTTACAGGAAAAAACAGAGGGCCCAGAGGGAAAGTGCCTTCCAGCTTCCAGGTCTTCTAATTTACACTCACTCTAATTATCTTACTTCTCCACATTGTCTCCACACTGACCTTCTTCCTTTTGTCCTGGGGGGCAATTAGGATTCCTGTCCTCTTACCTAACTTCCCAGTACCCCACCCACACTATGGGCTCCCATACTTGGAACTCTCCCAGGGAGCTTTGAACTTCTCCACTCTGCATCCTATTAAATTTTATCAATTGTGTATCTCACTCTAAAGAGAGAGAGAGAGAGACAAAGAGAGAGAGAGAGAGACAGAAAGACAGAGAGAGAATGCTGATATTAATTGCTGATAACCTGTTTAACAGTGTTCCTTCTGCTTGAGGGAATTTGCAGGTCAGGATCAAAGAGACTCAATCTCTAAAAGTGATATTTTAGGTATATTGCACACCCCTAACTTGGTATCTTGTCAGGCACCTCTTCTTTCCTGCCCCCTCCCCCACCTAGCAGACCTTCTCTTGGAGCAAAGATACAAGAGTTCACCTAAGGCAGCTGAGACAGATCCTTCTAAAAGGATATGCAACATTCCATTTCTATAACCCTATATCTCTCAGACAAAAGTAGAGAGATGCATTTAAAAAAAAACAACTCTTCTCTGGGGCCAACGTTGAGTTTTGTCCTTCTGTTTTAATCTGTACATGTATTGTTTTTCTAATTATACTTAGCTTCACCCAGCATCAGTTTATATAAATCTATGTTCATCTGAATTTTTCAAATTTATCATCTCTTGTACTACAAGAACATTCCATTATAGCCATGAACCACAATTCCTTTAACCATTCCCCAGCTGAAGGCTAGCCACTCCAACAACTCATTATTAAGCTCAGCCCTACTACATGAATATGCCCATGTTCTTGTGACAATTACTTGACCCCAAGGGAGGCCACTGCCAGCAGGCTCTTTTCTAAACCAATGTCTAGTCCTCTTTTACCACATGTAGGAGTCCTGAGGTCTCAGGGAACAGAATGGAAGAATGGCAGCTGAGCCAGTAAGATCTCTCTTTTGATATCCTATTATCCCTACAGAGACTTCAAAGAACCCTGAAGTTGGATTTTATTGTTACTGATGTTTAGTTATAGTTGATTCTCTATGGCCCCATTTGAAGTTTTCTTGGCAAAGATGCTGAAGCAGTTTGCCATTTTCTTCTCCAGTTCATTTTACCAATGAGGAAACTGAGGCAAATAGGGTTAAGTGACTTGCCCCGGGTTTCCCAGCTAATAAGTATCCAAGGCTAAATTTGAACATAGGTCTTCTTGACTCTGGTCCAATGTTCTATCCATCTAGCTGCCCAAAAAAGGTAGGAATTAGGACCTCAGAATTCTAGTTGCCCAAGTCAGTTCTTCTCTCTAGGCTCCAATTTCCCCACTTGTAAGATGGCAGGCCTGGGTTAGAGGATGTCTAGAGTTCCTTCCAGTGTTAAGATTCCATATTCTAAAAAAAAAATTCCATATTCTATGTTTTAGGTCCCTTTCATCTGCTACATTCAAGCTCCATATTCCAAAATCTCTTCCGTCTTTGTCATTTTCCCAGTCATATGCTGTTATTGGATAGCACATTCAATATTTCTTTGAAGTTAGGTGGGATACAGAAACACCTTTGTGGCTAAAGATGAGAGCAATGTTACTGACTTATTTTTTAAAGCAACTATTTTAAGGGTAATTCAATATCACTTAAAAGAAAGTGGTGGGGTTGAAGGATGTTGGAGGAAAGGCTTCTAAATAAGTGATTACTAAATCAGGAACTATAAAAGAAATTGCATCTCAAAGCATCTTAAAAAAATAAATAAAATACTCACATTAATGGAGCTTGGATAGAGGCCCAGGCCCCCAGTTCTGCTTGATGGGTCTGTTCTGGCTACCTGCCAGATGTTCACCTTCCAGGAGAAGTTGCCTATCTCTAACAAAGGCTCTAGTGGAGGGGATCGAGCTAAGGGTTTCCATTTTCACAGTTTAGATGCTTCCCTAAAAAATTCCTTCAGTAAAGTAACTGCTAATTGGTCCTGCCACACTGACTTAGATAGTTAGAAAAGGATAAATACAAACTCTGCAGGGTTGCTTGGCCTTTCATTGGCCTAATGCCTGGATCCAGCATAGTTGGTGAGAAAATTATTTCTGTTTCAACCTCCATAGGTTCAATCAATCAACAAATGTTTCTGGAGACACTCCATGGAGCATTTTCACTGACTGTCCCCCATGCCTGGAATGCTTTCCCAACTCATCTCCACCTCCTAATTTCCCCAACTTCCTTCAAGACACTGCCAAAATCCCTCCCATCTTCTACAGGAAGCCTTTCCAGATCCACCTCGATTCTATTGCCTCTTCTCTATTATTTTCTGTTTATCTTCTATATACCTTATTTGTGTATAGTTGTTTACCTATTGTCTCCCTCATTAGACTGGAGGCTTCTTGAGAGGGACTGTCTTTTGCTTTTCTTTTTATCTCCAGAGCTAAGTATAGGGCCTGGCACATAGCAGGCACTTAATTTGTATTTAATGACTAACAAACTAATTTGAACCCGGTTTATGCCGGATTGCAGTCTGTATTCTTGTGGCATGAATTTATAAGGACAGTGTTAGGAACATTGATATCCACAATGAGCTGAGACTAGTTACGGACATCAAGAGAAATATTTTGAAAGGGCTCCTTTAAAAAAGGGAAAAGGACCCATGTGTAGAAAAATATTTATAGCAGCTCCTTTTGTCGCCAAAGAACTGGAAATTGAGGGAATGCCCATCAATTGTGTGATAGTTGAACAAACTGTGGTATATGACTGTAATGGAGTACTATTGTGCTATGAGAAATGATGAGCAAGTAGATTTCAGAAAAAACCTGGAAAGACTTACACGAACTGATGTAAAGCAAAGTGAACAGAACCGAGAGAATCATGAACATAATAACAGCAACATTTTGCAGTGATCAGCTTTGACAGGCTTAGATCTTCTCAGCAATACAAGGATCTAAGACAACTCCAAAAGACTCATGATGAAAAATGCTATTCACATCGAGAGAACTATGGCATATGATGAGGTGTAAGCTCTGGGACTACCCCTCCTTGATCTCTCCTTGAATCTTTGAGGAACATGCTCTGGGAAACCCCTTGCCTATCAAAATATCAAATCACCCTTGCATTGACCTCATTAACTCCACCTGAAGTCCCTCCCCAAACTCATTACTGGAGTTTGACCTCATGGGCTCCTCCTGAAGACCCTCCCCAGGCTCCTCCTCTAAACTACCCCTAGATTCCTCTGTATATAAGACCCCATCTTCCCTCCATCTGTGTGAGAGCACCTGAAATGGCCTAGCATAGACTTGCTCTGTGAGAGCGCTGTGGAATAGCTTAGCATAGACTTACTCTGTGTGAAAGCTCCATAAAACAGCCTAGCATAGACTGGCTCCTTAAGAGTCTACCCCATATCTTTCAATAAACTTTACTTTTTCTTTGGTTGAGAAGACTTGAGTGGAATTCTTTCAGCAGGACCCGGCATGTTGGTATTTTGGGGTCTCAGACAGCCCTTTACTCTTTGGGCACCTCTTCATTTTTATGGTTCCCTGAAACTGGGAAACACTGCTAATCTCAAGCTGTTCCCCAGCTGGCACTGGAAGGTACTTAAGCCTCTTTCCTTCCCTATTGCTTTCTTGTCCTCCAAGTAGCTTGGAGGTGTGGTTTTTTGCGGGTTTTTTTGTGTTTTGTGTTGTTTTTGTGGGCCTCTCCTCTCAGGTCCCATTAGGTCAGACAGCCTGACCTCAGGTTCTCTGTCCTGTTTGGTTGTGTTGGAGAACATGGACATGTATGCAGCTTCTGAAGAATGGAGGACAAGGACAGATGCCTCATCTGGAAGTGTGAGCCAGATTCTTTCAATTCTCTCAGCACTAGGGAATTGGGAAAACTCAAGGTATTTTTTTGTAGGTTTTTTTGTCCTGTTTTGTTTTGTTTGTTTTTTGAGGCTTACTCTCAAACATTCCTTTATGGAGAAAGGGACTTCCAGGGACTTCCTATGCCTGTAACTCCCAAAAGTTCGTCTTTGGGTTATCTTTTACAGCACTGGGAAAAATTTAGTTCCTCTGGATACCTTAAAAAGGAGAAGCTAGTGTTTTTTGCAACACTGTTTGGCCTCGCTATCACCTAGAAAACCATGAATCGTGGCCTGTTTTGGGGACTTCAAAAGACAATACTCTCTTGCAGTTAGAATTATACTGTCATAAAGAATAAAAATGGTTAGAAGCTGCCTATTTGCTGGCCTTCATTGAACTGTCTCCAAACATGGTTCTCAGGAAAGAGTGTGAGATGCTTAAAGTTAGAGCCTCTCCACAAAGGGGAAATGGGGACCAATTAAATGACCCCCTTCCTATGGCTTTGGCCCCAGCCCCTTCCCCATCAGGAACCAGTCCCACTGAGGCAGCCCCCCAGCCCCTTCTGCTGGACCTCAACTCTTTTCCCCCTGGGTTCCCTTCCCTTTTCCTCTAACCCAACACCCTCATTTCCTGCCCCCTACACCATCCATATCTACTACCTTGCATCTCCAAGCATGGCCCCTTCCCCCTCAGGGACCCCTGTTCAGGTCCTAGCCACTGGTCTTGCTGAAATGCCTCCCTCTGTAGCCCTTTCCCCTGAAGTAACATCCACTCAGGCCTCAGGTCCTACCCCCATGGCAACACTAGGGATATCTTCTCTTCAGACCCCTTCCCCTCCTCAGGTGTCAGCTGACCTTCCCCCTTGCCAGACAGATCCCCCAGTCTTTCAGTCTGATTTGGTTCAGCCAGCACCCCCCAGTCATTCTCTCACAGGATGTGGGGCTTCCAGTCTCTCTTCCCCAGCCCCTGTCCCCACAGCACCTCAGGATTTTTTCCCTTAAGGGAAGCTGCTCTCTCAGCTGGTGGGACAACTAGAGTGCATGTCCCATTCTCCATTTCAGATCTCAATCAAATTAAAGAGAAACTGGGTAAGTTCCCTAAAAACCCCACAAAGTTTACTGAAGGCTTTTGGGACTTAACCCTACAGTTTGAGATTTTTGGGGGTGATTTGCATATCCTCTTCTCTACCTGTTGTTCCACTGAGGAGAGGAGGAGAATCTGGGAACAAGCCCAAAATTTTGGGAATCGTTTGGCTAGCAATGACCCCAGAAAATACCCCCCAAAAACAACTGCTGTTCCCACTGGTGACCTAGGATGGGATTATCAGATCCGAGAGGATAGAAAGAAGAGAGACTTTGCCTATCGGAAGGCCTAAAAATTGCCTTTCAGAAGCAAGTAAATTATCAGAGGATTAGAGAAATTTCCCAGACAAATCAAGAAAACCTCACCCTTTTCCTAGATAGACTGGTAGAAGCTATTAAAAGGTATACAAATTTAGACCCTGAATCTACGGAAGGGGCAGCAATTCTTAACATGTATTTCATTACTCAGTCTGCCCCACATATGAAGAGGAAACTGCAGAAATTGGCAATGGGACCCCAAACACCTCAGGCTCAATTACTGGAGACGGCCTTTGGAGTCTTTAATAACAGAGACCTGGTTGCAGCAGAGGAGAAAGAACGCAGGGAACGCACCAGAGACAGAACATGCTCGATTCTTGGCTGCTGCCATGGTCAGGAAAAGCCCCTCCAGGGGACCCCCTTGGAGGAAGCCTAGTCACTTGGGCGAGGAAAAACCTGCTTTCAATGCCACAAGGAGGGTTACTGGTCCAAGGAGTGCCCCTCCAGGATGTTCCCCCAGAAAGAGCCCCAGGAATCAATGCCTCTAGCAACATGCCCATCTGACCAGGAGGGACATTGAAGGAAGGATGGTCACCAAGGTAAAAGTGGTAGAGCCATCTCCCAGTATCCTGTCCTCCACTCTTCTCAGGACTTGGAATGATGGGAAGCCTGGGGCTTAGCAGTGCTCCCACCTCCTCCATTTCCCTTGCTGAGCCCTGGGCAAGCATAAAGGTCGAAAATAAGGTTACCTGATTTCTGATCGATACAGGAACTACATTCTTTGTTTTGGTTAGTTACTCTGGCCCTACTTAGGCCTCGACCCATCAGGTCAGGGGCATTGAAGGGGAAACTAAGGGATGTCTCCAGACATAAGCAGTCCCTGCCTGTTTGAGGCTCTGTTGTTTGAACACTGCTTCCTTATGCTCTCCTCTTATTCTGTCCCCTTGTTGGGAAGGGACCTGTTGGTGAAATTGGGAAGCCAGTTATCTCTAGTTAAGCCTCCCAGATCTCCCCATGTTCCCTCAGAGCGTGGGAGATAGTTGAGTCAATTGTTTGGGATCAGAAAATTCCTGGGTGAGCTATTTATGTCATCCCAGCATTTGTTTTTTGACTCCTAGGTCCTAAAGTGCCCCCCCACTGTGGTCTATATGCATTTAAACCCAAGGCCTGGGAGGAACTGCAGCCATTAATGGCTACTCAAGGCCCTGACTCATTCTGTCCAGAGTGGGGCCTAGAGCAGGTGAGAGCTTTTGAGACTTTTCAGCTTTACCCCAATAGTCTCTATGATGATGGAAGGAGAGAACAGGCGTTGGGAGTTGTTGCCTGTTTTTGAAAAGCTGCTATGGCTTTCCATGTGCTAAATGTCCATGGAGCAGTTTAGAAAGGAAAGGGATATCTGACAGTCTTTTGGCCTTGACATAGTCATCTTTAATTCCTACCAGGGAAATTGTTCTTTTGCCAAAATTTTCTTGTGCCTGTTTTGGTCTTTGTTTGCTTAACCTCTTTGCCAGGTTTGTCTTCTCCAGGGTTTAAGTTTCAAGTTCTCCAGCCCACTGGACCTGGCATCAGGTGTGTTCCAGAGTCTGACCCCTTGGATGTGAAGGCTGACCCCCTTGAATGGGACCTAGAGAGGCAGGGACAGCTCTACGCCCCTTGCCAGCAGGAAGCACTTATAGAAGCTGAGACCTTCTCCCTTTACCCCAAAGGAATTTGAGGGGGGAATGATGAGGTGTAAGCTCTGGGACTACCCCTCCTTGATCTCTCCTTGAATCTTTGAGGTACATGCTCTGGGAAACTCCTTGCCTATCAAAATATCAAATCACCCTTGCATTGACCTCATTAACTGCACCTGAAGTCCCTCCCCAAACTCATTACTGGAGTTTGACCTCATGGGCTCCTCCTGAAGACCCTCCCCAGGCTCCTCCTCTAAATCACCCCTAGATTCCTCTGTATATAAGATCCCATCTTCCCTCCACCTGTGTGAGAGCACCTGAAATAGCCTAGCATAGACTTGCTTTGAGAGCACTGTGGAATAGCTTAGCATAGACTTGCTCTGTGTGGAAGCTCCATAAAACAACCTAGCATAGGTTGGCTCCTTAAGAGTCTACCCTATATGAAAAAACCAGAACTGAACAGAAAATTTGAAAATCAAACACAAGAAGCATGAGGAGGTAAACATGGGAAAGAAATCATAAGGAACTCATCAAATTTGAATTATTTATATGCCAATATGGAAAAATGATAATAGTAACTTATGAAACTTTTCTTAGTATGAGGATAGCTGAAGGGAATACAAATGTGTATATATATATATATATATATATGTGTGTGTGTGTGTGTATACTTACATATATGTCTATATAGGAGGCTATATATGTGCATGAATACATATCTGAGCATGTGTGTATATGTGTATATAGAGAGTATAGGATGAATTGAATGTGAAGGGATGATACTTTAAAAGGCGAAATTCTGAGGTGGGAGAGGACTAGAATGAGAGGAGACAGGGAGAGACA
>CM053595.1:65621459-65636886 GCA_028646575.1 Pseudocheirus occidentalis
AAGAGGCAAGAGAAAATTGTTACAATGGAGGGGAAGAACAGGAAGGTGAAAGGGAATGGGTCAACCTTACTTTCATTGAATTTGGCTTAAGGAGGGAATAACATACATACTCAATTGGGTATCTTACCCTACAGGAAAGTAGGGAGGAAGGGGATAAGAGGGAAGATGATAGAAGGGGGGCAGATTGGGGGAGAGGGTAGTTAGAAGCACACATTTTTTGAAAAGGGACAGGGTCAAAATAGAAAACAGAATAAGTGGAGAATGGAATAGGATGGAGGGAAGTATAGTAAGTCTTTCACAACATAACTACTGTGGAAATGTTTTGAATTGCTTATCTATATTGAATTGCTTATCTTCCCAGTGTGGGTAGGTGAGGAGGGAAGAAGGGAAAGAATCTGGAAATCAAAGTTTTAAAAACAAATGTTTAAAAAATTGTTTTTTACGAAATAAGATATACAGGCACTAGGGTATAGAAATCCATCTTGCCCTACTAGAAAGTTAGAGGTGGGGATGGGGGAGGATATAAGAGAGAACAGATTGGGGGAAGGGGTATGCAGTATGCTTTCTATCTTGGGGTGAGGATAGGGGAAAGGTGGGTAGAAAATTTATAACTCAAAATCTTGTGGAAATGGATGTTGAAAACTAAAAATAAATTTTAAAAAAGTATCACCCCTTTTTCTTTTTAATAGATATTTTTGCATTTTAAATTTTATTATTTATTTTTAATGCTCTTTTAAAAAAATTTTTGAGTTCCAAATTCTCTCTCTTCTTTCCATCCCTCCTCCACCCACTGAGAAGGCTAGAAATGTTTTTAGCAATTATATGCATGAAGTCATGCGAAACACATTTCTATATTAGCTACACTGCAAAAAATAGCAAGAAAAATAAAGAAAGAGAAAAAATATACTTCAATTTATACTCAGGTTCCATCAGTTCTTTCTCTAGAGGAGGATAGCATTTTGTATCAAGTCCTATGGAATTATCTTGAATCATTGTATCACTGAGAATAGCTAATCATACACAGTTGATCATCATACAACACTGCTGTTACTGTGCCTAATATTCTCCTGGTTCTGCTTACTACACTTTGCATCAAGTTCACATAAGTCTTTTCAGGATTTTCTGAAACCATCTTGGTCATTTCCTATAACACAATAGCATTCCACCATAATCATAT
This sequence comes from Pseudocheirus occidentalis, assembly GCA_028646575.1. Lineage (NCBI taxonomy): Eukaryota > Metazoa > Chordata > Mammalia > Diprotodontia > Pseudocheiridae > Pseudocheirus > Pseudocheirus occidentalis. The sequence continues at coordinate 65,622,637 of CM053595.1, forward strand.
ACCACAATTTGTTTAGCCAGCTCCCCCAGTTTTTTTGGTTTTTTTTTTGCTTTTTGGAGGGGGGAAGACAGGGCAATTGGGGTTAAGCAACTTGCCCAAGGTCATATAGCTGGTGTTAAGTGTCTGAGGTCATATTTGAATTCAGGTCCTCCTGACTCCACAGCCAGTACTCTATTCACTGCATTACCTAGCTACCACCCCTACTTTTCTTAAAACAAGCTACACAAATAATTTTCTTAACTCATGTTTTATTTAAATAAAGTTAATAATTTAACAATTTTAATATTAACAGTAACACAATCTTAAATGTACAATAAAATAATGCAAAATAAAAAAATATTTATTGATAAAATCATTTCTAGTTTTATATTTATAACAAGAAAAATAACTAGAATAAACAGCATTATGAATGTGCTACCTGGGCTTTTTTTGTGTGTCTGGTGTCATTGACAGTATTGCTGCTAGTAATTCTTTTTCTACCATGAATCAAGACCAACATTTATCTTTATAATACCTACTACAGAAAACTCCATCTCACACATGGAGAACATAGATAGTAGTAAAATTTATGTTAGCTTCTTTGATAAAGCAGCAGACTCTGATCACCCACAGCTTTTGTTTCAAAGTCCTATCACAAGACAAATCTATTAACTCTGCTTGTTCAGGTGGAGTAAAACCAAACATATAGTGTTTGTTCATAGCAAATCGGTTCCTTTTCTATCCGTATTTAGAACTATTTAGGTCTTCTTTATAATAACACAGTGGCGGCTCCATGACCTCAGTTGTGGTCTATTGGTTGGAAACCAGTAGTTGATATGTTCTGGTGTTTGTGGTACTGATTATTTGTTTTGTTGTTGTTATTGTTGAAATGCACCCATATATACAAAGTACAGTATAGGGTACTCTGATGTTTCTTTTGGTAGTACCACAATTGGCTAAATAAAGGAGTTGGGAGGGGGGGAATAAATATCTAGGTCCCATTTAAAACAAAATGGGAATAGCTTCTATAGACCAGTCAAGTGATTTCTTCTATTTCACTTATGAGATGAGTACTTTTTAAAATTGGGGAACATCAAAATATTATTTGGTAAATTTGTTGTCCATAACACTCACCAGTCACAAATCTAGTTACTTTATCTTTTCAGGATCAGAATTTGAATGGAGAACTCTGCGCTATTTTATTTAAAGTTCAAAAATCTACCATATATCAAATTTCAAGAGGTAATTTCTGTTATAAGGGAATTTGTTTTGGCCTTATTAATATTACTAAGAAAAATGACAATTTCTTCTTTTAGTTCAAATATCCTTTAAAGTAGTTTGGCATGGAAAAAGCCAGTTTGTTTTTCAATAATATAAAAATGTTCTATATTCTGCCTTCGTATTGTCATACAGTTTTGCAAAGAATCTTCTTTTTAATTGACTATTTTTTAAAGTGCTATTCTTTTTTATCCACTCTTATAAAAACTTGAAAAACTGTATATAGCTCCTCATTCATTCCTATCTCTTGATACAAACCATTGTCCTTTTTGTAGGCCTCTGGCCCCAGACTACCCAGAACACACCTGATCTGCTTGACTCCTCACACAGTTTGGATAATATGGAAGTCAATAACTTCACTACTACCAGTGAAATGGAGGATCACCAGGCCTTACCATCTGCCCTGCTACTGCATCCTCAGGCCTTCCAGGTCTTACCATCAGCCCTATCTCTGTACTCTGTAGTCCAGGGGCCTGTCATCTGCTTTACTTATCTAACCTAAAGACCCCTGGGCCTTTCTGTCTGCCTAGGATCTGAACTTTCTTTTATGTGTTATCTCCTCCATTACAGTTTGAGCTCCTTGAGAACCAGAACTATCTCATTTTCTCTTTGTGTACTCAGTTCTTAGTCTATAATAATAAGTTCTTAATCTTTTTCATTCACTCATACCAGTTATATATTTATCCATCACAAAAGGATGTTTGTTATTATATGTTTAAAAAATGAGAGACAAAAAATTTAAGACACTGAAGTTTAGGATTATCAAAATTTTCAAGTAAATGACAAAATATAAATAAATGAATGATAAATGCTAGGGAGGCTATGGGAAAATAGATACATTAATGTACTCTTGGTGGATCTGTGAGCTGTTCTAGATATTCTGGAGAATTTGGAACTGTGCCCAAAAAGTTACTAAACTGTGTATATGTTTTGACCCAGGGTCTATACTCCCAAAGAGATCACACAAAGAAGAAAAGAACTTAGGCACAGAAATATTTATAGCAGTCCTTTTTGTGGTCACAAAGAATTGGAAACACAGAGTGCTCATTAATTTGGAAATGGCTGAACAGGTTATGTCATAGGAATGTGATAGAGTACTATTGTGCTGAATATAAGAAATTATAAAGGAGATAGTTTCAGAGAAACCTGAAGAGACTTGTATGAACTGATGCAAAGTGAAATAAACCGAATAAGGAGAACAAGTTATATGATAGCAACGATATTATAAAAATAAACAGCTTTGGGGTGGCTAGGTGGCACAGTGAATAGAGCACCGGCCCTGGAGTCAGAAAGACCAGAGTTCAAATCTGACCTCAGACACTTAACACACACACACAAAAACTAGCCGTGTTCCCTTGGGCAAGTCACTTAACCCCAACTGCCCTACCTTCCCCCCTTCAAAAAGCAAAAAAAAATTAAAATTTAAAAAAAAGCGTAGTGTCCTTTAAAAAAAAACCCAGCTTTGAGAGACTTAGGAACTCTCATTAACATGGTGATCAACCACAATTCCAGAGGACTCATAATAAAAAATATGCTACCCTCTTCCTGACAGTGAGGTAATAGATGCACAGAGCACATTAAGATGTATGTATTTGGGATGTGGCTGATGTAGAATTTATTTTGCTTGATTATGTACATTTGTTACAAGGTTTTTGTTTTTCTTTCTAAAATAGGCAGAGGAGGTAGAAGGGAGAGAAAGTGAATTTTTGTTCATTAAATTTTTTTTTTTTTTTTTTTGCTTTTTGGAGGGGGGAAGGCAGGGCAATTGGGGTTAAGTCACTTGCCCAAGGTCACACAGCTAGTAAGTGTTAAGTGTCTGGGCAGGATTTGAACTCAGGTCCTCCTGACTCCAGAGCTGGTGCTCTATTCACTGCACCACCTAACCACCCCAAAAATAAAAATTTTAAAAAGAAAATTTCAAGTAATTCTTTAGGAACCTTGAGTTATTTCATTTTTCTTGAAGTTGCAGGTTTCTTTGAAAAAAAAAAAAGAAAACCAATTTATTAGAAGATTAAATGTTGAGGCATATGACAGATATTTCTGGAATTTTTACCTTCCACATAAAGATTGTTTAACTTGGACTTTAACACACGTTGGAGTTCAAATTCAGCAAAGAGCACAATCACACAACCCATCTGTGCCATGGAGCTATGTCATGACTTCAAGTCATGGCAGATCACTCCTGTATTAATTAAAGATTCTCAGAATTTATGTATACCTTAGGAAACAGTGACTATGTTGCATTTATAGTAAGTTAGAGGCAGTTCTTCCATATTAGTCTTATTTGGGTTTGAACTTTGTTTTCAAAGGAAAAATGGGTATATTTATGTAGAGGTTATATTTGAAAATGTCCAATCATTTTGACAGTTGCTTTGAGTTCCTTCCCCACCTAGGGCCCTCTTACACAAGGGAGTCCCACAGTTTGGAAAACTCTAGTCTAATCCAACACCCTCATTTTAAAAATATGGAAACCCAGAGAGATTAACCACTGTGTTCAAGAACAGACAGACCATTAGTAATAATAATAATAGTAGGATTTGGACCCAGTATTCTATTCTAAATTTAATTTTCCTTCAACCATACCAAGCTTGCCAATGGATACACATAATTAGCAATTTAGTAATTATGGGGTTTTTGTTGTTCTTATTGTTCATGCATTGCAGTCCTCTCTGACTCTTCACGAGCCCACTTGGGGTTTTCTTGGCTAAGATATTGGAGTGGTTTGCCATTTCCTTTTCTAGGTCATTTTACAGATGAGGAAACTGAGGCAAAGAGGGTTAAATTACTTGCCCAGGGTTTCATCGCTAGTAAGTATCTAGGCTGAATTGGAACTCAGTTCTTCTGGATTCCAGGCCAGACACTCTATCCATTGAACTACCTAGTTATCCTATAATTATTGTTTTTGCCATGTTGTAAGCTCCAAGACTGTCTTATTTACCTTCCTATCTTCCCCAACACCAAGCACAATAATATACATAGAACAGGCTGTTAATTAATTAAATAGTTATTGAGCAAATGAGTATGGTTTATATGTTTGCCTTTGACCCCTGAAAATCCTGCATACTCAATGTTATACCAGTATACTCCTTAATTCTTCCTAAGACTGGGCTTTGTTCCTCCCAGCTACTCAAATCTCTAAGTGGTGGGTGGGTGGGTGGGTGCTGTTTGCCCTTCCAGGGAGTGTTGGAAGGGTTTTCTTACTCTGTGCAAACAGTGTATTGAAAAACTTTTAAAAATAGACTTTAGAATAGAAAAACCAAACGTCAGAGTAGGAAGGGATTGGCTCTCAAAGAATGTCAGAAGAAGAACTTAGAACACAATGTCAGAGATGGAAAAGCACTTTAGAACATAGACTACAGAATGTTGAAACTGGAAGGGACCTTAAAACATACATCTCAGAATGGAATGTTGTATGTGCTGTCAGACCCAGTGGTTTTGTTAGTTGTTTTTGCTTAACTGTTTTCCTTTGTGTTCTTTGGGGGAAGGGTATACTGGGAGAGGACAGCAGTACCTAAAACAAAACCCTAAAGAATCAACAAAACTTTTTTTTTAATCCCAAAGAATGCCAAAGTTGGAGCATCAGAACATAGAACAAGGAATGCTGGAACTAAAAGCAACCTTAGAACAAAGAATATAAAATGTTACAACTGACAGAGATGTGAGAGCATAGAAAATAAGGTGCCAGAACTGATTAAATAGGACCTTTGAGACCAGCAAGATGAACAATCTAATTTTACAAATGCCGAAGCTGAGACACAGAGAGATGAAGCCACTTGGCCAACATCACATAGATAGTGGGCGAGCCAGAATGAGACTAGGTTCTGGTCTAGAATCCTTTTTACTATAAACCACAAAAAAATATACCACCACAAAGGAATGGTGCCAAGCTCACTGGTGAGAATCCAGGAGTTAGTCATGTTTGTGAGTCCAATGCTCAACCTTAGCAACCAAACAGGTTTTCAACAAAGAAACCAGTAAATAAACATCAATAAACATTTATTAAGTGCCGACTACATGCAAGGGATTATGCTAAGCACCATGGGGTACAAAAAAGGGCAAAAAGTCCCATCCCTCAAGAAACTTACAATTTATATGATGGGAAAACTGAGTGAGGAGACCTCCTCACTCAGGTCTCTCAAGACAGATCTCCATTTAGGCAAAACTGTAAACACCTCCATAGGAATTAAGGTGTTAACTGATAAGAACTCACTGATAACAATTTACAGCCCTAACACCCCTCCCGTATTCAGGGATTTGCTTTTGATCTCAGATCAGAGCCTGAAGCTTAGATAACTGAAGGTATAGGGACTGGAGCTATGATTTCAAATGGTATAGGGAGCTCTCAGATGAGGAAAATTTCTTCTATTTAAATCAGCCCTACTCTGCAACTTAGATTCATAGGAGTCCTTACCCAGAGGTCTGTGAACCCATAAGGGCTCTTTATATAGAAGGGGGGGGGAGATAGGGAGCAGCTATGAACTTGAATGGGAAAAGTATTACATCTGTATTTTCACTAAACACTAACTGATTTTTAAAACATCAAAACCATTCTTAGAATCAGTTGATTGTTTTCACCACACTATCTGAGCAATCCGTGATGCCAAAGAGGTTAAGTGCCTAGAGTATTGAAAGGCTTAGAGCAGTGGTTCTCAACCTTCCTAATGTCGCAACCCTTTAATACAGTTCCTCATGTTGTGGTGACCCCCCCCACTGTAAAATTATTTTCATTGCTACTTCATAGCTGTAATTTCGCTACTGCTATGAATCGTAATGTAAATATCTGATACGAAGGATGTATTTTCATTGTTACAAATTGAACATAACCCACAGGTGTTGAGAACCACTGGTTTAGAGATTTGCTGAGATTATACAGTCAGAATACAGAGACAGAACTGGAACTCAGCTCTTCCTTGGTTTCAAAGCCAGTTCTCTCTCCACCATTTCAGGCTGCCTCTCAGTAAAAGTAAATAATGGGGGAAGATTTTGTGTATTGGGACTTTCCCCAGCATTGTTTAAATCATGTATGTGCCCATTTGCTTTGCCTAAACTTAAAACCAGCCCTTGCCTTCTGAAGTTTGCCCTTAAGAAATGTAATCTTCCTTCAAATGCCTAGGAAACTAGGAATATATGTATAACTACTCTCTTAGTGTGAATGAATTGCATAGTGGATAGAGCCTAGGCTTGGAGCCCAGGAGATCTGAGTTCAAATTCCACTTTAAATATTCATCATTAGCTGGGTAGTCACTTCCCTCTAAGCCTCCTAGTGCTCTCCTGTGTAAATGAGGACAATAATAGCACCTACCTCAAAGGATTATCACACAGAAAAAAGGATCAAAGGATTATTGCCCAGGAGGTGGAGCGTACTTTATCTAGATCCTAGATCGTCTAATCCAGCCCTCTCACTTGACAGGTGAGGAAACTGAGGCCCAGAGAGGTTTGATAATTTGTCCCAAATCTCACAGACAGTAAAGATGAGGATCTGAACCTGGGTCCTTCAAGTCTGGTGCTTTCCACTGTTCCAAGCATTCTTTGCCAACCTTAAAGTGACATTTAACTGCAAACTATGATTATAATGATAATTATAATGCAGGTCACAAGGATAAGAAAGACAAGGGGCCTGGAAGTTGAAGGGGGTGCTAGGAGGGAGGTAGGGGGTAGGTGGCAAAAGACTCCCCAGTATTCGGTCTCAATACAGAAGGAGGCATTTAATAAATACCACTGACTGAGACTGGAGGGATACTTTTAGAGATTTCACGGGTGTTGAGGGAAGAGTACAGGGTTAGGCCTCTGCCTGGGGAGAGAATTTAAGTTTATACTCCACTTTGGAGCCTTTGGCAAGTCACTTACTCTCCCTAAACCTTGGTTTCTTCCACTGTAAAATAATAGTTTCTAAGTTCCCTTCTAGATCTAATATTCTATGTTCTAACATAACTTCCAGCTTTGACTTGCCACATTTTATGAATTAAGCTCTTTCCCAGCCCTGACAGTCCATCTTCCAAATTCTGAGGTCACTTCACTTCTGGTATTCTAAGATCTATAGGTTCAAATGTAGTATTCATCATTATAGATTTCTGCAACATTCAAAGCTTCTTTAGCTATGACCCCTCCTGGGGTATTTACATTCTAAAAGGGAACTCTTGAAGACTAATAACCCAAAGGAATGAATCTCTAATGGTGGATTTTCAGATCCCAGCTGATAATGTAATGGGTAAGGCAAGGGAAAAGAAGGGCGTAGAGAGATCTTTTTTGGGCAGGGGGAAGTCAGCATGTCCCATATATCACACTGGGAGGGTAAAAGGGGCTTGCTCACCCAAGGTGCCGGGAGATTCACCATGCTGGCAGTATTGTTTTCCCTCTTCTTGCTGAGCTATTTAGCTGTGGGGGATGGGGAGAACTTCTGGGAAATCTCTTTTGTTTGTCCCCCTCCTGGTGTTTACTCAGTTCTGCATGGGGTCCACACTTGAGGCTTGAGAGGCCCCACATCCTAGACTCTTAATAATGGATTAGATGCTGAAGCAAACGGAGCCTGCTCGCCCTTAAATAATGTTATTTGAAGGAGAAGGCCTGGGGCTTGAAATAAATCAGGTTTCAGGCAAGAATTTGAATTAACATTGACAACATAATCCACAGTCCTTCAGGCCACTGTTTTCCTCTTGTCATCACCACTCTGACATGGCAGACTGTAGTGAGAGGTGGGGGTGGGGAGTTTTCAGGCTGCTGGAAGCTCTTTTATTGAACTATTATGATTCTTTGAACTTACTAGCGAGGATGTAATAAATTTACTAATAATAACAGCTCGTGCCCACGGTGCTTTAGAGTTTAATAATAACTCACATTTATATAGGATTCTAAGGCTTGTAGAGTGCTTCACTCCACAACATTCCTGTGAAGTAGGTGCTATTATTATCCCCATTTCACAGACCAGAAACTGAGGTTCAGAGAAATGGTGACTCTTCCAAGGTCATACACATGCTAAAACTTAAGATCATAGATTTAGAATTGGAAGGGACTTGAGAAACAATTGGACTCAATCCCCTCATTTTATAAGGGTTGATTTTTTGGCTTTTTTGGAGGAGGGAAGGCAGGGAAATTGGGGTTAAGTGACTTGCCCAAGGTCACATGGCTAGTAAGTGTTAAGTGTCTGAGGCCAAATTTGAACTCAGATCCTCCTGACTCCAGGACTCTATTCACTGTACCACCTTGCCGTCCCCACCCCTCACTTTACAGATGAAGATACAGAGGCACAAAGAGTGACTAAGTGACTCCCTGAGACACAGGGTTAGTAAGCAGGATTTGAAACCAGGGCTTCCTGCCTTGAAATCCAGCACTTTATTCCATGCTTTCCCTAATTCCTAAGGCAGTATTGAACCCAAGTCATCCTAACTCCAAATTCAACATTATTTTTTGTCCAGTCATTTCAGTCACATGGGACTCTTCATGGCCCCATTTCTTGATGAAGATAGTGGAGTGGTTTGCCATTTTGTTTTCCAGCTCATTTTACAGTTGAAGAAATTGAGGTGAAACAGGTGAAATGACTTGCCCAGGGTCACACAGGTAGCAAGTGAGGCTGGATTTGAATTCACAAAGATGAGTGTTCCTGCTCCAGACGTGGGACTTTATTCACTGCTCCATCATACTATTATCTCCTTAATGTTTCTAAAATTTTTCCTTACAACAGCTTTGTGAAAGTAGTACAAAAATTTTTACCCCTCATTTTACAGATGAAGAAATTGAACCTCAAAAAGTTTCAGTTACCTGCTTAGTTGACAAAGTGCTTTCCTCACAACAGCCCTGTGCAGGAGGCATAGTTCATGTATTATTATTCCCATTTTAGAGATAAGGATATGGGTTTCTGAGAAGGATAGTAACTTGCTCAGGGTCATAACCATTTAAATCAGATTACATGGGGTTTTTTTCTTTTTTCTTTGTCCAGACCTGAGATTTTGCTGGTATAGGGGATTCTCAATAAGGAAATTCCCTTTACCAAGGACAGATCAGCAACTATTCCGTACCTTGCAGTCCCAGAGAGTGAACTGAGAAATGAAGTGATTTGCCTAGGATTACCTCCAGAGCATCCACTGAAGCAGAGCCTGAACCCTGTTCTTCCCAACTCTAAGGAGCACTTTCTATTCCTCTACATCACTTCTCTCAAGGGCTCTTTCCATTATACCCTGGTGCCTAACTATAACTCATTTCCCCAGCATTGGTGGGAATGACTAATTTGAAGGATGGGGCTGACAGGTGATACCACTTCCTCTCTATTTGCTCATATGTCCTTGCCATGTATAAGCCCTTTGGATCAACTTTAAACATAAATGGTTAGGGCGGCTAGGTGGTGCAGTGAGTAGAGCACCGGCCCTGGAGTCAGGAGGACCTGAGTTCAAATCCGACCTCAGACACTTAACACACAAAAAAAAGCTAGCCGTGTGACCTTCGGCAAGTAACTTAACCCCAACTGCCCTCTAAAAAAAAAAAAAAGCAAAACCAAAAAAACCAAAAAAACATAGATGGTTCAGGAGCCTTGGTGACAGACAGATCTCTCAAAGAGCACTAGATTTAAAAGACTTGGTCTGAGTTTTGGCTCTGCCATTAACTTAATGGGTGACCTTGGGAAAGTCACTTCCCCAGTGGTACTCAGACTCTCTTTTAATAAAATAAGGATGTTGCTATTTATACCAAGAGGTAGTATGAAGTTGTGAATAGAGAGTCTCAGGGTCAGCACCTGACCCTGGGCAAGCCAGTTGACTTAGTGCCCCAGGAGACTCTAAACCTAGATTACAGAGAAGGTGTTGATCAGCACCAGTATAGGGTATTTTCTCACCAAGAATTTCCTACACCATTGATGCTGCTGTTCTCAACTACTCTTAAGCTACCTGCATCACAGGATTGTTGTTAGGATCAAATAATAATAAATAATTAACAAGCAGATTTAAAATATTTTGTAAAGTTTCTTCCAACTCTAAGGACATGTGTTCAAATGCCAGCTCTACCAGTTAATGACCTGTGCCTAAGTGAAAGGAATAAGCATTTATACTGAGCTATGTGCTTTAAAAAAGCTAAAGTGCTTTGAAGCTAAGTGCTTTAAAAAAGAGTCTCATTTGATCCTCATAACAACTTTTCCATGTAGGTGCCTTTTTGAGGTAAACAGAAGTTAAGCGACTTGCCCACAGTCACACAACTAGCAACTGTCTGAGACCAGATTTGAACTCAGGAAAATAAGCCTTCCTGACCCCAGTGCTCTAATCACCATGACACCAGCTACCTCTGCCTGGGAGAGGAGTGCAGATAGTTAATATTCGGATAGTTGAATAAGCAGATGTCAAGTTCAATGGGATTTCCAGGAGTCATACCCTGTTCTTAACTCTCACCCAAATCAGCCATTAGCCAAATTTTATTTACTTTATCTCCTTAACACTCTTGTAATTGTTCTCTTTCTCTCTATTCATAATAAAAATCACCTTAGGGCAGCTAGGTGGTGAAGTGAATAGAACGCTGGCCCTGGACTCCAGAGGATCTGAGTTCAAATCCAAACTGAGATATCTGGCACTTACTAGGCAGTTACTTGGCAAGTCACTTAATCCCATTGCCTCAAACAATCAAAAATGAAACAAAACTGAAAAACAAAAACCTTAGTTTAGGACCTCATCACTTCTTCCCCATTTTGTTGTAATTATCTTCTAATTGATCTTCCTGTATCTAATTTCTTTCTTCTTTAAACCATCTTCCACACAGTTACAAAATTGATATCTCTAAAGCTTCATCCTGCTCAAGTCATTCTCCTGTTCCAGAAGCTTCTAGAGCAACTTTAAGTCTTTAAGATAAAAGTGTCTTTAAGATAAGTGTCTTTAAGTGCCTTTAAGATCAAATACAGGGGCAGCTGGGTGTTGAAGTAGACAGAGCACCAGGCCTTGAGAGAGGAGATGAATTCAAATACTTTTGGAGACACTTAGGAGCTTTGTGATCCTGGGCAAGTCACTTAACCTGGATGGAGTAGGAGGAGGAAAAGAAGAAGGAGAGGAAGAAAGAGGGGGAGGAGGAGGAGGAGAAGGAAGAGAAGAAGAAGGAGAAAAAGAAGAAGAAGAAGAAGAAGAAGAAGAAGAAGAAGAAGATACAAAGAAGATACAAACTCTTCTGTATGGCATTTAAAGTCCTTCATAGTCTGCCTCTTGCTTCTCTTTCTAGGCTGATTACACAGCATTTTCCCCCTTGTGTACTCTCTACTCCAGCCAAAGAAGTCTACTTGCTGCTCTCTGGAGATGGCATTCAATCTCTTGCCTTTGTGCACTTGCACAGACTGTGTCTCACCCAAAATGCTCTCCCTCCTGACCTCTACCTCTTGGAATTCCTAGTACCCTTCAAAACTCAGGTCAAATGCTGTCTCCTTCAAAAAGGTCTTTCCTGATTTCCCTAGTTGTTAGTGCCCCATCTCCATGACTATTTTATTTTATATCTTGCATTTACTTAATAGTAGATGTATATCCCCCTAGTAGAATGTAAGCTTCTTGAGGACAAGGATTGTCTCATTTTTGTATATATCCCGTTGCCTAGCACAGTACTTAGTGCATAGAACCATTTGATAAATACTTGTTATTGACTCCAGGCAAGTCATTTAACCTTTCTAGGACCATGTCCTCAAGTGTAAAGAGTAGGGGAAATGGAGAAGACGATTTCTGAAATTCCTTTTAGCTCTCAGTCTATGACTCTATCACCCTTATTTGGTCCCTTCCTCAGAGTGACCTTTTGCCAATCACAGTTTCTTTTGGACAAATACTCCCTCCCATTTTTGTCTTCCTTCCTCCCCCAAGGGCTATATATGTGACATCTACTGGGATTAAATATGCCATGATAAGCTTTAATTGCATGTACCTTGATATTACTCTATATAATGTCTCTCCTCCCAATATCTCTATTCTATTTGGATGCTTTTAACTGAAACTACTGGAGATTTTTGTTGTTTTGTTTTTAGTCTGTAAGTTCTGTTTGGATGAGTACCATTTCTTCCCTACTCCTTGGAAAGACTTCAGTATCCCTAGGAGAGAGCTCTCTATACACACAGCAGGTACTTAATAAATGTTGCCTTAATTGGAATCTTCCTAATTAAAGCCTTGATTATCCCTTACCTAAGAACATTAAAATAGCCTCCAAATGACCTCCTCACCTTCAGTCCACCTTTTTTGCAATGCAACCAGTCATGTTTCTTATTTTCAGATGTAATGTCTCTCCATTATTCAATGACTTCCAGGTCCCTATAGGATCAAATCCAAATTCCTTAGGCTAGAATTCAAGGCTCCCTTATAGTAGCAGTAGCCTACTTTTTTTTTCAGGTGTCTCATACTGGTTCCTATCATACACTCCAAATTTTGGCCAAACAGAACTCCCCAGTATTCTTCTCTCTTCTCCTACTTCCATGCAAACTGAGCAGTCTGATAAGAGTGAAAAGAACACTAAATATGGAAGCAGATTACCTAGGTCAAATTTCCAGCTTCAGTACTTTACCTGTACGATCTTGGGCAAATCATTTGCCCTTTATGGATTTTGCTTTTGTTTCTTTGTCTACAAAATGAGATACGATTAGAAGTTCTCTAAGATTCCTTCAGGCTCCACATCCTGGGATCCTTTACTCATACTGTATCTCTCTCTCTCTCTCCCCCCCCCCACATTTCTTAGAATGGACTTGCTCCCCATCGTATTTCCTCTTTCCCCTACCTTATTTCTGCCTTATAAACTCATATTATTTTGAGGTATCTTAGAGACCATTCATTCATTCGTTTAGTCCAACCACCTCATTTTACAGATAAGGAAGTTGAATCAGTAAAAAAAATCAATTAGTCAATAAACATTCATCAAGCACCAGATGCCAGACCCAGTGCTAAGCTCTGGGGATACAAATGAAGGCAGGACACAGTTACTGCTCTGAAGGACCTCAGAATCAAATGGGGGAGACAACATGCAAACAACTATGTAAGAACTATATATAAGATAAATAAGAAATAACCAATAGAGCAGTGGTTCTCAACCTGTGGGGTGCAACCCCTTTAGGGGTCAAACGGCCCTTTCACAGGGGTCACCTAAGACCATTGGAAAACACATATTTCTGATGGTCTTAGGAACCAAGAGAGGGCTCCTCTATCAGTCTCCAGGCGGGTCTGCCCACATGCAGATATACCCACATGAGTATTAAAGGGTCGTGGCATTAGGAAGGTTGAGAACCACTGCAATAGAGAGAAGACACTAGAATTAAAGGGATCAGAAAGATTCCTATAGAAGGTGGGATTTTTGTTGGGACTTCAAGGAATCCAGAAGACAGAGATGAAAAGGGAGAATATTCCATGCATGAGGGGAAGTCAGAAAAAATATCCAGAGGAGGGAGTGTCTTGTTTGAAAGGACTTTCCTTTCTTCAAACTTAAATCAGGGGGGGGCGTAGCCAAGATGGCAGGGTAGAAGCAGCAAGGTCCCGCAGCTCCCACACCGCCAAACACTCAGAAAATATGAGCCCAGACAAAGTCTAGGAAAGTCTAGGACTCTCAGGCTCACAAAAATACAGAGAACACATCTCTCACTGAAGGCAGCTCGACAGTACGGGCTCAGCGTGGCCACCAGAGTGGAGACTGGAACAGCCTGAAGTCGAGACCGCGGCCAGGCCTGGGACTGTGGGAAGGAGCTGGGCTGAGCTGAGCTGAGCCGAGTTCCGCAGACAGTCTGCAGAGGTTCTACAGCCTCCAGCACCTCCACATCTGCCAAGGTGTGAGGACAGGATGGGAGAGGGGCAGCTCGCACTGCAGCAGAGCAGAGACCGGCCAGCCCAAAACCACAGCCCCGGCTAGGCAAGGCAGCCATGAGCAGGAGCGGAGCCTCCCAAACCACAGCGTGAGTCTACTTCAAAGAAAATCTAAAGCACTTGGCTTAGGGGAGCTTCAGTCAGAGACGGTTAGTGAAAGTGAAGCTTTGAAAATTAATTTGGGGGTGGTAAAGCAGTTCAGCCAATCTGCCCC
>CM053595.1:65637386-65696929 GCA_028646575.1 Pseudocheirus occidentalis
AGAGCAGGGGAGGGGCTTTACAGTAGGATTGCTGTTTTAGGGTTGGGACAGGGGCAAGACGGGGAGAAAATTTGTAATTCAAAAATGTAATGAAAATGAATAATGTAAACAAGAAAACAAATAAAAAATAAATTAAAAAAAAAACTTAAATGAGGTGCATCCTCTTTTTCTGCGACGCTTTCCCTAGTCCCCCAGCAGGAATGACTGTTTCTCACCTCAAATCACGCATAACTTTTTATTTAAGTCTCTCTTTTGCACTTGGCATATCCAATTTAGATCACATTTACCTTCAGATTTATTTGCTTTGCAAGACTGTGAACATGTGCGAACCACGTTCAACCTAAACTATGTATCCCCTCCATTACCAAAAACAAGGCCTACGCAAGTGCTCAGTAAGCATTTGCTCAGTGAGTGGTAACTGTAACTTTCTGGGTCTATAACAAATATTTGTACTTTGTCCTATGTTACCCTTATGTGTGCATCCAAACCCCACAATTCTATTGTGTAAATTTCTCAAAGATCTGCCATCTTTTTTGTCTGTCTTCCTAGGCATCTAATCCAGATCTTTTAGGTGTTGTTGAACTTGCATTTGACACAAATTGGTTTGATCAGCCACACTCAGATACACTGCACCTTGATCCTGACATAGGGGTGTCATTTCGATTGTCTTCAAGCTGAAGGGACAATAACCAGCCAACCATTTGACACAAGATCTAACAGGGAATGACAAGACACTTGATAGATTTAAATTGGTGACCTGTGTGGGTGCAGGGTAAAAGGTAGCATGAAAAGGAAAGAGGCTGGTTATGGGGCAAAAGGGAGAGATAACAAATGGATAGACTGAACACTACATTGATACCTAGTGAATGTTAAAAGAAAGAGGAAGACTTTAGATTGCTATGTGCACCTAGATAGGAGAATCTATGAAGTAGTCAGTTTGGTTCAGTGGATACAGAACTAGACCTGGAATCAGAAAGACTCGGATTCAAATCCAGTCCCAAATACTAACTGCGCAGTCCCAGGCACTTCACTTCTACTTGCTCTGGTGTCCTCATCTGTAAAATGGGGCTAATAATAGTACCCACCTCCCAGGGTTGTTGTAAGGCTCAAATGAGAATATTTGCAGAGTACTTTGCAAACCTTAAAGCTCTATACGAAGTGACCCATTATTATTTATGGAAAGGCATGCACAGACATAATACAGGATCAGAAAGCATTATATCTGCAGTGGTTGAGACAAGTCCTACTCTGATTGATGAGACCATAGATCTATCAAAGTACTAAAATATAAATTCACATATTGTTAGATTTTATGGATTGTCATTTTTGCAAATTTAAAAGCAAAAGATCTATGGGAGGAGGGTGGCTAGGTGGTGCAGTGAATAGAGCACCAGCCCTGGAGTCAGGAGGATCTGAGTTCAAATCTGGCCTCAGATATTTAACACTTGCTAGACATGTGACCTTAGCAAAGTCACTTAACCCCAATTTCTCTGCCTTCCCCCTCTTCCAAAAAGCAAAAATAAATAATAAAGACCCATGAGGATTCTATCCAGTATTCAGGCAGCACAGAAAATAAAAAGGTGAGTTTTTAAGAAATTTTCACAGTATATACCTGTGGGGACAGAACATGCATGGTCCATGTGGACATTTAAAAAGATGAGAGAAACAAAAATAAAGGAATTAAGCAGAACCCTTCCACCAACCATTCAACACACTAAGTTTCTATTACATATTGTCCTATGTTCAGGGCTGGGGGACACAAAGGCATGGTCCATATCTTCATATAAGGCATGATCCCTATCTTTAGTAAGTTTACATTAAGCATTTTGTGAGGACAGAAATGCTTATCTTGAACATTTCCCCATGATTCTACCTGGATGTTAATCATGGGACATGATGATTTCAGAACAACCAAAATGACAAGTAACCCGCTGGAAAGGCTCGTGATGGACAGAAGCAGGTCAAGACGTTGCCAATGATAATCTGTGTGTGAGAGGAGGCAGATGATGAGAAAAGGAGCAGACCAGTTGCTTGGTGAGAATCGAGAGTTACAGCAGGTATACCTACTCCTAAGATACTTTTTAAAAAAGTGTGCTTCAGTACTTGGATTAAAATACCCTCTATTTCTATAGCAAAACCCACAACCACCTTGGGAGGCAGGGGACAAAAGTAAATCATCTCTCTTTTAGAGATGACTAAACTGAGGCTCAGGAGAGAGGAAATTAACTTGTCCCAAAGTTACCTTATTAGTCTCATAATGAGGTCTTGTTCCTACGGACTTTGACTCCACTTCCAGTGTTCATTATACTAGCATGCCGCTCAGATTCATGGGGAAGATTCACCTAAGATGAGAAGGCACAGGTATGGGGTAAGGGTTGGGTTGTAATTTGGATTGGTAGAGGGAGCAACAGCACGGATTAAAGTATTCAGCTTTGAGAAGTATTTTGGTGGGATTTCAGGGGTGAGGAACCTGCAGCCTCAAGTTCACATGTGGCCCTCTAGGTCCTCAAGTGTGGTCCTTTGACCGAATCGAAACTTCATAGAACAAATTCTCTTAATAAAAGGATTTGTTTTGTAAAACTTGGATTCAGTCAAAAGGCTATAACCAAGGACCTAGAAGGCAGCATATGACCTTGAGGCCACAGGTTCCCCACTTCAGCTAGCTAATGGGGGCAAATCATAGCCCTCTGCAGATGGACTGGATTTTTGGAACTGGATAGAAGTCATTGGGAGCAGTCTGAGAAATAAGGTTGAAGATCACACTGGAGAATTCTGTTGGGGGAGGGGGGAACAGTGTATAAAAATGACTGTAAAACAATTAAAACTGACCACTGTGTGCCATATTTTGGTTCCAAAGTCCCCAAGAGAAGTCCAAGCAAGCTAATGAGGAACTTCTCAATGGGACTGCTTTAGAAAGACAAGCATTTGGATATACACATTTTGATATACCATACTTCAGTGCACCAGTTGTCTCATCTGTATCTATGTTCTCTCACCACTGTGTGGATCACAATCAGACCATGCCTTCATATCCAGTGAAATTCTTATCCAAATCTCTTCTAGAGCCTCTTACACATTGGCCGAGCAACCCTGGCGAAGTTACTTCACCTCTAAATGCCCTAGGCAACTGTCACAGGCACCACCAACCTCCCAGGGTCTCATAGCCTGTGTCATCTTTGACTCATTTTCATTTACCCAATACACACAATCCATTGCCAAATCTCACTTCCTACCTTCATCTCTCTTGAACAAGTAAGTCCTCTTCTCTCTACTCACAAAACCATCCCTAGTCCAGGCCCTCATGGCCTGTCACCTGGACTATTGTAATTCTTGCTGACTGGTCTGCTGGTTTCAAGTCTCTCCTTCCTTCAATCCATCATCTTCCACTCAGCTGGCAAGGTGATTTTTCTAAAGCTAAGGACTATGTCACCCACTTCATCAATGAGAGTCAGTGGTCCCCTAAGACCTTCAGGATCTACTATACCTTATCTATTTGGCATTTAAAACCTTCATAACCTCAGCCTTTCCAACCTTCTCACTATTCTTTTATCTGACTCTCCTTCATAGATGGCATAATCCAGGAATGCAGGCCTATTTGATGTTCCTCAAACTAGACACTCCCATCTTTTTTTTCTCCATGACTTTGCACTGGGCGTCCTGCAGGCCTGGAATGTTCTGCCTCCTCCTCCTCCTTTCTCCTCAGTTTTGCTGGCTTCCTTCAAGACTTGGTTGAAATACCACCTTCTTCAGGAAAACTTTCCCAGGTAATGCCTGACCTTCCGAGATTACTTTCCATCTACTCTGCATCTTGTGTACCCCTATGATTTACATCTCCCCCATTAGAATGTGAGTTCCTCAAAGACAGGGGCTACTTTTGTCTTTCCCTCTTCTTCTTTTTTTTTTAAACACAGGGTCCAACCTATACTAAATGAATGCTTGTTGACTGACCTTCACAGGGAGGGGGCAACCAACCAGTAGAAATTTCCTCATCTGAGTTTCCTAAACCAATTAAATCAAAGCTCTAGTCTCTACCCACATCTCATCCTTTCATAAATCTTCCCTTAAGGATCAAGGAGCTAGAGGCCTTCCTCTGGGCCTTTTAATACTTCATGGATACCTGTGTAAGACTTCTTATCCCCATTCCTGCTACAATCAGTTCACTGCCTTTTCCAGGCATCCATGTCCTTGGCATCTTTGGTGACCTTTTCTTTTTGTTTCTTCAGTCATTGTCAGTGATATGCAGCAGTCTACCTGGCCCCCACCCCAATTCTGATTTACTTTTAAACTCAGCCTCCTTACTTTACAGCCACAGTGTATTTATCTCATTTTATTCTCGCGAACCTATAAAGGGCAATACTAATTGACCTATTTTGTAGATGAAGAAATCGAGACCCATAATTTAATTATTGAGCAATATTCAAGATATCTGGTGCCAGTTCATATTCATCTGCTGATGAACTGGAGCATGCTGGATTTGGAGACCAAAGATCTGGGTTTGAGTTTCTGCTAACTACATGACCCTGACCAAGTAATTTCATCTTTCTGGGTCTCATTGTGCCCATTTGTAGAATGAAGATAAACCTCGTTTTGCCTCCTTTGCAGGGGCATTGGGAGGAAAGAGCTTTGAAAACTGTAAAAGCCCTAAGGAAATGTGAACTGTACAATGACTCACTAAACTACACAAGCGTTAAGCCTGGAGCAGGTTCTTGTGACCTTATTCTGGGTCAGCATGTTTGGACAGAGCAGGTGTTTGGACAGGAGCAGGTTGCTAGGTCTGTTTACCAGCTTGTTAATCTGCCTGGCTGGCTAGGGACCAGAAGACAGGAGGGAGGGATGGTCATTTGGATAATTTACTCAAGACTTAAAAATGTATAGCTGTATTTTATTGAAAAAAAATTACAAAATTCTTTTCAAGGGAATTTTCCTTGCTCAGAAGGGTTTCCTATGGCCCCTTTGCAACAATGGAATTTGAGCAGCACAAATTCATCTTCCTGCATGCCTTCCCTTCACAGACTAGCATCCTGAGGCAAGTCCTGATCAGGCTGTGACCTCTACAACAAATCACTTCTACCCTACAGGGGGAATTAAGCTCCTCCTCAGAAGATGAATGTCAACGTTAAAACCAAAGCATGAGAGGCAAGCCTGGGGTTCCTCTGTGAGGTCTCCTAGCTCCCAGCCTGAACTGCCTCCACCAAAGAGAAATAGAGGCAGAACTGAACAACTTATCTCTCGGTGCTAAAATCTAAGAATTTTACAGCTAAAAACTAGCTAAAGTTTCCACCCTTGGGCAGTGGGCAGGATGATTATATAATGCCTTAGTAATAAGAATATGCTAAGAGGGAATGACTTCCTCCAGATTTAGAAGAGTTTTGGAAGAAAATCTCCCAGGTCCCACAAAAGGGATGGAAGCTAGAGTGAAGGAGGATGTCAAGGGTTACACTTAACATCGAGAGGCCGGATCTGGAAGTTCCATCCAGCGACTGGGCCACTTGCATCTTGGTTATCACACCCCATTGCCAGAACCTCAGATCCCACTGGAAAAGAAGGCAGGCAGGAAGCAAGCACAACGTTTCAGTCAGCACTCTGGAGCCCAGAGGGAGTAAAAATCATTCTAAGCAAACTCTTAATACTGAGAGGTTGTGCTAGAGATCAGCTTATCCAAAATGGTCCTTCTGGGATGTCAGTGCACAGGGGCTCTCACAAGGAGGAGAACCACAAAAGGAGGGGTGACCATGATAATGCAGAAAGGCAGGGGCAGGATGCAAATAACCAAAGGATCATCTTTGGCAAGCATGGTAAAAGTTGCCAACTGTCGGCCAACAGACCTGACCCAGTTTCTCATTTGTCTGCACTATTAAGGCCACTTCAGGTTTCCATATGAATGCCTTCCACTGTTATAAAAATAGTTATGTGGAGAGGAAAATCTGGTCATGTACTAAAACCAGAAAAGCTATAATCCAGGAGATCTGCTGCTCAGGGGATTATAGAGTTAGAGCAGGAAGGGACCTTGGAAGTCACCTATGCCAACACTCTTAATTTACAGATGGGATAAGGGAGGTCCACAGAGTTGAGGTGACTCACTCAAGGCCATACATCTTATAAGTAGAAAAGCCAGTGCTTCTGAATTCTGTGTCCTCTCCACCATATTATGTCACCAGTGAATACTCAGAAAATCAGGAGGGCCATTGTATCACAATGAAGGAATGCCAGTTAAACAAAAGGCCCCTTGAAGAAACAGCAGGATGAAGACAGAGGAGCATGGGGAAATAAGGAAGAAACAGGGTATTCCATTGCCTAATACTAAGGATTTGCTCAGGAATTACCCAGAAATGGACCACAAAGGCATCTCTCTTCTTAGAGGAAGTCCTTGCAACGTGAGGTATTCTGCTTTCTGGTCTCCAACAGGTAAGATGAGAAGGCAGTCTATATGCTAGAATTCAGGTGGGTTAAGACCAGACTGGTCACAGTCACCCTCCTACCCCCACCCCCCGCAATTGGATGAGGCAGGATGGTGATTTGACCTCACTGTCTGGCCAGATGACAATACCCCATTGGATCCATGGCCTTGATTGCTGGAGGAGAGGATAGAAGATCAGAACTCATCCCGGAGCTGTGGGGGACGGTCCATGCCAAAGAAGGAGGAAGACTGGCCCCGTAAGTCCCGTTCCCGTTTCACAAAGGCAGTAAAGGAAGAAACACAGTTGCCAATGAAGTGGTCTGCCTGGCCGAGGATATATAGGTCAATCTGTGCCACTTCAGGCTGCAGGGTCACCACCTTCACCTGCAGGGGGAAAAGCAGCACAGCAGGTTAATCTGAGGAACCTGGGGGTCAATCCATTTCAACACTTTAACACTAACACAGAATGTAGTAGCGCCTAGTGAAGACAGGTAGAAAGCTGATCTAAGATACCGTCTCTGACCTCATGGAGCCTACAATCCAGTAGAGAAATAAGACACAAAAATAAAAAATTGCCACATATAACACATGATAAGTGCAACGTTCTCCTGGCTTTGAATAACAGAATACCACAATTTTCAAAGAATCACAGCTGCAGGAGCCTTAAAGAGCAACAGAAGCCCCACGGCAGATTTAAATGGGCACTATGTAACCAACAATGACTTGTACCTGGCAGACTTTGTGAAAGAGCAATTGATTAATAAATGATTACTTTATTAAGTGACTATGTGTAATCTAAATGCCATCCTCAATCTCTTAACATTTCTCACCCCTCAACCCCCCAATATTCAAGCTGTTGCCAAGGTCTGCCGATTTCACCTCTGCAAACTCGGGAATACATCCCCTTCTCTCCTCTGACACGGCCACGACTCAGGTATAGGCTCTCGTGGCCTCATGCCTGGACTACTGTGATGATCTGCCTGCCTCAAGTCCCTTCCGACTCCAGCTCATTCTCCATTCAGCTTCAGTGATTTCCTGAAATGCAGATCGGATAGTGTGACCCACCCCTTCTCAGAAAACTCCAGTGGCTTCCGAGTGCCTCCAGGATTAACCTAGCTCCTACTACTTTCCCAGTCTTCTTACACCTTACTCCCCAAAATGTACTCCTCAATCCAGGACCACAGGCCTGGAAGTTCCAGGAACAAGACACTTCAGCATCAAGCCCCAGCATTCTCTCTGGCTGCCCTTTCTGCCTGGAATGGTCTTCTCTCCTCTGGCTTCCTATAAGTCCTCACTAAAATCCCACCTTTCTTCAGGAAGCCTTCCTTAGCACTTCTTTAATTCTAGTATTTTCCCTCTTTTAACTGTTTCCTATTTATCCACTACATAGTTTATTTTGTATATATTTATTTGCATGTTATCTCCCTCACTTAGAATGTGAGCTCTTTGAAGAGGACAGGGACTGTCTTTTGCCTCTTTCTGTACCCCTAGCATTTAGCACAGGGCCTGGCATGTAGAATAAATGCTTACTGACTGATTGCTGGTGTTCCGAGTTAAGCAGAGGGGGTTACAAAAATAGGCAAAGGATAGTCCCAGCCCTCAGGAACTCACAATCTAATTGGGGAGATAACGTGCAAACAGATATATACAAAACAAACTATACCAGGGATAAACAGGAGATAATTAAGATGGAAAATACTAGAATGAAGAGGTGTTAGGGAAAGGCTTCCTGCAAAAGATGAGGTTTAAGCTGAGAATGAAAGGAAGTGGGAGAGATCAGGCCTAAGTGCTCTGGACAGCCACAGAGAACTCAAGAGTTGACAGTGCAGTGTCATGTTCATGGAACAGCTGAGAGGCCACTGGAGTGAAGAGTACCCACTGGGGAGTAAGGTGTGAGAGGACTGGGAAGGTAGCAGGGGACTAGGCTATAGAGGGCTTTGAGTGCCCTTTGAATCAAAGTTTGAAAGCAACAAGAAGCCACTAGAACAGTGGTTCTCAACCTTCCTAATGCCACGACCCTTTAATACTTGTATGTGGGCATGTCTGCATGTGGGCAGATCTGCCTGGAGACAGGTAGAGGAGCCGTGTCTCAGTTTCTAAGACCATTGGAAATATGTGTTTTCCGATGGTCTGAGGTGACCCCTGTGAAAGGGTCATTTGACCCACAAAAGGACTGCAACCCACAGGTTGAGAACTACTGCACTAGAATATAATGAATATGAGGATGACATGGTCAGGTCAGTGCTTTAGGAAAATCACTTTAGTAGCTGAATGGAGAATAGGCTGGAGTGGGGAGAGACTTGGGGCAGGCTAACCCACCTCTAGCTACTGCAATGATTTAGATGGGAGGTGATGAGGATCTGTACTAGGTGGTAACACTGTGGGAGGAAAGAAAGGAGCATGTTTGATAGATGTTGCAAAGGTGAAACTGACAGGCCTTAGCAACAGCTTGGATGTAGTAGGGAGAGATAATGAGGAATCCAGGTTTTGAGCCTGAGGGACTCAGGGACATCAACGAGGCCATATTTGATCAGAAAAAGAATCAGGCTAGTCATTTAGTTGGAGTGGGAGAAGAAGGGACAAGTGTTTCACTTGTATCTGCAAGATATCACAAGAACCAGAAAAAAGATATCCCAACAAATTCAGTAGATCTTCCATGGAGATGAATAATTTCTTAAACTATTGAGGAAAAAGCATTAAAAAGTCACAAGCTAAGTACTATGTAAAGTCTAAGCGGAGAAAGGCAATTTTTTTCTTGGGGAAGGGGGAGGGGGGAATCAGAGAAAGCCTTATGGAGAAGGGAGTATTTGGATTGGGCTTGAAAGGATGAGCAGGTTTCCAACAGGTCAAGAGGGAGGAGGGCATTCCAGGTACAAGGAACATCAAGGGAAAGCCAGAGAGAGCAAGGTGTATCTGCAGGGCACAAAAGAGCAGTTATAGACAAGGCACAGATTGTAAAATGGAGCAATATGAGATCAAGGTGGAAAGGTAAGGGTTGGCATGAAAACACACACCAGTTTGGTGCAGAAATACATTAGATTCAACAGGGAAACAAGCGAGAAGCGGGGGAGGGCAGAGAGGAGTTTGGAGATAATACTGAGGAAGGAACAGTTACAAGCAAAACAAACTTCCTAATCCTGAAAGAAGGATTAAAAGGGGGGGAAGGGAGAGAAAAGAACTAGAATCTAAGAGGTGCTTTAGCTGCTTTTTAGACAACTGAGGAATGGCTGGACAAAGTGGATATGGATGTAACAGACTGTCACTACGTTGTACCAAGTGATGAAAGAGCTTATTTCAAAGAGTCCTGAATTGTGAGAGCAGAACCGGGAGAACAATTCAAATGTGGACAGCAAGAGTGTAGAGAAGTCAGCTTTGAAAAACTCAAGAACTCTCATTAAAGCACTGACCAACCGTGTCTCTAGAGGACCTTTAACGAAGCATGTTACCTATTTCCTGACACAGGTGAGTAATAATACAAGGTACAGAGATACACATTTTTGGACATGACCATGGCTTATCTACTCCAACGGTTTTTTTCCCCCCTCTTTCTTACTCACAGGTAGGTTAAGGGGGAAGAAGAGGAGATTACATGTCAAAAACAAAAAAAACATAAACAAAAAAAAGAGGATCATTTTTAAAAATGCCCTGAAGAGAAGAGAAGGAAGTTCAGGCAAGCAGGATAGTTTTAAAAGTAACTTGTAGAATTTATTGTGTACTCTTTAAATAGGCCAGAGGTGTGAACCAGAGATTCACAATTTCACATAGAATACTTTTTTTTTTACTGTTCTCCTAGAATGTGTTGGAATACTATTTTTTTTTGTATTTAAGTTCATAATAAAATAATAAATACGAAAAATTAAGATAGAACCAGAGAGTGGAGGGCCTTGAATGTCAGGCTTCAATGAGAGCTAGATTTCATAGTATTTTCTTTCCTAGGGTATGAGGTCATGAGTGAAAATTTAAAGAGCCAAGAGGACTAATACAAAGAATCAAATTCCACCTCATATTTGGCACAAACAAGTAGTTTTCAGTCTTTTCCAGTATGCCACACCCATGAACGTGCCAGTTCAGCTCCTCTCTGTATCTTTCTCCACTGCTACCTCCCTTCAGTCCCTCATACAACCCCTCCTCCACTCCAGCCAGGTCAATCTCCTGAACATTCCTGAAGGAATTAGGCGTTGTTCCTGCTCCTACCTTCTCTGGCACCTCTTCTGCCTTTGCTGGAAACCCTCTCACGTTCCTTAGGCCTTCACAAACCATATCCTTTCATTAACACCCAGCTCTAGTCGGAACTCCTCTAGGACAATAACAAGTTCACATTTTTAGGGTTCTTTAAGGTTTACAAAGGACCTTCCTCCCAACACTCCAGTGAGGTAAGTAAAACAATTATTATCTCCATTTTACAGAGGAGGAAAAAAAGTTCATGTGATTAGCACAAGATCACACAGCTCCTAAGAGGCAGAGTTATGAACCTTATTCTACTGATATCCAAGTCCAGGCCTCTGTCCAATGCACGCACCTCACTGCCTCCAGCAGCACATTTTCCTGTCTATACAAGCTCATTTAAAAATGTTTTGATGAAGTTTTTTGGTTTTTATATCACCATCATTTCCCAAAATCTCCCTTTTCTCATAACCCTTCCTTTAAAACAAAGAAAAACAGCTGGGTAACACTGGATACAGTGACCATGGCAGACAGTAGAGCCAACATTTCACGCTTGCCATCTCCCACATCTCTACTAAGAGAAGTGTGTTTCATTACCTGTCTTCTGGATACAAATCCTGAGCAAACCTTGGCATGGCACAAATCTTGTACCATAAGCTGGTTGTGTTTAAATGAGCACTTTGGTGGGTGCTCTAGTTGTTTTCATGTATTAAATTTCTTTCTCTTCCAACATGGCTATAAGCTCTATGAGGCAAGGCCTATGTCGAATATGAGACAAAGACAGAAAGTCAGCAAGAGGTAGTGAATATGACCATTGGTTTGGAGTCAAGTCATACTAGTTTACGGCAGACCTGGAACTCGAACCCTCATATTTATGACTACATGGAGCAGCCTGGTGGCTCATTGGATAAAGAGCTGGACCTGGAGTAAGGAAGACATGATTTCAAATCCAGCCTTAGACACTAGCTGATCACTTAACTCCGTTTGCTTCAGTTTCCTCATCTGTAAAATGAGTTGGAGAAGGAAATGACAAACTACTCCAGTATCTTTGTTAAGAAAATTAAAATGTGTTCATGAAAACTTAAACATGACTGAAACAACTGAACAACAACTTATGACTACAAATCTGGTGCTCTTTCTACTATTCTAAGTTGTCTCAAAAAAAGTAAAAGTCTGGGGTGGCTAGGTGGTGCAGTGAATAGAGCACTGGCCCTGCAGTCAGGAGGACCTGAGTTCAAATACGGCCTCAGACACTTAACACATAAAACTAGCCGTGTGACCTTGGGCAAGTCACTTGACCCTAACTGCCCTCCAAAAAAAGCAAAAAAAAAAAAAAAAGTAAAAGTCTGTGTGCTCTGAAAAAGTGACAAACCCACCACTTCTGCAACATATCCTCTAATAAGAAGAGATGAGAGAAGAGGGCAGAACATGGGGCTTCCAAAGCCACCTTCTTCTTTGTGGTGGCACTGGGAGCCTGGGTCTGGGGACAGAGAAAGAAGGCCAACATTATAACCACCACCACCAGATCATTCCCATTTATAAAGTATGTGAAGGCTAATCAAGTTCTTTGCTCACCACTACCCTAAAAGGTTGGATGGTGCAGCAATTATCCTCTCTGTGTTACACAGGAGGGAAGTGAGGCTTGGAGACATTAAGTGACTTGCTTAATAGAGGTAGAGAATGTGAAAGCCAGGAATTCTTAATCAGTACTTAAACACAGTGTTTGGCACAAAGGAGGTACTTCATAAAATGTTGGTCGACTGATCTATTGATTAAATCAGATTTGAACTCTTGACTGCAATATTTTTTCCACTCTATGATGCTGCTTCTCATCTCTTTCTTGTATAAGAAGACACAAGCAGGGGCGGCTAGGTGGCACAGTGGATAGAGCACTGGCCCTGGTGTCAGGAGGACCAGAGTTCAAATCCGGCCTCAGACATTTAACACTTAATAGCAGTGTGACCCTGGGCAAGTCACTTAACCCCAATAACCCTGCCTTCCCTCCTGCAAAAAAAAAAAAAAAAAAAAAAAAAAAGGACCGTCTGTGACTTGTGAGAGAAGGCAGGGTTTACACATATGGAAACAATTAGAATGCTACAATGAGAGAATCCAGGAAAGAGCAATAAACAAGCCCTCTTGGTGGTCAGAGATGGGGAGGATTAATGCTCAGGAATCAGAACCCTGCCTGGTCCTGGTAAGCAGGTGGAGAGAAGGACAAACAGAGGGATGAAGGATCAGAGAAAGCTACAAGTAGCAGCAGTGACAAGCAGACCTGCTAGCTGTGGCATAGGCTGCTACCCCGAAGGAGTTAGTCCATCCTTTGTCTTATCAGCCTTTTCCCCTCCCTCCCATGTCACAGTTCCACATAAGGCACCGGGTGGGCAGGCGAAGAGTAATCCCAGCTTAGTCTCTGGTCAGTTTCTAATACCGTACCCCCTTCTCTTCCAGAGAACCTACCGTCCCTTTGAACAGCTGCTGAATTTCAGAGACATAGCTCTCTGAGTCTGTGGCAATGTAGATGGACTGGGCTTTCACTGTCTTCACCCAGAGCCTCAGGGCACGTTTGATCTCCTTTAGGTCTGGCAGGCACATGACCATGGTGAGAGGTGCAGCAGTGTTACGGTTGTAGCCCACACACTGAGGTGAAGCCATGAAGTGGGAGCCAGCTGTCCCATCCTTCAGCATATTACAGGCATTTTTCTAAAGAGGCAAGATGTGAGGAAGGACAGGAAGTAAGAAGGAAAGAAAGGATTAAAGAGATATCACTTTCCTTCTGATGGCCCCTTTCTCTACAAAAGAAATACCCCAAAACCTTCCAAAGAAAATACAAAATTTAAACTCAAAAATTTACATTCTGACAGGGAAAAAACTAACAACACAATAAAAAAATATATACCTTCCTGTGGGCTTCTTGAACTCTTCCCTGTTCAATTTCTGAATAGATCAGTTTTCGTACTCTCAGGGGGTACCTGGCCTTATCTGTGCTTATCCCTCACTGCCTCCTCTATACCAGCCAGCTTGGAGGTCTCTGTGATGCTGGATACTCCTGGACTCTCCATGGCAGGGAGGGCAGTGGGGCATCAGCTCTAGCAGGTCCTGCCAAGCTGAAAAGACTTGGCACCAGCATCATGTATCCATCAGCTGTAGAACAGCCCCTTTAAGGTCAAAGAAGCTTATTCATAGAGGCCTGGCCCCTCATTCAACTGCTTGAATTAGCAAAAAGGAGTTATAATCTGCATTGACATGGTACTGAGAGCATCCATATGAGTAATATCATGGTTCCTTGATAACGGTAAAAAAGTATCTTGCCCCAGTCTCTAAGAGCTTGTCTTTCACAAGAGTCCACAAGCTATCACAAGGGATTGAGGGTCAAGACTCCCATACTCTATTTTTCCCTCTGTCACTGGCCTGTTGCCTGAGCTGGGGTGAAATCACATGCATGACCTCTCACTGTCTCAGTCTATCCATCTGTAAAACAGGGAGAAAAATGGTGACTGTTAGATCACAATTGAGCAGTATCCTTGGAGTTTTTTGGCTGAAAGGGAGTCCAGAAAGAGAATGTCAGCAAATCATCAAAACCAAACAAACTCATGATATTCCTGCAATTGTACACATCCCCTAAGCTTGTGCTTAGGGAACTGAAAGATCCACAAGGTAAGTAGAAAAGTTACCCAGTCGGAGCCAATTCGGAGATGAACCCCA
This sequence comes from Pseudocheirus occidentalis, assembly GCA_028646575.1. Lineage (NCBI taxonomy): Eukaryota > Metazoa > Chordata > Mammalia > Diprotodontia > Pseudocheiridae > Pseudocheirus > Pseudocheirus occidentalis. The sequence continues at coordinate 65,651,650 of CM053595.1, forward strand.
ATGTAAGGCCTGATGAGATGAGCCTCGATCTGGGCCTCCCCCTTCTTTGTCATCTCATCTGACCACACCATGTACTTCTGCAGCGCCCTGTGTTCTTCCAACACTGGGAACTGGGCTGGAGCTCCAGGCAGGGCAAGCACTGGGTGTTTATCTGGGGGAAACCTAGGAGGGAGAAGAGGGCAGGCTGAGTCACAGGCGCAGCCACTTCAGTGGAGAAGGATGGAGGGAAAAGACATGAACCTAGAGCATACCCCCACAGGAAATGGATGAAGTTGCGCCATGACCTCAGACCAGCTGAAAAGTCGCACCACATGCAATAAGCACAAGAGATTTTGAAATCCCAACGAACTGATAAGAGCACTAGGTGCAGAGCTCAAAGCGTTATTGTCTGTGGCTTGGAATTTACAATCCTGTCTGCTTGTTTTATAATTAAAAATTTACAGTGGAGTCTTCTAACCTTGTGAATGTCATGTTGGCTCCCAATCTGTAGTGCTGTAATTCACTCCTGGGTGTGGCGCCGGCCAGAGCTTTGGGCCTTATACTCAGCAAATAATGAACATACTTCAGCTGTACGGACAAGTGGCTGCCTTTAGAGAAGAAATGGGTTTTGCTCAGGGCCTCATTGAATGTGACCGTGTAGAACAAGTCAAAAACTCTTCTTCAACTAAGACCACTTTTAACTTAGAAAGATTAAAAAAATATATTCCTAAAAAGACCAGATTGGCTTCTTCTCAAAATAAAGAAAGAACTATTTCTTTCTTCTACTGAATTACACTTATTTGTAGGCACTAGAAGCAGCAGGGATATTACCTAGGACCAAGTGCAAAATCACCAATTCCATCCATCTCAGACACCTCTAAAAGAAGCCTATCTTTGCCATTTCTAAAACCACAGAAACCAGTATTTCAGAACTGGAGGGATTTTTAAAATATAGTGTCAGAGATGGGAGGGACTCTGGAAGTCATCTAATCCAACCCGCTTCATTTAAGATTGCAAGTTTTGGAAATTCCATGTTCTTGTCAGATCTGGAATATGTCACCCACTAGCTGGACTGGGCTTAGTGAATGAAGGAAGAAAACGACTGAGCAGGAGAGAGACCCACTGTCTTATAAGAAATGCCAATACAGTTCTCTTCTTGTTCAGGAACATGTCATCTAGAATAGGCTGATCAAGCTGGGTTTTTTTTTCTGATATGGATGAAAAGTGAATTTTTGGGAAATAATCTTGAATAACCACTATGGCATCGATGGTCTTTATTTGTCCTAGCCCTCATCATGTTCTGGCTGAACCATTATGGTCATTTTATGAGTGTTTTTGGAACCTTTTATCACAGGCTACCACAAATGGCATTTTTCCTCCTCTCCTCTAATCTCTGTAATACCTCTCCCTTAATAGCTACATTATTATTTTAAACAATAACAATGACTCACATTTAAATAATGTTTTACAGTTTATAAAATTCTTTCCTTGAAACAACTCTATGAGGAAGGTAACACAAATATTACTATCATCCATATTTTGTAGATGAGGAAACTGATGCTTACAGAAGGAAAGAAAGAAGAAGAGAAGGAGGAAGAGGAGAAGGAAGAAGAGAAGGAGGAATTTCTATAGCATTTTTAAAGCCTGGAAAGGTGAAATAACTTGCCCATAGTTCCATATCTAATCACAGGAGAGCTAGAACTCAAACCCAGGTCTCCTAACTCCTAGAGTTCTATAATCTGCAATCTTTCAGACACCATGACACAACATCATTACAAACTCCTCCAACTTTACCTCTACAAATATATTTGCTCACCTCTTTATCAAATTTCATGCCCACCACAAAACCTCAGAATGATTCCTCCCCCAAGAGGCCATTCTTTGTCCTGAAGAGGCATCTATCTATCTGTCTGTCTCTATTTATCTATACACATATAGATACACATATGTATATATACTTACATATGTGTGTACACACCCACATCACAGACTCCCCCATGGGGCCATGTGGCTATCGGCATCAAACCACAACAAAAAAATTTCTATGTAAATACAGGGAATGACAGTGAAGTAATGAGGCTACTCAAAGGCAAACACACAACAGAACTTTAATACCCAAATGAGCTGTTTCTCTCAAAGAAAACCCCCTGGGAGGTCATACTTATTTTAACAATGCTCATGAAGTATACATGTTAACTCTGAAAATACCCTTCAAGGTCTGTGGCAGGCTTCTTTAGAATTCTCTCAATGGAAGCAAATTTCCCATTTGGGGAAGGGAAGGGGGCAGGGCACATGTGTTAGCTTTTTGTAAATGTCCAATAGTCACTTGGAGCTGAGTACAAAGGAAGAGATAGCAACGGTATACAGTAATTCAGTATGACTATAAAATAATAAGACAGATTTTTTTTTTTTTTGCTGGGGGGGCCCATGGACCTGCCCAGGAAGTCTATTCCTAAAGAGGAGTTCAGGTTTGTGAGCTGTGATGCTTTTAAAGAATGATAATGTATTTGTATTCTGGCTCCAAAGTTCACTAGCTGTGTGACTACGAGCCAGACACAAATTCTCTTTGTCTCAGTCTGTTCACCTTCAAAATGGGAATAATGAGACTTGCACAACCTAGCTCACAGGGTTGTGAGAAAAATACTTTGTAAACTTTAAAGTTCTGTATAAATGTGAGTGATTATTACAAGCTCTGATCTATTTCTTAAAAAAGAAACAAAAACCAGTATCTAATTCAGTCCTTATAGGAGTCATGATTTCACTGACATGGGCACTCTCAACACTGTCCACCTCTACCCCTCTGATCCTCAGTAGACAGTGTTCATAAGGCGCTGTGGTAGAGGCCGGCTTTCTCACGGTATATCTCTTCCACTTAGCATAGCTGGTCTCAGACTACAGACACACAGCCAAGTGCTGGGCCCATCCTCAGTATCTCCAGCTTCTCTGGTGAAGCCTCTGGGAACCCAGACCTTTCACCACATTTTCATACTGCAATGAGGCAGCAGGAGATTTTGGTGAGACATCTCTTCGTTTAACACCAATAAAAAGGAGGAGGTTTGATAGTCTTGTATCTCTCTGCCTCAGTTTGCACTGAGCTAGAAACACTGTTCTGGCCATCTGAATCAAGGGCATTAGTTTAAGAACAGAGTTTAGTGGTTTAAAAGCTATACTTCAATCTGCCCCTACAACACCCCTTCTTTCTGCCTCTCCCAAGACTTCCCATCCTTCATAGACCAGGCCCAGACTAATTTTCTGCATGAAGAATATTCTATGCCCCTTGATCCTTCCTTTGTCTGCCTCCTGCAATATTTATTATCTTTACCACCATAAGGCATTTAGCTTTGACCACTCTGGATTACTTAAGTTTTCTCACCCTAACTCAATGTAAAGTCCTTGAAATCTGGGACCATGAAGCACTCTGCTCTTCTATGTCTCTCCTAGCACCTAATGTCTAACATTTGATACACATCTGTCTGTCCACTTAACCTACTTTTTCTTAACAGTGCTGTGTGTCTGAGGGTACTTATTAATTACACTGTATCTGATGATTACCAGGATGACATCATTTTCTTAGCTGAGGCTGAAATTTTTTTCTCATACAGAAGCAGCTTCCAATTTTAACTTCTGAACAGGAAGGTTAACTGGCAAGTGATTCTCACGCCTTGACCAGGAAACCCAGGTTCACGTGATCATGAAATGTTCGTTTTATGATAGTCTTTATCAGGGGATAAACTATTGCTCAACCCCACAGCAGGTCAACGTCCCATGGTATGAGACTGTGAAATGGGAACGATCAGACAGCAGATACTCTCTGGACACTGGTCCTTTGCTGTGGGTTATGCTTTGCTCTCTAGGCCTCACAGGTTCAACAGATGTGCTGGCTACCTCTTCGATCCCAAGCATGAAGTGGTGAGGCAGAACTGGGCTCTGGCCAGCTACTGACCTCCATCTCTAACACTTGATTGCCTTAACCTGTCTCCACCCCCACCCCCATGCTGAGTACCTTTGGATCCAATGGTCCTTGTAGGAAGAGCTGAAGGCAATGCCACCAAAAAGTTCCGATCTATTGAAATTGACACTGAACTGATCCCAGAACGGACCAAAGGGGTTCCCTTCCTGTAAAACAACATATTCAGTCAGTTGCTTGGATGGGTAGGAGCTAGGAACTAAGTGGACAAATGGAGCTGGGCCTTGAAAAGACAAAAGGAACAGACTATAGGGCTGGGTTGTATGTGGAGATGACAAGAGATTTAATTCCAGGTGACAACAAACATCTGAATGGCTTGAACAAAGGTAAGTAAATACAAAGCATACATAAAGACATACAAAATAATTTCGAAAGGAAGTTGGTTCTAACAATTGGGGTGTGGGGAGGGGGATCAGGAAAGACCTTATATAGGAGGTGGTGCTTCATCTGTGCTTTCAAGGAACATATTCAAGGCATGGAGAGGGAGGAATCTGAGCAAAGGCATGGGAAAAGGCCTGAAAACACTGGATATGGCAACTGTGGGTCAGTCTGATTGGAATGGGAAGTGTATAAAGTCTAAATTTATCAGTAAGGCTCTAAAGGGCATCACATACTGCTCACCCCTATAGCTTGACAATTTCCAAAAGGCAATACAAACTGATCCGCCTAAACAAACACTTTATCAAGTACCTACTGTAAGCAATTAGATTGGATTTGAGCCCTGGACTTGAATGACTCCTAACCATTACAGTAATGTGCAGTCAACACAAAATGTTGGGACTGGAAGGGACCCTTATGGACTGTTTAATCCAACTCTCTCATTTTACAGAAGCAGGACCAGAGAGAAGGAGTGACATTTAAAGTTATGCAGTGAATTAGTGGTAGAAGTAAGCCTGTGACCTAGATTTCCTGACCACTTGTCTGGTACTCTTCCCACCATATTTCATATGGCATATTTCTGCATGCTGGATGATATTTTTAAGGAACCACAAGGGAACCCAGCAGAAGGAATATTTCTTCTAACTACATCTGGCCTAAGGAAAAGAAGCAGGAAGGAAGGACACACAAAAGATGCATAAGTAGAAAGTACAGCAGATTCTACGTGTGGATAAAGGGAGTGAAGGCCAAGCATCCAAGGACCCACCTTCATGGGGCAGGTTTTCTTGTCAGCACTCCGCTGGGCTGCAACATCAAAGCAATAGGCCACTCGATTCTCAGGGGGCCAGTGGATCGGGGCCAACTTTTCCATGAATTTTTCCAAGCTGATAACCCGATGATATTCCTTGAGTGGCTCTAACTTGAAGTATGTCTCATAGGGTACATGCAGCTGTAAGAGTGGAAGAGAAGGACAGAAAGATTGTGGGAAAGAGAAGTAGGATAAAGAAAGTGAAGGGAGAAAAGATGCGAGAAAAGAGACATAACAGAGAAAGAGAAAGAAAAGAAGAATTGGGGAGAGGGAAAATAAGGGGAGAAAAAGAAGAGAGGGGAGAGGAGTGATTTAGGGGTCACTTTGACCATTATCTTAAGAAGAAGGAACCATTTCCTGCCCACCTTTGTTCCTGAGTAGATGTCATCTCTTAGAGGAAAATGAAAAGTAGCCATTGCTATATTTTTTGCCTATAGGCATTGCCAGCCTATGTCTAAGTTAACTCATTAAAAATATAGCTAGCGAGCCAGGGGCCATAAGTCTGAACTTAAAGTAAGCTGGCTAAGTTCTGCCTTGGCTCATGGTTACAGACTAAACTCCTAATAACATTTCACCTTTGCAGCATGTCACAAATGAGCCAAGATGAGAATGAGAATGGTTCAGTGCAACCCATTCATACTATAGGGAAAACAGATCCAGTAACAGTTCCTGAAGACAGAACAAGATACTGGGTAAAAGAACATATGCTTGCAATCTCTGGGGTGGATCCAGTCAGTCAGGTCAAAAACCACAGTTTAATGAGAGCATCTCACAGACCCAGTGCAGACTTTGTAAATTCCCTCAAAATCTTGAATGGCAGGGTTAAGGCTGAGGCAGAACCTAGGACTCACATTTGTATATGGAGGCTTGTGATGCTGGTATTCAATCCATGGTGGGACAGCCAGGGTTCGGTTCAGTAGTTTTGCAAATGCCAAGGAGCCCAAGAAGTGGTCTGCCTGGTTCCCAAACCGCCCTGGAAACATGAATAAGCCAGGTAGAAAGGGAGCCATGAGGCACTGACTGAAACAGTTTAGGTATGCACAGAATAAGTATTTAATGTTTGTGGAATAAAAGTGAGCTAAAACAATGATAAGAACCAGAAAGAACCTTAAGAGAATATTTCTGACTCCCTTAATTTACAAATGGGGAAACTGAGGCCCAGAGAAGTGAGCCTTGTTCAGCTGTTCAAAGCCACAGTAATAAGTAGCAAAGCCAGGATTTGAATTCAGATCTTTTGGTTCCAAATCTAGTTCTCTTTCCACCGGGATTGATTTTCAGTTGGCAAGAGTTCTTATCTCTCTGGTGGAAGAAGGGGAGAAGACAAGAAAATGCTTAATTAAGAAAATTTATAGCTACTTCATGGCTACCTGTTCCAAGCTTTGGAAACCTAGAGTTCTAGTTGGAGGTCTGCCACTGACCCACTGTATGACTTTGGTCAAGTCATTTCTTCTCTGGGTCTCAGTTTTCCCACCTTCAAAATGGAGGGGCAGGGGTTAAAGTCCCTTCAACTTAAAGATTCTGGCTATCTATGTTTCCTGGCAATTCCTCTAGAGAAGAAATATCCCTGGACTATTTTCTAAGGAGGAGGGGACTGAGGTTCGGCAGTAGAGAAGGAACTCCTAGGTGGTGCAAAGGCACAGGCGAGACAGCATAACCTCATCATCTGCAACATCTGCAACATCTGCATAGTTGGGGCAGGGCCTTGAGACGACCACTCCCTGGGTGGCCAAAGAACGCTAAAGGGCGTTCTGGGAGGGGGGGGGGGGGAGAGACAGCTGAGGGAGGACTATCTGGGAACACCAATCAGGTCCCCCCAGGGAGCTGAAATGGACGAACAGGGCTGCAATAGTGGGGTCCCCATCCCCTTGGGACCAGAGTGCCACAGGGCAGACTTCGGAAGCCAGAATAGTCCAGTCCCCGGGTAGACTCAGCCAGGATCTGAAGCAGAACAACCTGGTTGGACCTAGAGGTACTATAGTGGACAGGTCCGAGATCACAGAGAGGCTCATCCCCCCTCTTCCCTCCCCCCAACCAGTGGATTGGTCCGGGGCCAGGCTCCACATCCTGGGACTCGTGCCCGGTATCGCAAGACCGCCGCGAGGAGCCCAGCAGGGGGCGCCCGGCCCAGGAGGCCTTACCCATGCAGGGACAGTAGAGCAGGTAGCCGGCAGGGTCCCAGGCATGGACCAGGACCCGCGCGGGCAGCAGGAGCCCGAGCAACGGCAGGAGGAGCGCCCACGCCGCGGGGACCATGGCTGTCCACGACTGTAAGCTACCGGCCCGCCGGTTGCGCTCCCACCAGGCTTCGCGCGCCGCCCCGCCCGCGCCCTTCTATCCGTCCGACGCGACCATAGAGATCCCGCGGCACCGCCCCCGCTCCTCCCCCCCTCCCCTCGGCGGCCCGAGCGCCCGCTCGCGCGGCTCCCAGAATGCACCGCACAATGGCCCGACCGCCGCCACTACCGGGGCCTGACCGGGCCTGGCGGAGCCGGAGCGCGGCCCGCCCCGGAGCGCGGGGGCCCCGAACGCGGTGAGTGAGGAGCGTGAGCGGGGGGGGGGGGGCCAGACTGGCGAGCCCTCCCGGGGAGCGCCAGGGCCAAGGCTGGGTGGGTAGAGCCGGCTAACGACCGAGCTCCGTCCCCGCCCCCGCCCCGTTCCGCGCGCCCCACAGGGAGGGAGAGGCCCGGATAATCCGAGCCTACGGGGGGGGGGGGGAGGGAGGGAAGAAAAAGGAGGAGGAGGCCCGGATAATTCCCTTGCGCGGGAGAGGGAAGCGAAGGCCTGGTCCCTTAGACCTCCGAAGAGGGGGAGCAAGGACCGGAAAGCTCTAGCCCCTTTTATTTCCCCCACCCCCTGCGCTTTCCCCCCCTCACCCGCCCAGACCCAGGTAAGCGGGATCGAGGACCCCGGAGGTCTGCCCCGCAACCTCTCTGGCGGTGACGCCGCACCACCGCATCTTCCCCTTCTTGGGGGGTGGTGGGGGGAGTTCTCTGCGTTCTCGACACCCCCCCACGTGATCCTGGCCCGCCAGCCCGCAGGTGCAGCCGCCCCCTCTAAGGTCCCGCAGTCTGTCACTGTGAGTGCGCACTCCAACCCGGCAGGCCTACCCCGGCGATCTCGTGGGGGTCTCGGTCCCCCACCACACGCACAAACATGCACGGGTGGGCTGGGAAATTGAGCACCAGAGGTAGTGAAACTACTTGCCCAAGGTCACGGAGGGAACAGGAATCCGAACCGGCTGCTCCCTTCCCGAGCCAACAGTTTATTACTTAGCCCTCGCTGGAGATAGCCCCTGCTTTCCACAAGCAGACGTCCGGGGGACCTGCAGAAAGTATATCCGGGCCTTGCTAATCCTGTTTGGTGTCTCTTGGAGTGGTGCAAGCCGCTGAGGCTCCTTCGCGCCTCCTCACTGCCCGCCCCCCCCCCCCATTCTCTACAGAGTTAGGGAGCCTAAAGTAGCTATTTCCATTTCCCTTCCTGCTCCTGTATTTTCTCCTCCGGGAACGCATCATAAGGATTTGTTTCTAGTGCTGTGGGTCAGGGCCTGGTTGCTCTCTGTCTATTTATAATGTCTTAGTTGCTATTTTGAGCTTAGAGGAGGGGAAGGCGCCGTCCACCCACTTTGCAAGTTTGCCCTTGGTGATGCTTTCAGTCAGCAGGTGGTGGGGCCAGTTCCTCAGATCCCTGGATCCTGGAAAAGAGGGATAAGAGAGTCTCATGCTATTTTAGGGTAGTCATTGAAGTGGAGGCTCTAATCCTCTGTGGGTCTTCTATTTGGTAAGAACTCACATGGAGGTTAACCCTTTCTTTGCTGCGGGGTGATCTCTAGGAACTGCTTTCTCTGGGAAAAGGGAGAAGAGAGTATAAGACTAGTGTACACAGAATGAAAGCATAATAGTGCAGAAAAATTTCCATAAAAAAACTTGTTTTATCTGAATGGAATTAGTAGCATTTTGAGGACTAACGGATTGGCAGAACGTAATCGCCTCTGATTTAGACATCCTAAAGGGGCTATGTATTTTTGAATTGCACATATATTGATGCAGAAGTTTCAAAGTAATTTTTCCTAATGAGAAGGAAAATATTGCAGAAATAGTTTCCATTTGTGATGGATCCTTTACCATGGAATTTGAACCTAGTCTCATTAGGGGCATGCTTTGCCTCATTTGCAGCCAATAGGTGCTTCTTGGAGGAGCTTATGGAATTTTGGAGGAAACCAGTTTGAAGAAGGAGTAGTGGCTGCAGAGGATATCCTGAAGGAAAAGGAGTAGTAGCTGGCAATTAATTGTGAGAGGAAAAAAAGGGGGGGGGGGAGAGAAGAAGAATGTGGGAGGGGTTGTGAAGGTAACAAAATTGGCTTTGGGACCTGAGGGGAAGAGATACATTCTTTAGTGCCTCATTGGCAAGAAGTGGGTAAAATTTAGACATCAAAGGAGGGCCTTCCCCATCCATTTCCCCTTCCCTCCTCCCCCCCCCCCCCATCAGACACCAAAAGGACTGTGGAAAATGTTGGAGAACCACACCATGGGGAACCAGCTTACTAAGATGTCTTGTCACCTGGGAGGGAAGGATTGTGTTTGTTTTATGGGAACAGGTTCTGTCGGCTTCTCCGGTTGTTAAGGTCAAAGCACAAGACCAGAAGAGCAACCTGGAGAGAATGGCAGAATTCTTCTGAAGTTTTACTGAGGAAGGGGAAACATGAAGGAGCAGGGATTCTCAATAGCACAGAGATTTCCCCAGGTCAGAGAAAGTATAGGCAAAGAGACAGGAATAAAAGGATCTGTCCCCCAAAAGGATGACCAAGTTACACCTGTTTTGTCAACAACCAGCATGTGACTGTAGGTGTAAAGTAATTAATTCCACAGCCACTTTTAACAGTTTAGTATAGAACAGGATAAGGGTGTTAGTTCTTTTTTGTTTGAAAGCTACATTCCCCCTTAAGTGCAGCTTGAGCAAAGAGAACGCAACCATGTGCTTTTTTTTGTATGGACAGAGCCCTTGTGAGCTCTTCTCAGCCCCCGCTGGCCTCTTCCTAGAAGCCCATTACTCACTCTTTCAGTAAGAGTGTATTGAGCTGCTTGCTGCTACTGTTTCTGCTTGTTCGGGAGAACTGATGAGGTGGATGTGTGGGAGGTGGGGGACGGACTGTTCTCTTTCTGAGTTTGAGTGGAGTTTCCAGAACCAGTTCCTTCGTACATATAATTGAAACCCAAGTGACTAGAACTCACTTCTCTCTACTTTTCCTCCTCACCTAGACAGCAGGCACCAGTTTGGTTTTAAACAGGGGTAACTTCCAAAACTGGGGAATCTGTTTCCTTTTATTGTGCCATGGACTCTGGTAATCATTGGTATTATAAACAGGTAATTTCACCCACCCGTCCCCATGGGGGAGGGGAGTAGCACAGCATGGGAACTCGACATTAAAGAAGTTTGAGAAGTGTTGTGTGGCAAAAAAATACAACAGGATCACCCAAGGGCTAAAGTGGGACTGGATTTTAGTGGGCCATCCTCAACATGTGACTAGTGTAAAATGCTGCCACCTTTGTGCAGATCTTTCTAGACAGATCTGTACTTTTGATGGGAAAATACTTGTATTATGTTTGACTATTTATTAAACAAGAGGAATGGTTTCTAAATAGGGAAAGCTGATCCATTTTTCAGTTAATAGCTCCTGTTTCTATTGTAAAATACGTTTTACAAAATCTTTACAGCAGTCGCATGAAGTAGGCAAATACCAGTTGTTTTTTTAATCCCTGTTTTTCAGATAAAGAAACTGAGGCTCAGAGAGGTAAAGCAGTTTGCTCGTGAGTCTTATGACTTACAGTTGGTAGAGCTGGGGCTTGAACTTAGATCTTTGACTCTAAGCCTAATGCTTTTTCCTTATATCATACATTAATGATGGTGGAAACTATCAGCCTGGTCTCTTTCTCTAGGCTTCCAGGAAATGGTTCTTGTGAACAGCAGGTGCAGGCATGAGGAGCTGGCATTAGGAGCAAGCATGCAGTAGCTTATCATTCCCTGGTCCTTATAAGCAACTCTTTATACTTTCTAACATAGACCTGTAGTCACATATTCCATCTGGAGTAGTGCCTGCCTAATGAAATGCCATGCTTGCTAGGGTCCTCTTGATCTCATAGGGGTCTCCTGTTTACATGAGACATTGGCAGCTTAGAGTCTATATATTGAAGGTGGTGAACATAACTTTTCAATAGCATGTTAAGTGGCGGCTATTTCTTCTGCTGCTTTTAAGATTGAACATAGTAATACATCTATAGAGCCCAATCCTTCCCCATTAGTTGGTAGCCTGGAGGTAATCACATACATAACCCTTTTTTGCTTCCACCCATACAGAATCTTGGCATTCAGAATCTTTATCTCTTTAAAAAAATTGCTGTTATCTTTTGTTCTTATATCACCTTCATTTCTGAATATATCCTTGGTGAACCATCTTCTGTAGCAAAAAGAAATTTTTTAAAGAATATAGTAAAACTAAACAATATATAACCAATAGTAAAACCAATCAAGTTTGATATACTATATGCAATATCTTAAACTCATAGTCCCCCATTTTTTTAAAGGAAGGTATATTTTTTCAACTCTAGGGCTAAGCATCATTATACCTACATAGTATTCTATATAATTTTTTTGCTCCAATTTTTTTTTTTTACTCGTACGTTCCCTCTCTGTCTCATTTGACATAGGCCTTCTTATACTTCTCTGAATTCTTCATATTTATTGTTTCTTATGGGGTGGTTTCATGTACTACAGTTTGTTTAGCTTTTCCCCAGTTGATGGGCATCAACTTTGTTTGCAGTTCTTTGCTAACAGAAATATGCTTCTATGCCATTTACCATATTAAGTGCTTACTATTTGCAGAACACTGCTAGATGTAAAAGGATCTAAATCTCAGGTTGTTCCATCCTACTTATTCTAGTTCTCAACAAATTGGACTATTCACTACCCCTGTTCTTATTCTACCCTTTGCCATTTCTGTTGCTTGAAATGAACTCCTCTTCCATTCTGTTGCCTGAAATGAACTCTTTACCCCATTTCTGTGGGTCGAAATCTCTCCAGCCTTTCAAAGCCCAGCTCAAGTGTCACCTACTCCATGAAACTTTTCTTGATTCACATACCCTCTCCCCAAGGTGGGCTGACCCTGGGGATTTCTTGTTAGTACTTTGTCTTTACATCATTTGTACTCCTTTGTGCTTCTTATTTGCCTTGCATCATAATTATTTGTGGATGTATCTCATCCCCCCTTCTAAATCTTCCCCCCAACAATAGTAAGCTTGAAAACAGGCATTGTTGTCTTTCATCTTTGTATCCCTCAAGCACTAAATGTGGGGGAGGCCTTTTACAAAGTAATTGCTTAAGTTTCCTAACCTCATGGAACTAATCTAGTAGGGGGATAGTATATATAAGTAAGTATACTTTAACTTTACCCTGTAGAGTAGAAATGGTAAGGACATTATGCAAGGTATCCTGTTAGGTCCTAGGAAGGAAGGTGTGAATAGAGCTTTCAAAAGTTTGCTAACCTTTTGTTCAAATAAAAAACTTTCTGGGATTATGTAAATCCCTGGGGGAGCCTCACAGTCAGCATATATGTAGCCTGTGTTTGAGCACTCAGAAGCAGAAATCTCACCCTGGGTATGCTAGCATGTATACTGTCCTGTCAACCTAGTTCTAAGGGTAGGTTATTCCAAGGGCTTATTTACGAAATAGAAGGGAAAGCAAAATCGCTGGTAAGAGTTTTGATGGAAAGATTAATTGATTCTCATAGCTGAAAAGAAAGGTGAGGCTTATCAGTGGATTTTGGAGAGGCAGCCTGATAGGTGAAAAAAAAGCACAGGACTTGGATTTGGAAAACTTCCGTTCAAATTCTGTATTTGCTGCTTACCAGTGTCACCTCAGGCAATTCTTTTTACCTCTTCAAGCCTCAGTTTTTTCTTTTCTGTATTTGGTATTTATTCCCAGTTACATTCAAAAATAATTTTTAACATTCATTCTTAAAACTTTGAGTCCAATGTTTTCTCTCCTTCCCCACCCCCTCATCCACCACCCATTGAGAACTCAGGCAATTCGATATAGATTTTACATGTGTAGTCATGCAAAACATTTCCATAAAGAAAACATAGACCAAAAAAACCCTTGAGAAAAATAAAAGAAAGTAAAAAGTATGCTTCATTTTGTGCTCAGACACCACTAGTTCTTTCTTTGGTATGGATAGCATTTTTTACCTTAAGTCCTTCAGAGTTGTCTTGGATCCTTGTATTGCAGAGAATAGCTAAATCATTCACAGCTGATCATCTTACAATATTGCCATTATTTTGTACACAGCATATTTCACTTTGCATCAACTCATATAACTCTTTCCAGGTTTTTCTGAGAACATCCTGCTTACCATTTCTTATTGCACAATAGTATTCCATCATAATCACACCATGATTGTTCAACCATTCTGTATTTGATGGGCATCCCCTCAATTTTCAGTTCTTTGTCACCAGAAAAGAGCTGTTATAAATATTTTTGTATATATAGGTCCTTTTTCTCTTTGTTTTTTAAATGTCTTTTGGAATAGAGATCTAGTAGTGATATTGCTAGGTCAAAGGATATGCATGGTTTTATAGCCCTTTAGTAATAGTTCCAAATTGCTCTACAGAATGGTGGTTGAATCAGTTCATAACTCCAACAGTGCATTTATGTCTCATTTTTCCTACATCCCCTCCAACATTTGTCATTTACCTTTTTTGTCCTATTAACCAATCTAAAAGATTTGAAGTAGTACCTCAGAACTGTTTTAATTTGCATTTCTCCAATTAATAATGATTTAGAGCATTTTTTCATATGGCTGTAGATAGCTTTGATTACTTCATCTGAAAACTGTTCATATCTTTTGATCATTTGTCAATTGGGGAACAGCTTATTTTTATAAATATGACTTGGTTCTTTATGTTTTAGAAAATAGACCTTTATCAGAAAAACTTGGTTCCAAATTTTTTCCACAGTTACTATTGCTAACTGTATTTCCCTCTATCCTATCCCTCCTGCCCCATTTATTTTCTCTCTCCTTTTACCCTGTCCCTCCTCAAAAGTGTTTTGCTTCTCACTACCCTCTCCCCCAATCTGCCCTCCATTCTGTCACCAACCCCCTCTTCTCTTATTACCTTCTCCTCCTACTTTCCTGTAGGGTAAGGTAGATTTCTGTTCCTAATTGAGTGTATATGTTATTCCGTCTTTGAGGCAGTTCTGATGAGAATAAAGTCCCCCTTACCTCTTCTCTCTTTCCCTCTACTGTAAAAGCTTTTTCTTGCCTCTTTTATTTTTTGGGAAGCAAGGCAATTTGGATTAAGTGACTTGCCCAAGGTCACACAGCTAGTAAGTGTCAAGTGTCTGAGGACAGATTTTAACTCAGGGCCTCCTTGACTCTAGGGCTGGTGCTCAATTCACTGTGCCTCCTAGCTGCCCCTCTTGCCTCTTTTGAATGAGATAATTTACCCCATTCTACCTTTCCCTTTCTCCCAGTACATTTCTTTCTTACCCCTTAATTATTTTTTTAGCTATCATCCCATCTTATTCAACTCATACCCATGCTCTATATGTACTCCTTCTAACTACCCTCATGAGTTACAAATATCATCTTCCCACGTAGGAATGTAAAAAGTTTAACCCTGTTAAATCCCTTATGATTTCCTTTTCCACTTTACCTTTTTATGCTTCTCTTAAGTCTTGTATTTGAAAGTCAAGTTTTCTGTTCAGCTGTTGTCTTTTCATCAAGAATGCTTGAAAGTCCTCTACCTCATTGAATGTCCACTTTTTCCCTCTGAAGGATTGTATTCCGTTTTTCTGAGTAGATGATTCTTGGTTGTAATCCTAGCCCCTTTACCCTCTGGAATATCCAATCCTTTAAAAGTAGAAGCAGCTAAATCTTGTGTTATTCTGACTGTGGCTCCACAATACTTTAATTGTTCCTTCCCAGTTGCTTGCAATATTTTATCCTTGGTATGGGAGCTCCAGAATTTGGTTCTAACATTCCTGGGAGTTTTATTGTTTCATGATTCCATTTGTTCAGTTCTAATTTGTAAGAAATTATTTTCTTTCAGTGAGGCTTTGTATATCTTTTTCCATGTGGCCAATTCTGCTTTTTAAGGCATTCTTCTCCTCATTGGCTCTTTTGCCATTTGGCCTAATCTGTTTTTTAAGGTGTTATTTCCTTCAGTATTTTTTATGTCTCATTTAACAAGTTGTTGATTTGTTTTTTATATTTTTTCCTGCATCACTCTCATTTCTCTTCCCAGTTTTTCTTCTACCTTTCTTACTTGATTTTCAAAATCCTTTTTGAGCTCTTCTATGCGTGACCTGGGATCAGTTTCTATTTTTCTTGGAGACATTGGATGTATGAGCTTTGACTTTGTTATCTTTTTCTGAGTTTTGATATGATCTTGTCACCATAGTAATTTTCTATGGTCAGAATTTTTTTCAGTTGTTTGCTCATTTTCCCCAGACTATTTCTTGACTTTGAACTCTTTGTGGGGCTCTGCTTCCAGGATAGAGGGCACACTGTTCCTTCAGAGGATTTGTGCAGCTGTTTTCAGAGATGCTTCTAGGGACCTGTAAGTTTTCAGTTTTTCCAAGGTGGTATGATCTAAGGAGAGGTGTGTTTACTACTCTCCTGGCCTGTGCTCTGGTCTATGAGCAACCACAAGCACTCTTTTTGCCTGGAATGGTGACAAGGGTCCCTGCTCCACTGTAGCTTTGAGCTCTGGTGTGCTAGTGCTCCTCCTCACCCTGGACCTGCCACCCAGGCACTTTGATTCGGCACACCCAGGACTTTGATTCAAGATCTGGTAATGGACAGTAATAGACAAAGCAACAGAGTCCTGCCTTAGTACTAGCAAAGAGAACCCATTGATCTCGTTCTGATCAGTCTTTTGACCTCTTTCTGTCTATGGACTAGAACCCCCAAAGCAGCTGCCACTGTTAATTCAGTGGCTCCTGAGGCTGGGGCTGTGCTGGCACTGCCTGTGCTTTACTGTGTTCTACTCTCACCCAGGTGTGACATACCTTTTCTATTGACCTTCTAAGTTGTCTTTGACTGGAAAATTGCTTCACCTCATCCTTTTGTGGGTTCTGCTGCTCCAGGAATTGTTTTATTGTATTATTTAAAGATGTTTGGAGGGGTTTTGGGGAGAGCTCAGGCAAATTGCTGCATTTTCTCTACCATCTTGACTCTTCCTCTGGGCCTCAGTTTTTTTTATCCCTAAAGTGGATGAAATAATTCTTGCACTACCTATCTCAAAGGTATTATGAAAAAAGTGCCTTGTAAATTTAAAAAGTACTATATTGATTAATGTTTGTCAATCTCCCTGTTTCCATTGGCATAGATAATGAAGACTACTCATTACCCAATGTTGTATTTCCTAACCCTAAGTTGTTTGTTTTTTTTTTTAACATTTCAGGTGAAGATAGTCTTCTGAAGGCTCCTTTGAAAACTGTGTCAGAACAGATTGAGCATACTGCTGATGGGGAAGAGTTCTCATTAATATGGCCCTCCCCTATTAGCCCTGCCATGACGGCATTCTTCACCAGTGTCCCTAACTGGATTCAAGATGCAAAGCAGGAGGAGGAGACAGGCTGGAAACTAGTTCCCAGGCCAAGAGGCCGTGAGGCAGAAAGTCAAGTTAAGTGCCAATGTGAAATCTCCGGTACCTCCTTCTCAGGTGGGGAGAAGTTGAGAACCCACAGCCTCCCCCACACAGAACAGAGACCGTACAACTGCCCTCAGCTGCACTGTGGCAAGGCCTTTGCATCCAAGTACAAACTTTATAGGTAGGTGATATAATCCATTCAAGGGACCTCTGTGGAGGCAGAAATTGTTTTGGAAATACAACCAAGGAGACCATACATTGTGCTGAGTTCTATCTCTGTTAAAGAACAGTATACTTCTTGAGGCCAAGGATGACTGTGTGTTCTACATGTTCTGTGCCTCCATACATTCATTAATTGATGGGTGAACCACCTGGAAAATGAGACTCAGTCCTACTTTAAGAAATTAAAGGGAGTTTAGAAATCATTGAGCTTAGCATCTTTATAGAGGAGAAACTGATGCCCAGATATGGTGATTTGCCAAAGATCACACAGAAAGCCAATGATATATTCATAACTAAACCCCACATCTCCTGTTCATCAGTCCAGTGTTCTTTTCAGACAGCATGTTACCATTTAAAGTATTATGACTGATATCATTTCTTTTCAAATTTGATTATCATCCACACTTTCCATCAGAGTAGCAGTGAACAACTTAGAATTACTTACAGGAATGAATTAGACAGTATGTGTTTCCACTCACATTTTTATTCTGTTGTTTGTAGGACAAAATTGATAATACTTATTTTTGGTTTTAAGAACAAATTCAAATTTCTGCCCTGTTTACTTGTTCATTTACCATTGTTTATTAGTCTTATTTCTGTGCTGATGAGGAAGAAGGTAGTAACATAGAAAGTTATACTGGGTGTCAGGGAATGTATATTCTTGATGACCACTGGGTCATCTTGTGACCTTAGGCAAGTTAACTTCCTTTATCTGGGCTTCATTCAGTTTCATCTACAAATTTGATGAAATGAGTTGCTGAGCTTCTTTCCAGCAAGAAGCAACATTCCTGTAATGCACACATTATATTCTCTTACCCCAAAACAATATAAGTTAAACTTAGAAACCTTAGCTTAGACTGTCAGATCAATGAGGCAGAGATCATATTTTAGTTAAAATGCTGTCTCTTCAGTACATGGTGTAGAATCTTGGCGCATCTGGCCCCTGACAAACCCTCAAGTGAATTGAAGCTAAAGGAGAAGAATGATTGTCATCTGGATGTCTGTAGTATCCTTCCTCTTGAGAATTTGCACATATGGTATCTGCTTGATATGAGGATATAGTGAAAGAATGTATGTAAAGCTTTTTGCAAAGCCACATAACACTTTATGAGAGTCAGGTGGGATCTGGCATGCTAGATGAGAGATTTTGTGTGTATCTTTATGGAAGAGGGAATTGACACATTAATGATAAAGAGGGCTATGTTTCCAGCTTCTTGCTTCTGAATCGCTAGGCTAAGCCTTAGTCCCCTTTTTTCCCCCCTTTTGACTTTTGGATCAAAGAAGATTGTAGTTTGAATGTGGCCAAATCTTTTGATCATCTGTTTTCCTTATCCAGGCATATGGCCACTCACTCAGCCCAGAAGCCCCACCAGTGCATGTATTGTGAGAAGATGTTCCATCGGAAGGACCATTTGCGGAATCACCTGCAGACCCATGATCCTCATAAGGAGGCCCTCCACTGCCCAGAGTGTGGCAAGAACTATAACACCAAGCTGGGCTATCGACGCCACCTGGCCATGCACGCTGCCACTAGTGGTGACCTCAGCTGCAAAGTGTGTCTCCAAACCTTTGAAAACACCCAGGTCCTCCTGGAGCACCTGAAGGCTCACTCACGGAGAGCATCAGGTGGGGCCAAGGAGAAGAAGCATCCCTGTGACCATTGTGATCGACGTTTCTATACCAGGAAGGATGTTAGGAGGCACCTGGTGGTACACACGGGGCGCAAAGACTTCCTTTGCCAGTACTGTGCCCAGAGGTTTGGGCGTAAGGACCATCTGACTCGGCACATGAAGAAGAGCCACTCACAAGAATTACTGAAAATTAAGACAGAACCAGTAGACATGTTGGGACTCCTCAGCTGTAGCTCCTCGGTCACAGTGAAAGAAGAGCTGAGCCCGGTTCTGTGCATGGCATCCAGGGACATGATAGGGGGTAAGACCTTCCCAGGCATGTTACCTATGGGTATGTATAGCACCCACCTCCCAGCCATGCCAAGTTCAGGGATGCCCCATTCTCTGGTTCACAATTCCCTGCCAATGGGAATGAGTTATCCTCTGGAATCCTCCTCATCCATCTCCTCTCCACCACAACTTCCCCCCAAATACCAGCTTGGATCTACCTCATACTTGCCGGAGAAACTACCCAAAGCAGAGGTGGAAAGCTTTCTGTCGGAGCTTCCCGGAAGCCTGTCTCTCCCATCCAGTGAGCCCCAGTCCTCCTCACCTCAGCCGGCCCTTTTGGATGAAGCCCTGCTTTCCAAGAGCCCTGCCAACCTCTCTGAGGCGCTTTGTGCTGCTAACATGGACTTTTCTCACCTCCTGGGCTTCCTCCCCCTGAATCTTCCTCCATGTAATCCACCTGGGACCACAGGAGGATTAGTCATGGGTTACTCACAGGCAGAAACCCAACCACTGCTTACCACTTTGCAGTCTCAGCCTCAAGATTCTCCAGGACCTGGGGGTCCCCTGAACTTCGGGCCCTTACATTCATTACCCCCAGTTTTCACCTCTGGCTTGAGCACCACCACTCTGCCACGTTTTCATCAGGCGTTCCAGTAGGCTGAAAGAGGCACCAGGCTTGGCCCTCAGGTCATAGATCCCAACTCTTTATTTCCTCCTTCTGTTCCCTGTGAAGGCTGCTGAGCTTTCAAAGCTGGGTTCAAGATGAAAGGATTCCAGTGTCTGTATGGAGCACTTGGGTTCAACCTCCCAGAGCAGCCTTGAGGTTGCTTGAACCCTAATCCCGTGAAAAGATTTCATACAATAGGACTTCAGGTATTTTTTGTTTGTTTGTTTTCAATCTGAATCGGGAGCCACACTTAGCACTCTCTCTCCCTAAGGCTTGAGAGCTTCATTCTTCTCTCTGGGGAGAGGGGCTCCTTGGAGAAGCAGGAACAGTGAGGTTTCACCTTGGATTGTCTCGAGAAAACCAGCTGGAGAGACCCAACTTCCAGTCCACACTTGCAGACCCTGTAACAGTCCGTGCTAATGGAGAAGGGTTTTTGTTTGAGAGATCAATTCCATTAACCTGCTGTGGACAGAGCGGGCAGGAGAAAGGGCCTCCTTGTTCCCTTCCCCCACTGCCCTATCCCTCTTTACCGCTACTCTACTCTGTATCAGTGTTGCCAGCAGTGATACCGTTTACACAGTTGATTCAGACACATCATTTCACTTCCCCTTGCAGAGCCGTTAGAGTAGACTTATTCCAGTGAGCATTGTTTACACACCATGAATCCATTCCCACCAGTACAATCCAGTTGACACCAGCATGAACCTTTTGGGTACCTGGTGTTAACTGGACCCCTGTTTACATGATGGAGTCGGGTTTCACTGGCTTCTCTTCACTTGAGGTCACATTTTTCCCCCATGGGGAAATAAACTGACTTTGGACTACTTCAGTTTTTGCCGTCCTCTGTGGCTCTCTTAGCTCACGTTACCCCATGAGGCAGGCAAGGAGAATGGAGCAGTTTTTAAGAGGTCTGGATCACTTCTGCTCAAGTACACGTTGGTATCATTTTGAATTGGAGATGGAAAACAAGTTAAAAGGCAAGACCTGGGGCCTCCTGTCCTTCCACATATCTTTTGCTATGCCTAGGTATAGGAAAGCATATGGACTCCATAGGTTAGTTAAGGTGGCAAAGGAGAGGGTGTGAGCACCTCATTTGTTCTCTCCACCCCCATTCCCCTTCCAGGAAGCTATGGATTTACTGGAAGGGTAGTATTCAGGAAGTTAGGATTAGAAAATCCCAGATTGGTTTATCATTGAGAAGTAACTATATATGAACTGTTCCAACACTAAATTCCTCTGATCATTATACCCACTTTCACCCCTATATTCACAGTCACTGATATATCTAGGGTCCTTGATATGCAGGCTTTTCTCAGCAAAAGGCCCCTGGTCTTGCTTTCTTCTCTGCTTTTATTTTCCCATCCTTGGTTTATATGGTAGTACCAAGGCAGGTATCTGTCACCCAGTAAGTATCTGATCTCTGTCCACTTTCAACCTTGCATCCTTATCCATCAGTGCTTGTTTTTTTAAGTAAAACTGGTCCATCTTCCCCCACCACCCTATTGGCTTTGCTCCTTTGTGTTTGTGACCCAACATGTGCTCCCACCAGCCTGCAGGCAGGAGTCCCAGGGCCAACATTGCTGGAACCCATCCAGATGTCTCTACCAACCCAGGAAACACACATCTACCTCTTTCGCTATTAACTCCACAAGCGCATCCAGTGGCCAGTTCCCTAGGGTTTCTCATTTTGAGCAATTCCCTCACCTGATGTCTCACTCTGGCTTCATTATTCACTTTTCAGGACAAACTACTAAGGTGATTCTGCCTCATTTGCTTAAACCTAGTCCACTTTTCATGGTCTTTTGATACCCCACTAGGAATTATCTCAGAATTGCCATTTAGGAGAAGAGGGGATAAGTGATATTAGGCACCTGCTCTGGCCTCTGGCATACCAGTTGTTTGAGGTGAAGGTGTTAAAACACATTGATGCCCTTAATTGTGAAGGGATGAGAATCAAATTGAGTATGTTAAAAAAATTAAGCAGGGTAGTTTGGGATACTGTTTTCAGATGTAGAAATGTCTAGTCCTCCTTAGGTTTGGGCTAGGTGGTTTGCTTTCAAGAATCAACTATAAGTGAATTCCATGGACTAATTATGTTTTCTAAAGAAAGGTGTTGGCCTTGTCCTCATGGCCAGTTGCTATTCATTTCCTCTAAGACTTATATTATGGGAAATGGTAAAGGAGGGGCCGGTGGGGCTCATCGCTACCATTCATGACTTTATACTCATCTGTTGTATTTTGTCTTCACCACTGTACCCCCATCCCCGTCCCTGCGGTCACTGCACACTTGACCAGCAGAGGTCATTGGGCCTCTGGCTGTGAAATACAAACTCCCCTTAATCCCAAGCAGGTGGAGGACTTGGATGTGAGTGTTTGTTCATCTCTTTCCTCCCCCTGCATGTTTCCCCAAGCCCCTTACTCCCCTCTAGCTTTCCACTTGCTTTCTTTGGCTGAAGTGATATAAATGTAAAAGGGCTCCCAGAAACCTCATGTGATAAGCAAGGCAACGATTTACCCCTGAAACTGGTACCTCATTTCACCCTCCCCAAGTCCTGTTACCCTTTACTTCCCCACACCTACCTCTCCAAATATCCTCACAAACCACCATGAAATTACTATTTCAAGGTCAGTTTTCCAGTATGCCCTGTGCAGAGGAAACATCGGCAGCTCCTTTTGGCCAATAGCCACCTGATCATTCCTTACTGGGTCCAAATTAGGGAAGTGAAGTTACCCCATTTTTTAAAGGCTGAAAGTACAGTTATTTTAAAGATACAAGTAGCTTAGTAACTCTGTTTTTGCCCTGAATTCTGTACCCAGACTTAAAGATTTTTGTTGAAAAGTGCAGCAAAAAATCAAAGACACCTTGACCTAGGGATAATAAGCTCTTATTGACCAAAAGACAGCCAAGAGTTTGTGTAGTCAAGGTAACTGAGTGTCAGGAATATGAATGGCAGAGGAAACTCCAGTTCTAGTGTACCTTTTATGCCTTTTATCCCCCTTCCCCCCTCCCAGTTCCTAAATACTTTCCTACTTAACAGTGGCAGCTTTTGACTGACCTGGTTTTGCCTCCCTTGCACAGCAGAGCTGGCCATACTGTTCCCCACCCTGAACCTCCATCAGTCTGGCTTCTGTGTAACTTGCTGTTCCCCATTCCTATTGTGGGAGGGGGGAGGCGAGATGTGGATCTGTGGCATGAGCCAAGCCCCTGAATCCCTATAGCCACAGGAAGTGGAGAGGCCCTTTAGTGAACTTTTTCAGCCTTTGACTAATGGCATTTTGTTAAAAGTGGAAATCTGCAGAGCAGGTTTGATTACTTATGCTCGTAGATATTGCCCTAAGTTTATGAAACCCCCCTCATTCCCAGTCTTTCCTTAGTGCCTCATTAAAATCTCTTCCCCTATTTTTTGGTAGTTTTTTCCCCATATCTAGGAGCTGTTTTTAGCACGATTTTTTTTTTTGGTAACAATTTATATTGTACAGGATCAATATTTTGCTTTTTAACAAGGATATTTATGTAATAAGAAACTTTGCCTTAGGCAGGTGGTGACCAGAGAAGTCCAGAGTCTCTGGAGCCCCCACCCCGGCCTCTCCTGAAACTAGTTGAGCTCTGAACCTGCTGTGAGAGGAACATTGCCAGTGACCTTCACAGCTGGAGGGTGGTATTCCCCAAGAGGAGCAAGCAGGGAGGGTCTCCAGATGTCCCAGAAAAGACTTCAAGGGACTGGGGCAGGGGGAAAAAAGTGGGGTTTAACAGTGGAGTTTTATAGGCAGCAAAGCTTCCTCAGCAGGCTGCCCCTGGTAACCTGAATGTTTGGCACCCTCTCCACCTCTAGCACACCGCTCCTCAAACTCCCCTTTCCAAGTCCTACACCTATCCCCTTACCTCCCCCGGCTGTTAAGGCCACAGAGCTGCCCGTTTGTAAGGCCGGACTATTTAAAAAGAAAAAAGGAAAAAAAAAAACAAAACAAAAACTTTCTAGCACTTTGTATACACAGTGAATAACCTCTTTTTATTGGAGTATTTTTGGCTTTATATAAAACAAGGTTTTTAATTGTAAAATATTAAGTGCCATTAGAAAATGCACAGGGCGTATCTTTGTTAAATTAGATTTTTCAATGTTTTACAGAATTACATTTTCAAGAAGAAAGTTTTTATAATGAAGTTGTTTATTAAAAACCTTTGAATGATGTATTTGGAAGTTGTGAGCCTCTCATTGGGGAAAGGGTTGAGGAGATACTTGAAAAGAATTGGAGTCTTTCAGTTAAATCCACAATTTGATCCCTTGGTCAGCCAAGCAGAAGAGTGAGTGTAGGAGGACCGTGGCCTACTGGAGAGTCTGGGTTTGGAGTCTGAGAACCTGGCATAAATTCCCAGGTAGCTATCACTTGTGGTGACCTTGGAGGAGTCACCCAACCTTTCTTGGTCTCTGTTTTCATCATCTAAAGTTCACTGGGTTGGATGAGATGATCTCTAAGGTTCCTTCTAGCCCTTAATCTTGTGCAATACCCAAGCTTCTGGGTTCAGAGCCCTAGATCATGCCATCAGGTGGACACTGAGTTTAGAATTAAAACTTGCAGATTCAGACTTCAGAGATGTGTCATACAAAAATATATGACTACTGGTAAAATCACTGAAGCTCTTTGAGCCTTAAAAGAGTTTCCTCATCTGTAAAATGGGGACTATACCTGTCCTGCCTTCCTCAGAGTATTGAGGAAAGTTCTTTGTCAGTCTTAAAACATCAAAGAAATAAAAATTGTTACTCAGACACCAGTCACCAACAAACTCATTGTACCAGGAGCCACTTAGAAGTGAGTGTAAAAGGCCTTGTCAGCTTTTTCTTCATTCCATCAGTTCATTTTGTAAATGTGTAGCTCTCTTAAATGCAGCCTATAACAGTGGAGAAAGGGTACTCACTGGCTTTGGAATAATAGTAGTCGACACTACAGTAGTTTAAGACTTTTTTTTTTTCGTTTCTGAGCTTCACAACAAATCTGAGATGAGTACTAGAGGACCTGGGTCTGAATCTTGGTCCTGCTTCTTTACTACATTCATGACTGTGGGTAAGTAATTTTCCTTCTCAAGTTGATCGGTTTCTACTGTAAAATGAAGGGATTTGGCTAGAGGAACTCTGGCTAAAGAAACAGGAAAGAAGATCCCTGACTCCTGCCCTGTTTATAAGGTATTACTGGGTTTTTTCCATGCATTTAGGACTTAGAGCACATGGTTGCTTCCATACTGTGTTCACATGGAAGTGGATCCTTCGAATGTGGGAATTTAGGCAGAATAATCCCATTTGTCCTAAACTGGGCTTTTTCCAGCTTTAAGAGGTACATTTGTGTGGATGACCATGTCTGAACTCTACAAACAACTTTTAAAAACTTAAAAAAGTTTTAAAAACAAACTATACTTTTATATATCTGGTTTTAAATAACTTAAACTTCACTTTACTAGTCTCAGTCTTTTTAGTTTTCCTCATACAGCAGTTAGTTATGGCCAGTTTGGGCCATAAAACCAGCCCTAATGCTTACTGTATGGTTTGGGGGAACTCAACTTTTCTAAAATGCAGTTTCCTTATATGCAAAGTGATAAACCGTGTAAGTATTGTAAAAAAAAAAAATGAGTTGTTACTGCCTTTCTTCCTCACTTTTGTTCATTCCTTTGTTCATTTGAGTTGCTTGATGCGGAGTATTTCTAATTCTGTTATGTCTTCCTTAAGATACAGTGGGCAGACTTGCACACGGTTGTATATGCAGGACTTCAGGCAGAGTAATATTTGCTGTTTAACTTCTGAAAATCATAAACTGGATTTTTTTTTTGGAGGGGGGAAGGTAGGGCAGTTGGGGTTAAGTGACTTGCCTAAGGTCACAGGGCTAGTAAGTGTTGTGTCTGAGGCCAGATTTGAACTCAGGTCCTGACTCCAGGGCTGGTGCTCTATTCACTGTGCTACCTAGCTGCCGCCCTTCTAGTCTGATATTTTTAAGTTTCCTTCCACTTTTAATGTTCTGCCTTCAGTATTTTCTAATTCTGTTACCCCATAGTCTATATTCTGATGTCCCTTCAAGTTTTTGTGTTATTTGGCTCTAAGCTCCTTTAATTTTTTTTTTTAAATTAATGTTGTATTCTAAGATCCCTTTCCACTTTGGAATTCTGTGTTCTAAGGCCCAATCCAGCTCTGACAGTCTGTTCTAAGGTCTCTTCTAACTTTTGACATTTCATGTTCTCAGGTCCTTTCCAGCTCTTGTTATTCGTAAAATAGGTTGGTGTGAGAACAGGATGATCACCTAGACTCTAGGAAGGTGGATTCTAATTCCCTCTGCCTTCAATACCACATGTTCTCCCTGCCCCCTCCCCCCCTTTGAGACCCCATTCCCTGAGTCTTCCAAAGACCAGAAACACACTTTTATTTCTTGCCTATTTGCTAATATACTAATGATAGTTAGGTCAGGGAAAGAACTTTGTACTAGTTCTTATAAATCTGAGAAAAGTTTGTAAAATTGCAGTCATTACTGTAATCAGCAGTGGCAAGCCCTGATTAGGGTAGTATGGTGGGACTTTCCTATTTTGCTCAAAGCCTGTTTCTTCAGTACTGGAATGAAGGGGAGGGGCACAGCATGGCTCCCATTCTTCAGTGTGAAAGCTAAACATTTACCTGGTACTGAGGACTTTGAGTTCCTCTCTGAACAGATCTCAGAACTAGGAATTACAGATAGCCTTGTCTCTAGCTAATCTAAGTTTATGGTGGGCCTACCGGAAAGAATATTGATTGAAGCTTTATGTAAAGACCACAAGGGGAGCTGGTGAGGATAAGGGTAAAAAAGCTGTGAGACTATAGCACAATGGAAAAGGTGCCAAGTCACTGGACCTGTGTTCAAATCCTGACTCTGACACTTAACTTGTGTGTCTGGGACACCTCACATCACCTTTCTGGGACCTTGGTTTATTTGTAAAATGAGGATTGGACCAGAGGTTTCCTAAGGCCCTTTACAGCACTGTGATTTTTGTGGGCCTGTTTCTGGTCCAATCAGCCTCAAGCAGCCAGTGAGTCCTTCACCACTTTTGAAGAATGAAGAAAGTCAAAGAAAGCCTAATGTAGTTAAAAAAAAAAAAGTACCAAGCTTAGAATCAGGAAACAGTGAGGCTGGAATCCTGGCTGTAACACCAGGGTTTGGCAAGTTGCTAATTCCCCTGAGCTTAGCTTTCACTCATCTGCTAAACAGGGATAATCATACTTATATCACCTAAGTGCACATCACAAGAAAACAATAAACAGCATGTTTCTATCAGAATATAAGCTGCTATTAATAATCAATGAAACACTAGGCAGATGTCTGTCACCTACATACAACGCGAGTGCTACAGGGGTGCGCCTGAAACCTGGACTGCTATATAGTACCTAGCAATTTCATCATTGTACCTATTTTTTGAAAATTACCCCAAACTACAATTCTTTTTTTTCATTAATGACCATTCTCCTTTGACTACACCCAAGAAATGGAAAAGAAGTTAGCAAAGATCATAGGATGTAAAGCCTGAAGGCACTTGGGAAATCCTGTAGTTCAGTGCCGTCACTTTATTTCCTTTTTTTTTTTTTTGTCTTTTTGGAGGGGGAGGGCAGGGCAGTTGGGGTTAAGTGACTTGCCCAAGGTCACACAACTAAGTGTTAAGTGTCTGAGGTTGGATTTGAACTCAGGTCCTCCTGGCTCCAGGACCGGTGCTCTATTCACTCTGCCACCTAGCCATCCCACTTTAAGTATTTGCTGTGAACAAAAATCTGTTTTCTCTCCCTCCTATCCCATTGGGCAGGGGGAGGGAAGAGATCTTGCAACAAATATATGTAGTCAAGGAGAACAAATTTCAGCATTGGCCATGTCCTTCGCCCCCCAAAAGCTGTATTCTGTGTCTTGAGACCATCTCCTCTGTCATGATGATAGGTAAGTGACACTTCGTCATGGGTCTTCTCCAGCCACTGTTGGTTTCTGAGTTCCACGTAGCTCTCAAGTCTTTCGTAGTTTCTTGTCTTTATAAACAACCACCTTGTTTCATAGTGGAAACAGATCCACAGAGGTTGGCAAAATGGAAAGAAAGTGGGACTCAGGAGAAACCTGGCTACAGGCATTTTTTCTTAACAATGAATGCTTCTGCAACCCTAGGTACGTCATTTAACTTGAACCTGTGAGCCTCATTTTCTTCCCCTGTGAACTAGGGATACTTGTAGTGTCAGCTTACGAGGCTGAATGGTTCAAGTCAGCCATCATATTATCAGGCTGCCCAGGGTCACACAGTTACTTAGTAGCGGAGCCAAAATTCCTGTCTAGGTCTTCGGACCAAATTGAAAAAGCACCATTTCATAAAGAATGGGGGGGGAGGGCTTTTCAGCTGTCACGGCCTACTTCCTATTCCCTAACTTTCCTCCTGATCTCCAGTCTTGCGTCTCTCCAGCTGACCTTTACATGTCTTGAACTGGATGTCCAGTTGGTATCTTCAGCTCAACATGTCTAAACTTGAACCCAATATCTTTGCTTCAAACTTCTCTCTTTCTAACTATTACTGAAGGGTACTGCCATCTTTCCAACCTCGATGTCATTTGAGACTCCTCGATCTTCTACCTTGAATAACCATTCAGTTGCCAAGTCCTATCATTTCTGCCTCGTTAACATCTCTTGTATGTGCCCCCTTATTTCTTCTGACACTGCTACTACCTTGGTGCAAGCAGGCCCCTATCACCTCCCATCTGGAATACCCTATTATCACGCTGGTTGGTCTTGCTGTCTCAATTCTCTCCCCACTCCAACCCATCCTCCACCAAGTTGTCAGACTGATCTTCCTAAAATTCACCCCTCTATTCAAAGAATTCCACTGGCTCCTTATTTCTTAGGATCAACTATAAAGTCTCGGCTTTTAAAGCCTGTTATAACTTCGCTTCTTCTTACCTTTCCAGTCTTCTCACACATCCTGAGATCCTGGGCTCTTTGCCGTTCCTCAGATGCCATCTCCCAAGTTCTTTTTTGCCCCGGCCATCCTCCATGCTTATAATGCTCTCCCTCCTCATCTCTGTCTCTTACCTTCCTCAGCTCCCTTCAAGTCTCAGAGCTTAAGCACCACATTCTGCAAGAAGCCTTTCCCAACCTTCTGTAATCTTGGTGCTTCTCCTCTGAGACTATCCCCAGTTTTTCCTGTGTTGTTTGTACATGGCTGTCTTCATGTTGCCTCCTCCATTAGACTATGACCTCCTTGTAGGGCAGGGAATGTTTTTTTGTTTTCCTTTTTTCTTTTTTAAACCTTTCTTTGTTTGTATCCCCAGAACTTAGCACAGTGCCTGGCACATTGTAAGAACTTAGTAAGTGCTGACTATTCCTATCCTCAGGTATAGGATTTAGAGCTGGAAAAGACCCAGAAAAATGAAATATCTTAAATGTCTTGCTCAAGGTACTTGCAAATTAGGATCTGAATCCAGGTCTTCTGAATCCAATCCAGTGCTCTTTTCACTGTATACCACATGGATGGGCTGGCCCTCCTCTGATGTACAATTCCCTGGACAGACGCACTCAGTTCTGTTTGGACTTCTGTAGATCCTCATGTGGCCTCCATTGATACTTCCAGCCAACGTCAAGGCAGTCTTTATTTTTTTGCTTTCCTGGAAAGTTGGAAATTTTTTGCCTTCATGGAAATGTCATAGACCAGATTCTGAGAGCTAGAAAGTCTGTAGAGTTTCTGGAACAACTATCCCTGCTTATACAAGAGGAAAGCTACAGAAATGCTTGTCTATTTCACACCAGAGAAAAATATAGGAGCTGGAACAATTTATCTGCTGGTATAGTCAGCAGGGGCTTAGACTGGCAGAACTGAGGAATGTCTCAAATACAGTTTGCCTGGATTATAGGAAAATGTTAAACAGTGTCTCATGCTGCTCTTGGAGCCAAGGCGGAGAGATGTGAAATCTCAGGTCCGGTGCTGAGAGCTAGGTCCCCTGCACTCTGCTCTGGTCAAAGTATATCTGAACTGTTAGTGGGGAAGGGGAGAGAATAACCATTCATTAAGTACCTACTATATGCCAGGCACTGAGCTAAGTGTTGTTCACAAATATGATCTTATTCTATTCCATACACATCCAAGAAGGGTCACATTTAAGAAAGGACATCGACAAGGGGGAGGGCATCCAGAAGATGAACAGGGCTGGGGAAGGGCCCTGAGCTCATGCCATCTAAGGATGGGCTGAGGCCTGAAGACATCATAATGGAGAAATGCCTGCTTTTGGAGGTAGTGGGTCTCTTTACTGGGGGGTGACTATTTGCCAGGGGCAGTAGGGCAGAGGTCCTTCTGGAACAAGTGTGGATTAGATAGGACAGCTTTTGATTTCCCTTCTGACTTAACCCTGTGGTTGACCTCAACCCAGGCCTCTGGTGGTAGAGTGGGAAAGAGAAAGAGCCTGAGGCTGGGAATCTGAAATCCAAAGCCAAGCTTGCTGAGCCCGGCCTGGGCTTCTTGTTGGTGGTCCTGTGCCACCTGTGCCACTCCCCATCGTGGTTAATCTTTTGCTCCCTCTCTGCCTCCTCTGAGTCAGGGCCAGGGTAAGTAATGGCCAGATATCTGTATTAGGTATCCAATCCAAAGGAAAAGCACATTTGTTTCTTATAGGTAGGGTGCTGGTAATTTGGTATAAGGGAAATACCATTGGATTTGCAGTCAGAAGACCTAGGCACAAAACCTAGGCTTGTCACCTCATCCTGAGCCTCATTTTACTTTTTATCAGCTACCTCGTAAGGACATTGTGAGGGAAATGCCAGAGAAATAGGTATCACCATCATTATTTTTAAGGGACAGACACACTCCTTAAAACACAATACATAGGTGAGTACAAGAGGGACGTTTTAATGACTTCATCGGTTGCAGGAAAGAAAAATGACACTGGTCTTGCTTTAAAGGAATTTCTGTAATTTTAATTCAGAGATCTCATAGTAGCCCTGAGCAGGGGTAGTCCTTGTGGTGGAAGAGGTTGCTGATCTCTGGACCTAGGTCACACAAATTAAAAATAGTACATATTCAAATTTGAGGGAAACTCCTGAGAATGTGGCTGAAGAGCAGGTAAATGTTGGAAAAAAAGGTTCCCTGCGAGGCAGGAGAAAAAAATGGAGGGAGAATGGTATAATGGAGAGGGCACTATACGTGGGTCCCACCTCAGACATTAGCTGTGTTGAGTCTGGTCTGGGTCTTGGTTTCCTCATCTGTGAAGTGGGGGGTTGGACAGGAGGATGACTTCTAAGCTTTCCTCTAGCTCCCAGATCCTTTCTGGACAGACCCATCTCCTCTCTTCAAAAATGAGGGCTTGAACTTGATTATGGATGAGAAAGTGATTTGCCTATGGTGAACTTGGCCTAGATTTGGAAGCAGAGGGGGCAGAGGCTTTACTATTTGCTAGCTGTGTGGCCTTTGATCAGTTCTTTGGGCCTCAGTTCCTTTTCTCTAAGATGAGGGGTTTGTAGTATTAGTTCTCTAAGGGCTCCTCCAGCTTGAGAGCTGTGATCTTGTGAACCCTGACCTTCTGCCACCCAGTTCAGAACTCTACACGACCTTGGCCCCTAGACTCTAGGACCCACAGAGGTTGTCTAATCCAGTGTTCTCCTTTCATTTTATCTAAAAGGAAACTAGGTGCAAAATGTGAGGCGATATGACCTTGGTCATGATGTCAGCTAGCCATTCTGGACATCAGCAAGGAGTGGCAGAGCAGGTCTGCCCTCAGAGCAGGTCCTCTAACACTCACACCCTCATCCCCTTGTTCAGTGTGGTACGAGAGGCTGGGTGAGACCACTGGACAAACTGGTAATAACATGCACTTTCATGTTTGTTGGGAGAAGCAGCACTTACCTAGCATTATGGAAAGCTAATTTGCCTGCTTTGGGGTGCTTGCCCCACCCTGGCATGTGAGGAAAGAGAAGATATCAGAATACTTACACAGGACAAAAGAGCCAAAACAACAGGACAATGGCATATTTATTTACAACAGGACAAAAAAGATACACATATTAATTAAAAATTAAAAACCATAAAAAAAGTCAGAAAAACCTACGATGGTTTGAACTTCTCCATGAGGAGTCCATCCCAACATTATCTCTTAGAGAGAATATCCCAAATCTAAATGAATTAAAGTTTCCAAATCACAGTTAACGATTGTCCCCTGGTTCCCCTTTCCCATCTTGATCCTTGGCTGATCCAACTTTGGTGTTAAAAAGTAACCCCAAAGAGTTATTAGGCAAGACTGTAAAGTAGGTTCAATGGTTTTAGCTGGTGGGTGGGGGGGGCTGGGAGAAATCAGAGGGAAACCTCACTTCTCTCTTAAAATAGGAGTTAAATCAATCAGCCATCTATAAACAACCCTGAGCTTTGTTCTGTGGTGGGAACCAGTGAGAAGGAAATAGGCCAAGGGAAAAATCCCAAATATACCCTAACCAGGTATTAATTCTGGTATGGGCTTGGTCTTTTACAACATGACAATAGGGAAATTGGTCAGGGCAGAAACAGAACTATTCCTACGAGGTCCGTGTGAATGATTAAGGTCACTGTCTGCAGAAGGGCCATACTTGTCCATACATGTCAAAATGCCTTGCCTGCTTTGAAGAAGAAAGATGGGGAGGGGCTTCCTGTTCTCTCACTGATACTTGGGAAAGCCAAATTCACCTTCCTTCTTCACTGCTCTCCATTTTAACTTAGTGGCTGTGACTGTTCCAAAGGAGAAAAGTGAGAATCCAGACTTGGTTCTAAAGCCTGGGGATGGATGGAATGGAGGCCTGGGAAGGGAAAGTTGGTTATAAGATACAGCCTGTAGACTGGAGGAAGGCCTTTTCTTCTTCCTCAGCCAACCTGCCACCAAAATGAGCTAAAACAAGGAAACCAGTTTTTTCTCTTGTCCTGTCCACAAGAGAACTCAAGGGCCTAAAAACAGTAGTGAGTACAGCTACCAAAACATATGTAAAAGTGCAGCCCTTTTGAATAATGGAGATGACTCCTAAGTGAGAATGAAGTGGGGAAATGGACTCAAAGCCTCCCCACCCGCTCATTCACCCAAGTCCTCCCCTCCCATAGCAAAGAAGGAAGGCTCACTGCTCAGTCACATGTTTCTTGGCACCACAGAAACACTGATTGGTTTGTGTGAAGGCCTCTCTTCCTCTCCTCCAGTCCCAAGACAGGGAGATCCCTGCTGCCCAGAGAATGTTGTCATCCCAGCATCTGGGTTTCCCCTCTCATGTCATGGGTGCTGGTACTCAGCTCTGACCTTCCTCTGGTCACCGGACAGGGCTTGAGTTTTAGTTGTTGCAGAGGACATCACCAATCTCTTCTCCACCTTGCTCTGTCTCTGAACATCCAGGGTCACAGTCTGGGGAGGGGAAAGGAAGAAGCCGGATGGGTGGAAGTTGGAGGCAGAGGGCACTTGCTGCTGCAGAGACAGAATGACCCATCTCCAGAGTGGGAACTGCACTCACAAGGATCCGTGGAAAACACAACTGGGGATGATGGGGAGAACCCCCTCAAATGGATGAAAAGCAGCAGCCTGAAAAATGCCCTGGATATCTCAAGATTTCCTCTTTCAGGTGGTTTCTGGGAGCAGGAGATGGAAAGGCTCTTCCCAAATCAAGAGCCCTGGTGACCAAAATTCAGTGTCCTGGAGACTCCTCCTGTTTCCAATCTCAAATCCATTTGTGTAAAAATCGAGGGAAGAAAAATAAACAAGCCAAAGAATTGTGAATGGAGGGGCATTTCTTAGTTTTAGAAATTAAAAAAAAAAAAGTTCCCCATAGAACTGGAATAATATGATAAAATGCAAGATTTATCTACATGTCCCTCCCACCCCAAGAAGCCCCAGGATCCATGGACACCGTGCCAAAAATGACATTCCAAACGAGCAGGAGTTATTTTATTTCACTCATCAATCCCCATTGGTTGGTTTCCTTCGGAGACCAGGGAAAGGAATCCCCCTTCCTTCCTGGCAGGGAACGCACAGGTCTGTCCTCTCTCTGTGCTCAGTGAGATTCACTTTCAGTCTATCTTCACTGCGGCATAGATTTTGCGGACAAACATATAGGCTGCATAGAAGCCAATAGTGCCGGTGAGCAGCCAGAAGGACAGGACCATGAGAGCCGTGTAGCCGAAGTATAGCAGGGAGGGAATGAATTCGACGATGTCCAGCTGGAGGAAAGAAAGACAAGCAGAGGGAAGGCCTCGTCAGAAGCACCCAGTGTCAGGGCCCTTTGTCACC
Source organism: Pseudocheirus occidentalis (assembly GCA_028646575.1). NCBI lineage: Eukaryota > Metazoa > Chordata > Mammalia > Diprotodontia > Pseudocheiridae > Pseudocheirus > Pseudocheirus occidentalis. Next base: position 65,685,466 of record CM053595.1, read on the forward strand.
TTGTACAAGAGGAGAAGCAGGTGGCCTGGGAGGAGCCCTGGCCCCAGGAGGGCAAAGGGCTAGATCTCTAAGCTCACATTTCTTTGGCACTTTGAGGTTTAAAAGTATTTTCCTCAAAGCAACACTCTAAGTCAGGTGGTACAAGCATCATTCTCATTTTTCATGGGGAAAATGGTTGAGAGAAATGAAGTAACTGGCTATAGGTCCACGGGAAAGCTAGAAGCTGACTAGGCCTGGAACCCAGGGCTTCCTAGTTGCCTCTTTCACACTTGAAGGGCCTCAGTGTCTGTATCTATTATTCAATTTGGCAAACAAGTCTTTGTTCACACAACCCAGCCCCTGAAGACTTTTTACAGCATTACCATGAAGAGGCACTCTTCTCAAACCCTCTGAGACTTGGGCAGCCAGGTGGCACAGGGTTTACAATGTTAGACTTGGGAGTCAGGAAGACCTGATCACACGCCTCCTAGATGTGTGACCCTGGGTCAATCACTGTACCTCTTAGCCTCAGTCTCCTCATGTATAAAATGAGGAAGACAACAGGACCCATCCCATATGGTGGCTGTGAGCGAACCTCAGAGCATCCATTATATATATAAGTGCTAGCTACTATTATTTATTTATCCGTTTGTTTATTGGGAAAAAAAGTTAAGAACTTAAGTCCTAAAAAAATCAGGTGCCAACCTCTCCTATAATGGAACCAGGGCAAGACCAGATTGGTGGGGGGTGGGGTGGGGGGGGGTAAGGACAGCTGGATGCCCTTCTGGGCATGTCAGGTATCAAGATTCAGAAACCTGACTCTCCCTAATCCCCTACCACCATGGTCCTATTGCTGAGCCATAGAAGGTGGTGACAGCCTCCAGTCTGTAACTTATACCTTATTAACGAAGTAAAAAATAGCATAAATCAGGACGTAGAAAGCAGAGCCTCCGGAGACCAGGAAATTCCTCCACCACCAGCGGTAATCCTGAGTAGGAAGCAGAAAAAAGAGAGTCAAAGTGACTGACTCCAGCCAGGTCCTCTTTCCCCTATTTTCCATGGCTGACTATAGTTCTAAAATCCCAGAGATCAATTTATAAAGGGGATGAGATAGTGAATCATTTGGTTCTTTCCTCTGACAGGACACAAAATTGAAAGCAAGGTATATCTGAGGCCCTGCCTTTGTATTCTAAGGTCCCCCATACCCCATGTTCCAAAAGATCTTCCAGAAGTGACATTCTATGTTCTAAAAGTCTTTACAGCCATAACATGTTCTATGTCTTATGGTCTAAGGTCTGTCCTGCTTCCAACATTCTATGTTCTAAGGTCCATTTCAAGTTCGACATTCTATGGTTCTGTGATTACTGAAGGCTGTCCTTTCACTTGAGCAGGGCTGGATTGCTTCTAACTGGTGCTGTCCAAGACTTGTTCTAGAATGCTTCTTTTCTCTTGGGTCCAAGCTAACAAAAATCAGGGGCCAGCTCCCCATCAATTCCCTCTTACTTACCTCAGCACATAGCTGGAAGTACACCATGACAATGCTGATCTGGGAGCAGGACACAACCAGGATGATAAATACGAGGAACAGAAAGCCAAAAAGATAGTAGAATTGATTCTCCCAGATTGCCTGCACACAAGAGCAAAGTGTTTCAGGCAACTTGCCCATCCAATTGTCTCGTCTTTCTGTCGTCCGGTCCGGTCCAAGGGGAAAAGGAAAGCCACTCCCTATTCTAGGGGCAGGACTCAGCACATAAGCTGAGAAGTCTTCACAAGATCAGTAAGCAACCCTGCATGGAAGGTAGTCTGGCTCTGCCTCACAGATGGGATGGCTGACAGGCTACAACAGAGGTATCAAACTCTTGGTCTTTGGGCCAGGGGATCTGTCCTGAACCAGATTAAAATTTAGTTAGGAAATGTTTAACAACAACCATAACAAAAACCCAATAAAAATAATGTTAACTTGTGGTTTTCTAAGTCAATATTCTGCTCACAGGGGTGGAGGGATCTGTTTCGAGTTTGACACCTCTGTTGGTCTTTAATACAAGAGACAGAGCCCCTTCTCCCTGAAGCCAAGAGTCCTAGCTAGCTAGCAAAGGCCGCCGTTCCTGAGGCTGTGGCCCCATCCCACACTTTGTGGGGTTCCAATATTGTCCTGCTTCACATGGATTCCAGAAGCAATAAAAACAGAGGTGGCACACACTGAGATGTTAAGAGATCAACAATGACACGAGGCTCAATCCTTTTTTAAAAGTATTTTTTCATAATAAAGGACAGACAGGGAAACTACATGATTAAATGAGCACAGCTTCCCTGAGCAGCTACTATAGGCAGGCCTCTGGATATGAGCAGAAAAAGGGCTGTGCTTTTAGCTGCGACAGTGTGCAAAGACCAATGGACTTGGAGTCAGACAGCTGAGGCTAAAGTCTTGCTCCACAATTTACTGGCTATGGGATTTTGGAAGGGTCACATTCTACATTCTGGCTCTCGAATAAGGCAGTTAGATTAGGTGATTTCTAAGGACTCTTCCGGTTCTAAGATTCTGTGATCATTTCTGAGCAGTGCTTCATGCCTTAGTTACCAAAACAATGAAGACTCAGGCCTCTCCCATGGCATCTGGGAGCAAACCTTATAAGACTAGAGGCACCAGGGTTCTTAATTATAAAACCTGGAGGAAAAGAAACAGCAGAACAAGAGAACAAAACCACTATATATATGGTATCTGGAGGCAAAGGGGATTGGACATCCCTCTCTTGGCCAATAAAGTTGCAGGGCCAAGGAGTGAGAGAGAGAAAGAAAGAGAGAGCGAGAGAGTGTGTGTGTGTATGTGTGTGACAGAGGGGATGTTGGGGTAGCAGGGAGGGGGTACTCACGCTGAAGATGAAGAAGAGTTCGATGAACATGGCTCCAAAGGGCAGGATCCCAGCCATTAGGATACTAAATAGGAAAAAGAAGAGAGGGGAGGGCAGGGTTAAGGGCATAAAGTATCACAGAAAACAAGGCCACCTGGCTTCCCACTGTGCATCACGATGGTCCCGTTCTCGGGTGTGGTGAATGTTTTCAAGCCACATTCACATTCCTCATCACACATTAGCCCAATGACAGCACTATGAGATAAAAGATAGGTGGAACATCCTCATTTTATTTAATTTAATTTTAATTTAATTTTTAAAAAATGTTTTATCAAAGCCTTTACTCTTGCATCACAGTCATTTTACCCCCACAGCTCCCTCCAGACTGACCATGAAAAATAGTTCAGCAAAAATGGTTAATACAGTGACTTTATCTAACAATGTGTATGATACTCTCCTAGTAGTTCCCTGTCTCTCTCCCATGAGGGGAGATAAACTTGTTTTACAGATGAGGAAAACTGAGGCCAAGAATAGTGAAGTGACTTCACTGAGGTCACCGCATACAGTGAGTGAATCAATAGTGGAGGCATTTGAACCCAGGTCTTCACACCCCCTTGCCAGCACTTTTTCCACTAGATCAATACAGGGGTGGGATGGCGAGGAACAGTCTCATCCCGTTTAGTCCCCCATAAGCGCACCTTCTCTTTGGGCACTAGTCTGCTTTGCTTCTTCCTGAAAGTAGCTCTAGAAGGACGATGGGAGAACTTTGGAAGAGGGTGCTCATTTTCATAATAAATACAATGAAAGTCACTACAGTGTAGGGGAAAGACACTGGATTTAGGGTCAGAAGCCTGGGGCCGAGCACCAGTTATGATGAATCCAAGCCATGGAACTTCTCTGTAGACCTCAGCTCCTTTATCTGTAAAATGGGGCTTGCTATGTTACCTAACTCACAGAGCTCTTTTAAGGAATACAATATATTATTAACTGCATAGAAATATCTGAATGGGAACTATGATGAAGGTGATAAGGATGCAAATGGCCAATGAACTAAAATCCAGCAGATTGGCCTCCCTAGCCAGGATCCCCTACTAGTTCTTTCCCAAGGTCCTATTTCCCCTGCCCCCTTGGAAGAACAGGGAACTCTCACTTAGAGGGAGAGGAAGGGCATTCTCCCCTGTGCCACCCAAGGAACCCACAGGTACTTGACTCACCCCACGAATCTGTTCATGTACCACCGTTGCTCAGGGATCTGCCGGGGGATCTGGTTGGTGCGCACAGGGTTATCATAAGGCTGCTTGCGGAATCCAAAGTAATAGCCCAGGTATACCAGTGGCAGAGAGATCCCAAACCACATACACAGCAAAGCCACCATCGTAGGGAATGGCACCTGGAAATATTGTATCCAGGACATGAAGAATTTCTAAGAGTCTACAAACATCTTGCATTTGCAAGTTTCTAGTTTTTAGAAATCTGTCTAAGGTTTGCTAAAGGGACAGAGATTCAAGACAGTTTGGTCACTGGCAATTACTAACTGCTTAAGAGTGGAACAGAGAATGTTTGAGTTTCATAAAAGCAATATTCTTGGAATGCAGCACCAAGGAGTGAATTTACCATTGTACTAAGCAGTGGGAATTGTGTGTATATGTGTGTGTGTGTGTCTCTCTCTCTCTCTCTCCCACTATAAGCCTTAACTTGACACAGTTTATATAGCCATGCTTGGCTATTCTCAGCAATGCAATGATCCTGCACAACTCTGAAAGACTCAGGATGAAAAATGTTCTCCATTTCCAGAGAAAGAACGGATGGTGTCTGAATACAGACTGAAGTTGACTTTTTTACTTACTTTACTTTTCTTCAGTTTGGTTTTTGGATTTTTTGTATGTTTTCTTTCATAACATGACTATTATGGAAATGTCTTACGTGACTACACATGTATAACCTATATTGAACTGCTTGCCTTCTCAACAAGGGAGAGGGAGAATTTGGAACCCCAAATTTTAAAAACGAATGTTAAAAACCGTTTTTACATGTAACTGGGGAAAAATAAAATACTAAGTAAAAGAAAAAAAGTCTAGTCATGGAAGCTGGCTTGGTGGCTTGTTGGGCTGTGATAGGCCTGCCTTCCTGCCAGAGGAGGTCAATGGGAAAGTACAGGGTGGGAAACGCATGCTTCTCTACCTGCCTGAGGAAAAGGTACAGACCTGAAGAAGTTTCTCTACAATCCAGCTCATCTGGGAAAATGGACAGTTCACTGATAACATTCAAGAAACAATTTAACAAAGTAGCCCAGAAATAAAAAGACTCTAAGGAGGCAAAGGAGTTATCAAAATGAGGGTCTGGAGGCTGGTGAATGGAAGAACATGACAGACACAACAACAGATACATCTCACTTAGACAGAAAGGAAGGAGAAGAAGGGAGAATCCCCTCTGCCGCTCCAGGGACCCACAGACACTCAGCTCAGCACACGAGTCTGTCCATGCAACCACTGCCCCACTGCCCAGTGAAGCTACACAATGGTAGGAAGTACTTCCCCAAAAGGATGCATTTGGAGCCTCCCAGTGAAGAGCTGCATCCACAAAAATGAAAGATGATCCAGAGGCACAATATATGCTTGTTACTGTTCTGGGGAAAAGACAAGGTAAGGTGCCTAATAACTCCCTATTGTGGAATACAGAGGCAAAGCAGTTATATGTATACTTGATGGGAACGCTATTTTCCTGTCCGCTGTATTTGTGGATGTGATGGAGAACCCATTGAGACTAATCAAACATAATGACCAGCCACTTACAGTGATTCATTGAGTGCTATTTTAAGAAGAAATCTGGAAAGGTCTATGGGGCTAATTAAAACCTGGGCAGGAAACAGATGAGGGGCATAAGTGGTAGTGTCCTATCTTTTTTTCTTTTTTAAAATATATTTTTCCAATTAAAGGTTTGGATTTCAGAACAAAAAAGACAATAAAAGAACTGGAGAAACTTTAGTTAGATGCTGGTGTTCAAGAATTAACTGCCAAATCCAATGGTCTCAAGTCTTCTTGACTTTTCTGTAGAATTAACCAAGCTCACCTCCTAGATTATTATACTAGACTAAAACACTAGGGTATTTTTAACTATTTTTCTAAATATTGTGGACCTTTTTGGTAATCTGGTGAAGTCTATGGCTCCTTCTCAGAATAATGCTTTTAAATGCATAAAGTAAAATACATAGAATCACAAAGGAAACCAATTATATTGAAATACAGTTCTCAAAATATTTAAATAAGAAGTACATGGATCCCAGATTAATAGTTTCTGCCTAGATACTGTCCTCCTGGAGTGTTAATAACACTGGGTCTGGCTTTGCCCCCACACCTGGGGCTGTTCCTTCTCAGCCTCCTTTACTATATTATCATCCTGATCCCACCCCCATGCTTCGATTGCTGAGGGGCTGATCTGGGCCCTCTATTCTTCTCTGTCTAAACAGGCATCAGCTCTCATGAACTTAACTGCGGCCTTTATGTAGACTTCTATGTCTAGCTCTAGCTTCAGATTCAGATTATCGATTGCTTACTGGATATCACCAATCGGATGTCTCAGAGGCATCTTAAAATCAGTATGTTTGAAACAGAAGTAATTACCTACCCCTCCCCCATGTTCTCCTTTCCTAAACTTTCCCATTTTTTTTTTTTTGGGAGGGCACTACCATTGTCTCAGGTTCATAACCTCAAAATCATCTATCTTTGCCCTTTTTCAATCCTCATACCCAAGGATTTGCCAAGTCTTGTTGATTCTACCACCGCCTCTCTCATTCATGTCCATCTCTTTTCCTCCCCTCACATAACTACCACTCTAGTTCAGGCCCTCTTCTCACCTAGACTATTGTGACAACCTCTTAACTAGTCTCCCTGCCTAGAGTGGCTTTCCTCTCCAATCCATTCTCCAAATAACTGCCAAAGTGATATTCCTAAAGCATCTATCGATTCAAAAGGTTCCATCCAATGACCAGTTCCCTTTTGCTTCTAGAATAAAATACAAATTCCTTGACTGGCTTTTAAAGCACTTTTCAGTCTGGCTCAGGCCAATCTTTTCATCACACCTGCTGCATTCTAGTCCAAATGACTGTCTGGATGTTTCTTACATGTAACACTCCCAGTGCCCACCCCCATGCCTTCTCCCACGTCTAGAGGGAGCAGCAAGAGATCTGGGTTTTCTCTAAGTATTGTATGTTTCTAAATGTTGACCACAGTGCTTAATAAGGTTTGTGATAGTTAGAGTTGATAAAATGGGCAGCGGTATAGCACTGTATATTTAGATGATACTGAGTTGAGGGTAGCACAGGAGGGGGAAATGGAGGCTTCGGAACTGGGGTCTGAACCCAGGTTTTTCCTTATGAGCTGTATGACAATCTAGTAAGTTAGTATTTGCAAGTTAAAATCTCAATTAATGGGTATGAGATACTTGCAACACCTACTTCACAGGGTTGCTGAGATGAAAGGATTTGTAGATCTTAGAGCTCTCTCTATATGAGCTATGTATTTCCAGATAATTGTGTGGAAATCCACAAACCTTAGGAAGCATGGTAGAAAGCATCTGTGTTAGAATAAAACAAGAATAAAAACAAGTAATAATGTTATGGTAGTATGTTACTAACCATCCAGCCAGGGTGAGGAAAATGGATGAGTTCCTGATAAAGATCCCCCAACTAGCACTGAATCAAGATACAAAAATACTAAGCCACTGTGATTCATTGGACATCTGCTAGAAGTCTAAGTCCACTAAACCAGCAATTAAAAAAAATTTTTAGTCTTTAGTTTTTTATAAGATTTTGAGTTCTCAATTAAACTAGCAAATTCCTGACTGAACTTTTGGATGTGTCATCCAACAAGAAAGGTTTTGAATAAAAAGCAGAAACTGGCTGAAGTAGAAGCTACAATCCTGAGAGAAGATTACAGCGTCATTGTAGGCTTTGTAATAGCCAAAAGGAATTTACCAGACAAGGTAAGATGTGTCCCTGAGCCTTTTGCAAAATAAAATTTATTGAGTTTAGAAAATAAGGATTTGAGTTCTTACTGCCAGGGAATAATGAGTCAATCAATCAATAAGTATTTATTAAATGCCCGTTATGTGCCAGGAAGCACAGATGGTGAATATTCAGAGCACAAATTTTAAGTGAATAAGTACAAATGTAGACAAAGCAGTTCAATACAAGGCAGTTTTGGAGGGAAGGCAGTAACGGTTTGAAGGATCAGGAAAATCTTCATGAGGAAGATCATGCTCTAGGCAAGTCCTAAAGGAAGAGAGGGTCTCTGAAGTAGAGGCAGAACGGGCTGCATTCTGAACATGAGGGAAGAACAGTGCAGGGTGGCAGGAGGGGGAGGGCCGTGCTGGCTGGACTGCAGATTGCAGCTGATATGACTAGTGACCAACGAGGCCAGAAAGACAGGTTGGAGTTAGCTTGTGTAGGGCTCTAAGAGCTAAAAAGAAGAGTTTATTTTTATCCTAGAAGCAACAGGAAAGCACTGGAGTTCACGGAATAGGGGAAGCACATGGTCAGATGCACATTTTAGTAGTAGTGTATAGGATGGACTAGAAAAGTGAGAAGCTTGAGGCAAGGAGACTAATTTGAAGATTATTAATTATATAACTTAGGTGAGGAGTGGCTAGGTGGTGGAGTGAATAGAATGCTGGCCCTGGAGTCAGGAGGATCTGAGTTCAAATCTGCCCTCATACACTTAACACTTACTAGCCATATGACCTTGGGGAAGTCACTTAACCCCAATTGCCCTGCCTTCTCCCCTCCAAGAAGCAATAAATAAATAAATAAAATTTAGGTGAGAGGTGAGAAAGGTATGAACTAAGGTGGTAGCTATGTGAGGAAAGAGAATGAATGATTGCTTGCAAGAGACATTGTGAAGGGAAATCAGTTCAAGAGTGAAGAGGGGCTCTTAAGAAAGAACTAAAAATCTAATCACAAATGATCCTAATGAATAAAAAAAGGGGATGGGACACGGCTAAAGAGGAATACAACCATACAGGGAGTTCTCTGACAAAGTCATCTGAAATGAACACATAAAGAAGATGGAATTGGGTGCATATAACTAAAGGAGCACATAAATGACTGGCAGAGGACCATCACAACAATTCCAGGAATGAGAAAACCCAGTATGAGTTGAGGTTTGTACAAAATACTTTGGATAGTAAGAAGGGCTTTCTCAGCTATGTTTTGTGCAAGATGGACAAGGAAGGGATTGGTCTGATGCTTGATCTTCAGATTGGAAAAGAAAAAAAAAATGCTGGGAATTGGTGCAAAAGACAGGTGAGGGGGGATTAAGAGTCCCAACAACTTAACCTTTAACCCATGGTGCTTCGTAATTCAAATATATCCGTGTCCCCTGGGCCAGGTCAATTGTTCCCAAGCTAGGAGTTCTTAATCCTCTGTGTTACAGACCCACTTTGCAGTCTAGTGAGGTATATGGACTTGATTTAAAAAAAAAATTCATAATTAAAGGAAATGCTAAATTTTAGTCAGAGGTTAGTAATACAATGATGTAATCCTCCGCCCCCCCCACCCCCCACCGCCATTAAAGCTGATGGACTCCCTGAAACCTACCTATGGAACCCAGGTTAAGAAGCTCTGCCCTAGGCTGAAAGAACTTATGGGTATGATGAATAAATGGTTTTTTAGCAATCTTTAAGAAATTTTGTTGGCAGCAAAGAATTACAAAATAGGTCTCCATCAACTGAGGAATGGCTAAACAAACTGTAGTAACTGAATGCAATAAAATATTATTGTGCTATAAGAAATGATGTGTGTGATGAGTACAGAGAAGCATGGAGACTTCTACATGAACTGATGCAGAGTGAACTAAAGGGAAGCAAGAAAACAACAGACACAACGACTATAATAATGTAACGTGGAAAGAACACACAAAAAAAATTAAAAGTGAATGTAACAAAATTATAAAGATCAACCCAGCCCTTTACAGAAATGGGAGGTCCAGAAATGTTAAAAATTGCATGTTTTTGTACTTTTTCAATGTATTAATCAGTTGTACTGATTTTTTTTTTTTTTTGGTGGGGAGAAGGCAGGGCAATTGAAGTTAAATGACTTGCCCAGGTCACCTAGTAAGTGTTAAGTGCCTGAGGCCACATTTGAACTCAGGTCCTCCTGCCACCTGGCTGCCCCCAATTTCTTAAAAAAAGAAATTCTGGTAAATAAAAATGATTCTGGAAGTCTGAAAATGGATATATGCATCAATTTTTTTTTTTTAGAAGAGGATTCTGTTCTGCGCTTTCTTCTCTTCTCTCTCTATACTACTTAGTGATCTCATCAGCTCCCATGGATTCAATTGGCATCACGATGCAGACAATTCTCAAATATATCTGTCCTGCCCCAACCTCTCTGCTGACCTCCCATCTTTCCTCTCCAACTGCCTTTCAGACATCTTAAACCTGACATGTCCAAAACTGAATGCATTATCTTGCCCCCTAAACCCTCCCCACCAACTACTCCCCCCCCTTACTGTAGAAGGCAACACTTTCCTCCCAGTCCCTCAGGCTCACAACCTATCTCTCACCCCCAAAGCCAATTTGTTTCTAAGGCTTATTGATTTCACCTTTGCAACATTTTTTGAATATGCCCTTTTCTTTTTTTTTTTTGATGCTGCCACCACTCTGGTGAAGGCCCTTATTTATTAAACCTATTACACCTTAGAATACATAAACAAAGCAGAGGCTTATTTGAATGTATCTGTACTGCCTCAAAAAGAGAATTTCTTTCAAGCTTCTACCTCTTAACTGTATCATCCACTGTAGAATCCAAGGGGTTAGTGCTATGAGTTTTGCTACAATTTATTATGATTACTGCTATAAGACCCCAAAACAGGTAATTGTAATGTTGCTCTCCCTGTCTTAAGTCTCTCCCCATGCCAATCTGTCCTTTGTTCCGCCACCAAAGTGATTTTCCTAAAGTGCTGGCCTGCCAATGTCACCTGCAAATCAATGAATTCTAGAGACTCATCATTGCCTTCAAGATCCAATACAAAATCCTCTGTTACCTCACCCTCTCTACCTTTCTGTTCCTGCTGCTACAGCCACCTCCCACGGAGCAGCAGCAGCAGCTTCCACTGGGCTGCTTTGGAGCCCTCAGCCTGCAGATAGCAGGGGGGCTGACGCGATCCACTGGGGCCAAGGGCTCTTGCGTTGAGTGGCCTGGATCTGAATCGTGGTCTTGAGTGGTGGTCCTGGGGTGCGCTTTCAGTGAGCCAAAGCTGGGGGAGGGGGCGCTGCAGCATCCCACTAATAGCTCCGGCAGCTGTGAGGGCCCCAGTGATTTGCAACAGAGCTTTCCCCCTCCAGGAAGCAGAGTTCCACAGAGCTAAAAAACCAAGCAATTAATAGACTGGCCAACATGAGAAAAAGGAAGCAGGCTAGGAACAGCAGTAAAACTCTAGAATCCTTTTTTATGGACAAAAAAGACCAAAGCATGGAGCAGGAGGAAGACAACTCAGTCAGAACTCCGTCACCAAATGCTTCCAAGACACTGGAAGAATACCTACTAGCTATAAATCAACTGAAAAAGGACTTTGAAAACCAAATAAGAGAAGTGGAGGAAAAATTGGAAAGAGAAATGAGAATGATGCGAGAAAGTCATG